>OX439002.1:47169030-47641530 GCA_949316495.1 Amphiduros pacificus | reverse complement strand
AACATAGATTTATCCTGACTTTCTCATTCTTAAGAAAGAAAATGCAATTATGAGACTTGTTAAACATCATACATATACAACCTCAGGAGGCATGACATTCATTTTCATATCACTGTCTCTCGCTCGCAGAATGGCTTGGAACATGGTTTACCAGGGATGGAAACAGTCATAAAAAGGTTTTTCCATTCTATGTAAGCTTTATCTGTTTCATCACTTGATTTGAAGTATGTACATTCATTCAAAACTTTGCCAAGCTTGGAATTTTAATTTAGAAGCATACAAAAATAGTTTCTCTAATTGTAAGTTCTGCTGTGTCAAACATGTAAAAACCAGGAAATAATGAATTTAGTCTTAGTCAGAATGAGGTTAATTCTTGGTAAAAGTCCAGTGTATACTTCCCCATCAGTGTGGGTGTTGGTGTTTGTTTCAGCAGTTTCTCAATTAATAAACGAAATTCTTGCTCCGCAAAGTGCGTGACACAGCAATAAAATCCAAACCTATTCTACAATCTTCCACTTCCGCACCCGTACAGCATCAACAAACTAAAAAATACCATGGTTCATATACTTGTACAAATAACATATTAGTTTGATTGTATTCACTCACATTTTCAATTTATCTGAGATCGAATAGATAATATATGAATATCGTGAGCATTTATTTCAAGATCAGATTGTATCTGTTTGATTCTTCCCATTGGAACTTGAACTGGTGTAAAATGGTTTTTTTTTCATATTGCTGTTAAAGCTCTTTACATAGTTATAAAGTTTTTTATGTCCACTTTTACAAGTAGATTTGAATATGTCAATAATAACAATAATTACATAAAAATGATATGGTGCTGATGCATGTAAAAAGACGAATGTACTTTGGATGGCCCAGCGCTTTGTTCAAGGCCTGTTAGATTAACAGATAGTCATATTTTAACATATAACACCGCAACCAATGTCGAGGGTGGCCAAGTCAATTCTTGGGGTGCCCATAGGCAAACAGGTACAACAGGAGTGGAGATATAAACTGCTGACAGCCAGTCTCAGTTATTGTATTGTTAGACTTGTCAGATTTAAGTTGTGTTTTCATTAGATGTGTGTTATTGATGGATGTTATTGAATTTTCGTCCGATTTGGATGGCCATGCACTTCGCCCGCCGAGATTGAAACCAAAACACGTTCCCACATCCATACTGGCGTGTTGTCTGCATGTAAATAAGTCAGATTTTTTCCAGGTGGGAGGGGCATAAACACATGGCCTCACAACACTTTCTTTCATCCACCACCTAAATGATCGATGGTCCGTTGCCAGCAAATTGTGACTAACCTTTGCAATCATGTGACTAGCCTTAGAAATCATGTGACCAACCTTTGCAATCATGTGACTAGCCTTAGCAAACATGTGACCAACCTTTGCAATCATGTGACCAACCTTTGCAATCAATGACTATTGGCTACTTGTAGCACGTGAGGAGTAGTCGTGAAAATCACTCTCTCAGTCAGTTCTGACTAAAACTTTCAGGAGTTGTATTTGACTCTACCCCCAAGAGTAACACTGTGAGGTGTAACTGAGAATTCTATAATTGAACTCTTTATCTTTTTTTATTCCAATAAGTGGATTCCATAATAGTATATGACAATGGCATATTTATGTGACCAAGACATTCAGAAAAAAGCAGAGACTTTATTATAAAAATAAATTAATATATAGCTAGTTATATCTATCAATGGTATTTTGAAATTGAGATAATAATAAAAGATGATTATTTTTTTCATTTTTTCATGGAATAGTGTTTCGCGTAGGTTGGGTTCGTGTCTCACTACTAAGAAAGATTATGGATTAGAACCATATGTATTTCAAAATATGAAACACATGTCTACTATTGCTAGATTGAGAACTGGCAACATATCATTAGACATTTCAGTAAGTAGGTGGAAAAGCATTGATGTGGGCGATAGACTATGTAAATTGTGTGATAAAAGAGAAGTAGAAGATGAGTGTCATTTGTATTCATATGTGACTTCCATAGACATGAGAGGGGAGCATGCTGAAATATTTTGAGAAAGTGTACCTAATTTTGATAATCTTGAGAAGTATGAAAAATGGAATATCATTACTTCTTCAGAATATGTCAGTAATGAAGCTAAATTTCTTTCAAATATATATGACAAGAGACAAAATTCAATATACAGACAGTTCCATACACACTATATCATTTGCTTATGTATATTGTAGTCCTTTGCACCATAAATTTACTTTATTTAGTATCTTTATTTTTATATTACACTATGTTGTGCTAACCTATATGAATTGTTATTTTGAGTTAGGTTACCTTTAGTTTTAACATACATTTATAAGTTAAATAGTGCTTTAATAGTTCAAAGCTATGAATGACAAACGTACATACAAAGGGACTTATCTATACCCAAAGCCATCGGTAAAATAGACATGAAATCCACTATTTCTAGAAACATCATGCACTGACCATAATATTGAAGTTTCCCCAGAAAATAAACTCGACCGCCGGCGATTGACTGTTGCAGTTTTGACCCATGTCACTATCGTTCCCAGTCATAATGTCTAAAAATACAAATCCGTGTCAATTCTGTAGTGTTTTTTCTCCAGTTTTTTACCCGATATTAAACCTGACGACGTGAAATGACATTTAGAAGAGTCCAAGTGATGACGTCATGGAAACACCAAGGGAGAAATTTCGTATGACGTCAGAAGGACCACAACGTTGTGGAGCTTACAGACTGTTGCTGTCACTCCCGTAAATAAACTGACCCACTTTCACCTGATTGCGCAAACTCGTAAACAATGGCGAAACGATGCCGAGATGAAGAAATAACAAAGAAATATTTTCAAACAGGGCTGTCATCATATGTTTACTTAAAGGGAACATAATTGTTTGATTGTTAGTTGCCGGAACTCGAGTTCTTCAAGAGTCGTGAGCTAAATTGGATGGTCAGTGCGTGGTGTTTCTGGAAACAGTAGATTTCAAGTCTTTTTGTAACACGGATGGTCCCTTTTTGATATCCACTGCCGAGAGGCAGTGGATATCAAAAAGGGACTATCTGTGTTATTCTGTGATCGGTACGATCATGGGAAATGGGTAGTTGTTTCCTGTGGGTTGTAATTCGTTTTTTTCTGTGGTCATAATTGTTAAAGCAACTGACGCCACTGTGGAGTGTTCGTCGTCTGCTTGCGAAAGATTCCAATTCGCGCATGCGTCCGGCGAATGAATACATATCTAAAAGAAGTGAACAAAAGAAAAGAAGTGCGTCATGTAAACAAAGCAGGACGTTCAAAACGATGTCATCGTGTTCGCCCATTGTTGCATTAAATTATCTCTTTAAAATGCTTCCCAATCGCTAGAACAAGGAATTTTCAGTAAGTTTAGTTCAAATTCGGTCTTTGCCGATGGGTGATTCCCTACCTTGGTGCAACACTAAAGTTTACCGGCTCGGCAAAGCCAGTAGGCATCCCGCCGAAATGACAACATCGTCATCGCCCATCGCTGCACAAAATTATCCTTTAAATTGCTTGGAAATGCTTCCCAATCGCTAGAACAAGGAATTTTCAGTAAGTTTAATTCAAATTTGATGTAAATCGGACAATTAGAACAGAAATAACATGCAAAAGTCTCTGATCGATGACTTGCGATAGCGCCTGGGCGATAATAGAGCAACTTACATAATCGGGCCTGAAAAGGCACATCTTTGCATACATTTGTGCTACAGAAATCGTTCATATACCAAATTAAATGTTTTCAAAAGACAAATGGGGCCCCCATAGGGTTTTAGGATTATTGGATTTTTGGCCTAAAAAAGAGGGATTATTGGATTTTTGGGGTGAAATATCTGGGATTTTTGGATTTTGAGGAAAGTGTTTAGGATTAATGGATTTTTAATAAGATAATTGGATTTTAGGATTTTTCAGTAATAAAGGATTATTAATTCAAACAATTAATGATTTAGATATGAGTTTCATGATATTTGTGATAAATATTTGTGTGACACTCTATGGTCCCCACCATCAGAAATAACTGGCTGGTCCCTTTGTATTTGTCAGATCTGAGATAGACACTAATAACATGTCCATATATATGGACAGTAAACCAGCTCGCAGGTGCCCGTATGCCTTTGCCCGGAATTCCGGTCACACGTCACTGGAACTTGTGGTTGTTGTTTAGGGTTTCCCTGTTCTATATTTATGTCAACCAATCAGAGCAAACCCTCCATAATAGTGACATTATTCGCCCGCTGCACAAACCCATTGCAACGAGATGTCCTTGATAGTCCTATATATATATATTGGACTGCATAGTCTAGATCTGAGACATTCAGAGGTCTCACACCAGGTGGTGCTGCATGTGCCACTTAGACAATAGACAAGGGAGAAGTGTCTTTGTCAAAAAAGGTTCTGTTGTAGTTATTAACACAATCAAACATGTGCATATATGTAAACTGAGGCAAGATATGCTTGAGAAGGGAAAATGTAAAGGGGAAATCTACTTGCAGAGCCCACTTGAACCCACAGAGTTCTCAAATCAAAAACAATGTTTCATAGATAGAGAAAATGTCATCACTGTTTTAGATGATACTAACTATGAATATGTTCCAAAGGATGATATAATTGTTCTGAATGAGGAGGTTTTGATCAATCTTTTGGACCTGATAAAGGATCAGGGTGATACGGAGACACCCAATGAGCAGCAAGAGTTAATTAGTGAGGAATTATCTCAGTTGTCATTTACTAGTGACACAAGGGCCACTAGGCCAAAAAGAGTTTCAAAAAAAAGGAAAGACACAGATCACTTTTTTTACTAATTTTGAATATGTTCAAAAGGATTGGGTGTCTCCGTATCACTATAACAGTGAGATTACTGTTAATTTCAAACTCTGTGGGCTCAAGTGGACTCTGCAAGTACATTTTGTAATGTGGCATGACCTGTGTGAAACACTAAATATCATGTTATATCATGCATGTTATGTAATTCATTGCCAAATAAATTTGTACTAAATGTAAACATATTTTAGGATTTTTTGTTTTATACTTTTGGATTTTTAGATTTGAGGGGAAAAATATTTAAGGATTTTTGGCTACAAAAGATAAGGATTTTTGGATTTTTAGGTAAAAAAAGGGGGATTATTGGGTTTTTCATACCCCCCCTATGGGGGCCCCACAAATAAAGATAATTTCAACTGCCCCATCAGTTTGCAATAATTGTTTCATTTTGTGTTTTTTGTTTATTTTAATTTTTGTTTGTTGTAAATTTTGTTTTGTTTATTTTAATTTTGTTTTGTTTGTTGTAATTTTTGTTTTGTTTATTTTAATTTTTGTTCTGTTTGTTGTGAAATTTGGTTTGTTATTTTTTTCCCCATCCGTGTTACATGTGGATCACCACTTTTTCTTGTTTGACGATGTCTTTGGGTATAGATGGAGAGTTTTTTTATATATATTCCAAATTTTCAGAGTTTTGACATTTATTCCAAATATTTACAGTTGCAATGGTTTGCACCTTTTCCTGCTATATATTATAAGCACATATCATTGCGGGACACTATCGTATTTTTTAATGATTGAATTTCAGAGAGGTTTATTGAACTTCCAATTTTGTTTGTGCACTTCCGGTGCATGGCCACATGCAATTGACCTATTCTAAATTCCACCATTTCAGACCAGGTGTTGATTCTTCAAATATCAATCTCGAATTTACAAAGTAAGGAAATCCTGGTGCACAAATTAAGATAACCAGATAAGAACAAACCATGCCTAAGTCTCGAAGTAAACGTGATTTAGACGAGACTATTTTCTACTACACACAAATCATTTTTCACTTACACCAGTTCTAAAGGCCCCCTGCTAATATTTCCGACCAATGATTAAATATAGAGGAGTTACACAGTTCTGGTTCCGGTAAAGTTGTACAGTTCCGGTGTGTACTTTTCAATGGGGGAAAAAAACAAAAACATGGAGATCGGCAGTCGGCCTATTGCAAAAGCGCCAGTTCCTAGTGTAAAAGAAACTAGGTACATCAAACATGGGCGACATTGAGCAATAATACATGTATCCTCCAAAGACTTACAGCCTTATCAGTTGAACTCTCAAACATCCAGTCCCAATCAAAACAAACGCTAGAAAAACAATTGGAAATGGACATGTGCACGTGTACAGTTGTGTCATTATCCATGAACATGAATAAGAGCCAACCAATTGCAGACCTGTATGGTAATTGCATGGTTATGTGAGGAATTTCTTTCCGCAATATCATGCCATTTGTGGCAGACTGAGGTAGTATGTGACTCTACCTTGCCATGCAGAGCTCACGATGATCAATGGCTATATCAAAAAGTTGCTTTCTTTAATCTTGATATATTAACCATAAATTCAAATTCTCAAAAAATCAACATATTCATTAATCATATATAAAAGTATTTGATAATCTGGAACTAAATTGTAATGAGAATTTTAATACAGAAGGGTGCCCAAGTTTTATATTGCATATCGAGGAGTAATTCAGACTTGGGGAGCACAAACATTACCCCAAAAACTTCAAAGATTTACTATAAAGGTTATTTCATCATAATCCTGAAGCTATTATATCCTCAAAGATAACAACATTTGTTAACCTTTGTGAAGGTTTTGATGAGATGTATGATTATGTGACTTATGTGAGGTTCAAGAAGTCGTTATGAAGGAAAATCAAACGGATTTGTTCTGAATTGGTGTCTGTATTAGTTCAGGACAATAGCTTGACTTTGCATGACTTATTATTAAATCATTATTGGCTTGGCTGTGATTACTGTCCAGCACCATTTAAAGTTCTCCCACCTTTGAAGCCGACATCATTCAGAGGTCTCCCGCCCCTTAAGATGTTGTGTCCATAATATGAGTGTGTAATGATGAATGTCATGGGTTGATATGTAGATGTTTAAAGGACAGACCATTTTTCATTCAGGTGGATGGAGAAAACTGGAAAATATATATATCGGTCACTTGGTGGAAAAATATTGAGAATGCCAACTTTGAGTAATATATTGACTCTCACATCTGCATGAAAATAAATGTTCACATGTTATGATGGATGAAATTGAGAATAGGAGAATCAAGCTTGTAGAAGTCCATATTTGGCCTCGCTTCACTTGGCACATCAATTTGTACAATCTACCCAAAGCATGTTTAGGGTCTAATTCTTGAGGCAATGTTCTTGACACAATTTACCGTGCAACCTTAATGGCAACATACCATCTATTATGTACCCGTTTTATTGTTATTCCCATAGCCCATGCCCTAATGCATATGCATATTCTCAAGGAGTTACTGATAAAGAATGATGTAATCTTTACTTTTCTGATAATAATACTATGACACTAAGCATATAATTTTCCCAAACCCCTCCCCCAAATGAATAATAGTCTGTTCATTAACGAGAAGGTATTCAATGTCTAGAAAAGGATTTCTTTTTTACACATGTTTTAGAAAAGGATTTCTCTTTTTACACATGTTTTTATTCTGATTATCGTTGATATTATAAAATATATAATAACACAAATGCAATTACATTTCTTTAAATACATCACCTTTCTATAAATAGATCACATTTCTATAATAAGTGTTTACAATCATATAAAAACATCACCACAGTTTTGTCTTTCAGAGCTCACCCTGAATTAATTATTACTTTCCTCTATAAATGCAGAGCAATTTGTTGCATGAAGTTTTCAGTGTGATTATATCAATAAAACAGCTTTTTGTTCAGATTTTGTTCAAACATCAGACGACAACAGACCAGCGGACGGCCAAAAGCATCGATTGTTGCTGTGTATGACACCATTTGATTTTGTTGGCATATTTTGGACATTGGACATGTTGATAATTTGATAATTTGTTTGGAGATGCAGATGCACTCAGGGCTTGGAAATAGAAGAGCAACCCTGCTGTCTTCCATATATACATATTACAGATATACATGTCGAAATTTTATTCATTTATTGTATTTTTTTATGAGTGAGATCAAGCATTTTCACAGAGTGGAGGTTGGCTCCACACCTGCAGTAACTCAATGATATCCACGGCTTCCTTACATGCGCCCTGTTGCATGGCTATGTCCAAAAGAGCATGGTGTCCTGTAGGGTAGTAAGGACATTCTTTCAGCCATTTTGCAGCGGTTTGAAGAACTTTCTTGTATCTTTTGCTGTCATTTCTAGCTGCTACTGTCAGTCTTAATGCCATCAGCATTCTCTTGTTGATGGCAGCTTCTCTGGATTTTCTCATCATGTCCTTGTTGGCGTTTCTGTAATGTTCATTTGGGCCGTTCTTTAGACCTTCCACGTGTTCTCTCTTTGGTTCAACATCCTCTTCACAATCAGAAAATATAGATTCTTTCATAGGTTCCCCTTCTATGGTTCCATTTTCAAGTTCTGTCCCAGCATAACAGGACAAAATGGTGTTGGCGTCTGTCGGTGCCGCACCATCCTTTCCAAAGGACAATCTTCTACAAGCCCCTAAAATCACAATCATATCTTTTTAATTCAAATATGTTGAAGAAATAAATGTCATGTTAGAAGAAACCACATTTAAAAATCCAGGGAAATTGCTGCTTCACTTTAACACCTACCTATATTCTCAGATGTTAGTTCTTTGTTGGTTTT
The DNA here is from genome assembly GCA_949316495.1 of Amphiduros pacificus. Classification (NCBI taxonomy): domain Eukaryota; kingdom Metazoa; phylum Annelida; class Polychaeta; order Phyllodocida; family Hesionidae; genus Amphiduros; species Amphiduros pacificus. The sequence continues at coordinate 47,632,882 of OX439002.1, read as the reverse complement.
GCACGATTCTGAAACTGATACAAAATCAGAGTATCCGACCTCCTGTGAATGTAGAATTACAAACGGTTAATAATGTTTCTATTAACGGTGAAAAATCAATTCGCTTCAAATAATTAGATCATTTTGAATTTGATAGTCTTCTCTCTCTCGTCGTACATAGATTGCCGATTAACCATTTGAAACTAACGCATTTGTTCAGAGATAAAATTTTATGTACTTGCCATTTTACCAATTTTCGTAAATGATATATCTAAAAATGAAAGTAAGGTTCGATTATTCAAGATAACGAAGACTATTACGTCATTCAAAAACGTAGGTAAGGGTGACGTCATGATATCCGAAAGTCACGTGATTAGCATTGTTTGAATGAAAATTTAAAATTTGAAAACTACATGTATACATGGGGATAATAGTCACAGGCTATAAATGTCATACATAATAAACAATAAATGAAAACATACAATAATGAAATCAATCTTCGTCTTGTCTCCAAATTGAATTAATCCGATTTGTTTATCCAGCCAGAATTCGAGGTGATGTCGGGTTAGAAAAAAAGGCTCGCCTATAGGAATTAATTTATCGTCGACTTTTTTTTCCCAGCATGCGCAAACCCTCCAGGAGCTTCTTTTTTTTGCAACACTTTTATGACGTAGGTATTGTTCAGAACTTAGTGTTAGGCACCGCTGATAATGATTATCCAGGTTCAAGTCTTATATCAATAGGATAACCGGCGCTACAGAATACACAGATATTGTTAGTAAGGGATATTATGGCGCGGAAAGATAATGACACAGTAAGTACAACAGTTTAATCGCAAGTAGTAGAGTTTATTCAGTTTAAAACTGATATGGAAAATATGGATGTGTACACACTGACAGAAAAACGAATTTACCGACGTCTTGAGATAAAGATTATGATGGTGTAAATTTTATACTAAATTTTAAAATTAAATCTGGATTACTTCCCATAATCGCAAACTGTGGCACCTTTCTGTGATAAAAATGGGCAAAAATCTTGTTAAATTCAGTTACAGATATACTGTGAATATCATCAGTAGTTATGCCAGTCGCTTGAGGTTGTTCAACATTTTGATATCATGTTCAATCATGCATACGAGTGACGCCCTCCAAAATATCATCCAATCAGAATTGACCAACCTCAGGCCACGACCTAACCAATCAGAACAGAGCAAAATCTGTGTGTAGTCATTTAATCTGTCAACAATCAGTGCGCAGCTTAATTGTTATGAATAGTCATGATCTAAGGCCGATTCTGACTGCACCTTTTTATCATTGACGGCAGGGACTGATGTGAAAGTGAAGTCGTGTTGTGGAGAGTATTTAAGATGATCTTATATAACTTATAAATTACTCATCATAATTTGAATCAGCAAGGGGTTTTCCTATTCCAATCTTTCATTGTGGGATATCAATGCACTTAAAACAAGACAATGAAATTTTGGGTAATTTTTAGATTTTGGGTATTATTTTCGAAAAGAAAAAGTGGTGCTCCACATGTAACACCGATGGGAAAAAATTAACGAACAAAACAAAAATTACAACAAACAAAATAAAAAATTACAACAAACAAAACAAAAAATTAAATAGACAAAAACTTTAACAACTCAAAATGAAACAATTATTGTAAACTGATTATATGGTAGAAATTATCTTCTTTTAAAATCATTTAATTTGGTACATGAAGCATTTTTCTAGCATAATGGTATGCAAAGTAATGTCTTTTTAGTCTTGATTATGCAAGTTCCTCTAATATCACTCAGGCGCTGACTGAAACCATCGATCAGACTTTTGCTTTATTATTTCTGCTCTAATTGTCCGGTTTACACAATATTTGAACAAAACCTACTCAGAATTCCATGCTCTGTCGATTGGAAAACATTTCCAAGCAATATCGATTGGTCATTCTGCGCATTAATGAGTGAAGATGATGTTGTCATTTTGAACTTTTTGTCATCACGCACCACTTTTTCTTTTTCTTTGTTTACATATTGTAGGAACATATTCATACGTGTGCACATGTGCATATAATAAACTATTGCATGCACACAGACGAACACTTAAGAACAAAAATGCCGAATTAAACCTACAGGAAATGATTATACGTTCCCCATGATCGTACCAACCAGACAAATAACACAGCCTGTCGGCAATAATTGTCAATAAAGGAACCATCCATGTTACAAAAGATACAATGCAAAACAATGCAACAATAAAACACATGGCTCCTACAATTTTTCATTTGAAAGTGTTTTGTTATTATTGTGCTCAGCCGCATACATTCTGCATCAGGGGTTCGAGAGCTCTGAACCGCTCTGGGCTGAAATCGCAGAAGATCTGTATGTTATGACACCATACTATTGTTCTACGCCAATTCTGAACCAATCTGGATGGTTCTGGTATAAAACGACAAAAGTCTCGTTAAAATTGAGCTCTAGTTAATCATTCTTAAATGCTGCACCCAATCGCCGTCATGTTCCAGAAGCTGTCAATATACACAACTTTTAACAGAAATTGGGCACATGACAGCTTTGGGACGACTACTGGCAGTCCCGGGGTCATGGAAATATCCGCTGGATAATGGCTGACTTTTCACTACAGTGACATCTAGCAGATGACTATTGACGGTGATTGGACAAGGGGTCCCAAAGCTGTTAATGTCCATCAACTGGTCCCCTATCATTAAAATCAAGAAAACGATGTGTTCCCAGCCACAAAATATTATATTAAAACACCCCGACTCTGGGAATCTGTGTGAGCGGATCCAGTGAGTTGGGGATGGTAGAAGGGGATCCGTCCGTCATCCCCACCGAACTTGATCCGCTCACACAGATTCCCAGACTCAGGATGTTTTGTTCTTATACCTCAGAAAACTACTGTATTTTTTTTTTAAATGATACATGAAACAAGATATTTATCATCAAAAATGTTTTATCACTTTATTTTTACAATTGTAAACAAAGAGCATGAATACACCACCTCATTTGACCCCGTCACGTGACCCGAAAATAGTGTGTACAGCCATAGTCTGGTTGCCGCCCTCTGTGTATCTATGATGTTCTTGACACTCGGGGGGGGGGGACCAGTCTAGTACAGGCATCAAAGATGGCCGACAGAAAATAGTTCGCACAGCCTGAATCCGCCAAGACGGATCCGGCATGGTTGTATTCATTGGAAATCTCGTCTATCCACACATCACTGAGGTATAATATCTTCTTTCCAGCGGGAGGTGAAAAGAATATCCAGTAACTAACATGTGCTTCACGTGTGGAGTTCCCACTATTGAAGATCTTTGTGTTCAAATAATCTAAAAATATTTTTTTTATACAAATCAAACATTTAAACAAGAAAAAGTGGTAATCCACATGTAACACAGATTGGTAAAAAAATAACAAACAAAACAAAAATTACAACAAACAAAACAAAAATTACAACAAACAAAACAAAAATTACAACAAACAAAACATAAATTTTGATAAACAACAAAATATATTTAAACACAAACAATCATTGGAAACTGAATGGGTAGTTGAAATTATCTTATTTTTTTAGCACAACTGTATGCAAAGATGTGTCTTTTCAAGCTCAATTACGTAAGTTGCTCTATTATTGCTCGGGCGCTATTGCAAATCATCGATCCGACTTTTGCATGTCATTTCTGTTCTAATTGTCCGATTTACACCAAATTTTAGCTAAACTTACTGAAAATTTCTTGTTCTATCGATTGGTAAGTATGTCCAAGCAATTTATGGGGATAATTTTATGCAACGATGGGCGAGCACAATGACATTGTTTTGAACGTTTTGTTTTTACATCACACACTTTTCTTTTGTTTACTTCTTTTATATATTTAGTATTCATACGCTGGGGCGCATGCGCAAATTGGAATCTTGCATGCACACAATGAACACTCCAACAGTGGAGTCAGTTGCTTTAACAATAATGACCACAGAAAAAACTGAATTACAACCCACAGGATATGACTACACGTTTACCATGATCATGCTGATCACTGAATAACACAGATAGTTCCCTTTTTGACAATCATAGCCTGTGGGCAATGATTGTCAAAATGGGAACCATCTGTGTTACAAAAAATAACAAACAATAAATTAATACAATACAATATAAATTAATACAATATTGATTTATTGTTTGGAAAATATTAGAATATTTGATTTGGAAAATATTAGAATGTTAAATTTTCTTGATATTTTTCAAAGGTTTAAACGTGTTTTTATACTGTTATGGAATAACAAAGCAATACTTTCATAAATATCACAGTTGAATATGATTACTGGAAAGTTCAAATGAAAAGGGACCTCTTTTTGACATTGAAGCAATTTGTCTGTACTTGTTTGAAAATGTTCTATTATGGCATAAAACGAAAATCGTCCTGTCAGATAATCTGTCACCAGAGGGCACTCATCACCAACATCCATAAACTGTAAACGTCTTTTAGGTAATAGAACTCGAACACACATGGGTCCAAGTTACAGCCGTACTTTCAATACCAGACCCTAATCATGATTTTGGTCAGGCACAAGACTACATATGTAAATGATGAACGTGTTAATTTCTTGAGAATTTGGATTTTACAGTTGACATAGAAAGATTAAAGAAAACAATTTTTAGTTCAGATTTTTAGTCCGGTTCCATTCAAAGCCTTCCTACTCAGTTCGATCTCAAGAAATATCTTGACAATTGACACACATTTTTTCATTATTTTGAGCAGAGATGTCCCAGATAACACCAACCTTGGCTGTACGTCATCAGGGGTGGGAGAGCTCTGAACCAATCTGTGCAGTGACTCTGAACCAATCTGGTTAAATCGCGTCATTCTGGTCGCTCACAACTGATCTGGGCGGTAAATGACGTCATTCTGGGCACTCGCAACAATCTGTGCACTAAATCGCAGCCAATCTGAGTGGTACCTGAGCGGTGCCGTGCGGTGAACAATGGCCAGACTGAAAACGTTGCATTCTTTAATCTTTACATAACGACTATCTTTCACAAATGTTAAAGAAAATAACTTGCTCATCAGTTACATATATAAGTATATGATCATCTGAAATTGATTTGTAACGAGATTATTGTCACATTTTAACACAGGAATGTGCCCCAGTTTAAGACTGCATAAAGAAGAGTAATTCCCGACTTGGGGGCACAAATATTACTGTAAAAGCGTTATAGATATATCATAATATTAACACTATCGTGAACAAGACACTGTTATACACTCAACTGTAACGAAATTTGTTAAATTATGTGGTGATTATTATATGATTTTGATGCTTTTTATGAGATATAAAAAGTCTTTACATAACAGAACCGCCCAGATTGGTTCAGAATCGGTTCAGAACAATAGTATGACGTCATACCGCCCAGATATGTTTCGAGTACCGACCAGATTGGTTCAGAGCTCTCCCACCCCTGGTCATAGAACATATTTATTTCAAAATTTGGAAAAAAAATGGAAATGATGTTTCACGAACGGGAAATGCTTCATTGGCATATATTGCCATACTCTTATGACGTCATTTTACCTTTCAGTGCTTCCATGATGACACTCCACATAAAAATGACGGCAAAAAGGAGTGTGCTTTCATTAGGGGCCTATATATTAGGCACAGAGAACCGCATGAGCTTCCAGCCTTTCGCAGCACGTGCACGAAGCGATGACGTAATTACAGCCTCTCAGTCTCACGGCACATGCACAAGGTAATGACGTAATGCAAATATGATGTACTTCAAGAGATGAAACAAGTTTTTATAACACGGATGGTTCCTTTTTTGAAAGTCCTGTTGGTTGTAATCCGTTTTTTTCTGTGGTCATAATTGTTAAAGCAACTGACACCACTGTGGAGTGTTCGTCGTCTGCTTGCGAAAGATTCCAATTCGCGCATGCGTCCGGCGAATAAATTCATATCTAAAAGAAGTGCGTCAAAGAAAAGAAGTGAGTCATGTAAACAACGCAGAACCTTCAAAATGATGTCATCGTGTTCGCCCATCGTTGCATTAAATTATCTCTTTAAAATGCTTCCCAATCGCTAGAACAAGGAATTTTCAGTAAGTTTAGTTAAAATTTGGTGTAAATCGGACAATTAGAACAGAAATGACATGCGAACGTCTGATCTCCGATGATTCGCGATAGCGCCTGAGCGATAATAAAGCAAGTTACGTAATCGAGCCTGAAAAGGCATATCTTTGCAGAAAGTTGTGTTAAAAATTCGTTCATATGCCAAATTAAATGTTTTTAAAAGATGAATAAAAATAATTTCAACTACCCCATCAGTGTGTAATGATTGTTTGTGTTTAAATGTATTTTGTTGTTTATTTAAAGTATTGTTTTGTTTGTTGTAATTTTTGTTTTGTTTTTTGTAATTTTTGTTTTGTTTATTGTAATTTTTGTTTTGTTTATTGTAATTTTTGTTTTGTTTGTTAATTTTTTTCGCATCCGTGTTACATGTGGAGCACCACTTTTTCTTGTTTGGAAATTTCTCACCGTAAAAGCTTACAGAGCATAATGAATTGTGTGCTTTGGACAGCAGGTACAGAAAGCAATGATAAAACAATCCCAAATATTAAATTTTTGTCAACTTTCTTGGCTGCAGAACATTCAGATCACTTTTGTGCTTGGAAGTCAGTCTTCTCACGTGCATGCTAAATATTGATTGGTGAGTTGAAAATCACCATATTTGCCTACGCATGGACATTCATTCCTGCCCGTGCAGTGGTCCACGTGCTGTGAGAGCTGGCTGGAAGCTAATGCGGTTCTCTATGATATTAGGGTCTTGTTCAAATTGGTTTTACAGACAATGATGGAGATGCATTTTTCAAAAAGTTTATATACATGAAAGACAAATCACCAATATGTGAATTTTAAACGTTTTTTTTCAAAATCGGTGCTTAATCCCTTTAATCAATTATGTGTTTCCCTGGTATTTCATAATTATTTCCAAAAATGAAATATGTATCACATACCTTTGACAACTCAATCCACTTAATAGAAACAATCCCAATGATATTAGTTATATGCCTTATATGGTAAAAAATGTCATCATAAATTGATTGGCATAATGTTGAAAGTAACTTAAATGTCCAAACAATGAAAAACATTTTATAAACCTATATCTGGGTAAGAGATGTATCAGCTAAATTCTTCAGGCTTTCATGAAATCAGAATCTCAGACACCTTTTCTTCACATAACATAATTATTTAAACCCTAATATTTGTGATCAAATATTATTATATATCATTATCATGTTACCCCCACATAAATTTCTGTCCCTTTTAAAATAGAAGACTCTTTTGCTAAAATTCATATCATCCATTGAACACTTGAACACCATTGTCAACAAACTTTGATCAGCTGACCAGTGAGCTGGGGCGAATACCTGTTAATAATGATTCAGTTTGAGACACTGGAGTGATTTGGCTTTCGGAGGCCAGTTTGTCCATTGGTTTGTCTATCGATTTATCTATTGGTAACACTTTTCAGATTTTTTTTCCATTTTTATTAACATGACACTTTTCCAAAAAATGCAATAGCTATCACTGAATTGTGAAGGAGGCTGCAATTGATATTAGCATGATAATTATAAGTCGAAATAAGAAATTCAATATGAAACATGCGTTTTGATTGGCCAAATTATCATATGCTGAAGTCTGGCCATTGAAAGGATTAAATGATCATTTATGAAGCAATTTGAAGTCATTTCTAGGAAACGTATTCTCATTTTACATGGAAACAATGATCACCATAGGCCATTGATCTGTGTTTATATCAAGACCGACTTTGTTTTTCCATTTAAGTCGATTATCTACTGACTAAGATGGCGAGAGCGAAAAGTTTTTTACACGTCCCCATCAATAAATTAAACAAACAACAGTATAATGTTTGTTAAAACAACCGGTGTCTTTATTTCCATGTTCCTCCCTGGGCCTTCTGTAAGACCTTTAAACCGTGAGAAATGTATGCTCCATTTGTGCTCCATTAAATGAATATAATTATGCCATAGGTTATTATATATGGTTTGTACTATTTGTTAATACATTCTAGATATAATATTTGCATCACAAATCCAAATGATATAAACAATACATTATGTCAACACGTATAATCAACAAACTTAATAGAAAGGTAAAACCTGGTGCACTTTTCACAAAGGTGATGAAAATGACACATCTCATTGATTTCATATTTCATCATCAAGTAACACCTGGGACGACACAGTGCATATAGTTAATACTGTACAAACTAAATATAAGATCCAAGCTTGCAATGCTATACCGGAAGTTGCCATCAAAGTAGAGACTGCGCAAAGGACTGGTTAACTTTAATACTTAGGGTATGTGGCATGCATTTTACAGTTTCTAATTGTAATTCTAGGACAAATTATTTATCACAAAGGTCCACCCTCACTGCATAGCATAAATAAAGTATAATGTAAATTTTCAAATTGATCAGTGACATCGTTATCTTGAATGTTCTTTCGATCTGTGCTGTAGATATGGCGGGCATTATGGTGGAATACAATGACCCTGCTGTATGCCTGTAATATAAGGACGACGCTAAAGGCACTTCTTGTGATGGTACAATATATTTACAACACCAAACGAAATAGATCCAGTGCAATAATGTAACTGTTTGTCACAAAGGTATGAGTTTCTTTAGGACTAAAATCAAGAAAAAAAGAGTGCAAAGGCTTGTAAGTATAGCTGCTATTGCTAATAAACGAAAACAATGGTAGTTAGTCTAAGCATCTAACGACAAAACTACATGGATATTAGAGGACAATGATTCAAGCTACATCCTGTGTAGAGGACTGTGCTCCGCTACACTCCCCCATCTGCGAAACTTGTCACATTTACAATCAGTTGTCGGCACCATAAATCCACTCCTTGTCAGTACCATAAAAGCCTACTTGCTGGAACCACAATATATAGAATTATGGTGTGACAGAAAGTTTCCATTCCGAAAAGTCTTTCAAAGAATTAAATCTCTCTTTCTCTCTCTCTCTCTCTCCTCCATGAAAAATAGCACAACAAAGGTAACATAGGCCTTAAAGACTAATTTCTTAGGCCCTCAATTATTAGTGATTCATGTGTATCTGTGCTCAATAATACCAGGCTATTTACCTTTTATACTTGGCAATATTATATCATTATAAACTGATGGCTTATCTCAATAAATATCTTTTTTGGTCTAAAATTTATATCTCTCATCTGATATACCACCCAAAATTAATCATTTTATATCTACAGAATTACATTAATATTAGAAAATTTACAAACACGATGTTGACTAGATCTAAATCAAAATATAATATTAGCACCATTTGAACTATAGAGTAATCTCTGATATCATTCATTTGTAAATCATGGGTAAAATAGTTGTTGTTATAAATATATTCCATTTGGTTAGATTTACTCTAATCTCGAAGCTTCCCCAATAGTGACGCATATGTTGAGGTCACATAATTCCAACTGTCTAAGAGGAAGTATCATCACAAAGCAGGAAATGGTGTAGTGCACGTGTTTAAAAGTCTGAAAAACCAAAGTCTCCAGATTCACCTCCATCCCCACCAACAAAGGCTTCCAAAGCAGCCATTGAAGGCGATTTTTTAGTATGATCCACATAAGCCTGATAATTCATCTCTTGACCAGGATCATGGGCCTGATAACGGGCACTCTGGTTGCCAGATGAGCGCCTCCTAGTGGCGTCTTCCTCCGCTAATATAAGACCATAAACCGATGATTTGGATGGGTCAAACTGCTTATCGCCCCCACCGCTTACTCTGCAAACACACAAATATGAAGAAATGTCAATCTTACATCTGTTGTATTCTTTATATATTCTCTATGTTTACATTTTGATTAATAAAACATTTATCAACAAAATATAAATTGGGCATTAATCATTCCAAGCTCTTTTGGCTTCACTTTTGAAACTAAAGCTCATTTTTTACTAATTTAAAGACAAAGCGAATGCTCATTTAAGTTTGAGCTTACTGCATTGTTCCTTCTCCAGGTTTACCGGATGTCTGGCCATGGAGTGCTGCATTCACATTATCTCTGGAGTAAAGGCCCACTGGAGTATTGTACTGGAGATGCACCACCTGAGCATTGTCAGCGGGTTCGGCTGGATTATGTTGGCTGTATTGGGGTGCTGAGTCTCCGGGGCCGTAGTGAACATTCTGAACCCTTGGTTGGTGTGGTTGCGCCGGAGCCGGGGCTTGGACCGGGGCTTGGGCCGGGGCTGGAGGTGCTTCCAGGTCACACGTTTCCTTCTCCCATAGTCTTGGGGCACCTGAGGACTTCAGGGTGCCTCTCCATGCCGGCGGGCCCTCGTCAAATACCTGTGGTGCCTTGGAGGGCCTTTGGTATGATGGGAGAGAGGAGCGATGCATCTCTGGGGCGGGCGCTGGTTGATTATATGGATTGGGAACTGGACCAACATGGACCCCATAACTTCCAGGTCCCCTCACTGGGGCCCACCCTCCCTGTTGTGGAGGTTTACGATCCTGTAGGCCCATTCCAGGAGACCATCCAGGATCCTGAAGACCACCTGGAAGAGAACCCTCTGGTTTCTTCCACACCGGCTTTGATGTACTAGGAGCGGCATAGTGATCTGGTGGTGCAGAAATTGGCCGGCCTACAACACATCAATTCATTCATTATTTTGCATATTCATTTTACCAAAATGCAAAAAAAAGATATTTATAATTAAGGAAACCTTTTGTAATCCACACACTCTCTTGACCTAAAAAGGCAATCCTATCTTGATATTAATTAAATGTTCCCGCAATGTTAAAAAAATATCTTTAAATCCTATTAGGCATTGTTGTTTGAAAATTAATGCAATAAAATATTAGGTGCGAAATGAACATTCATGTTATTCAATGAAAATTGTTAATTGTTAAGCTCAGACTACAGCCAGAATTGAAGTACAATAAGAGTTAGAGTAATTGATAGTTTACATCATATACAAGCATTTGTTAATCATTTAATACATATCTCGCTATGCAATATATTCCTTCCTTACCATTCTGCTTCCAATACGCCATAATATTAACAAAAGGTCATCCAAATATATAAATATAACAACATTTCTTCCACTTCTACTCTTTAGTCCAAATATTGTAAACTCTGTACTAGAATCTACCTCTGTAAGTGCTTAGCTTAGCACAACTGTCAGAATGCCCGGATTAGATGCCTGAGCATAGAGCAGCCATGGTGCAGCTATACAGCATTATGTACACAGAGTATGGCAGCGCTGACCTGGGCTGTGGTATGCAACGTGGGCAGGGGAGAAACGCTCACAAAATAACACATCTACCTATATATTCCATAGTTGTGTTTGTTCTTTGTATATTTTAAGATTTACATACGTTTTTGTATATAATGCATTTATGATGTTCTCTAACTGAAATACTTCGCATTGTTTAAGTCAGGGTGAAGTCAAGGGCATTTTCTTTCCTAACCACTGTTTATAAGAAACAACATCAGAAACTGTGCAGAATATTAAGTTGCAAGAATTAAATTGTGGTTCATAGTAATCAATATATAGAATTAGACTTAAATCTATATATCTATTAAATATCTTTACAATTTTTGTCAATCTTTCCCCCATAATTCTACAGAAGGTGGTGATTTCTGTATTTCCTTCCTGGACGCTTTGAGAGTATGTCAGTTATATGTGAGGTGTCTCTGAGGCGTACGTTTTCAATGCTGCCACCTGCACCCCCTCACCTGGAACCCACTACTTCAAATCATCAACATGTTTCTCCTGCACCTCAGCATACCACCTATTCTATATCCACAACCGTGTTATATTTAGGTATGTTTCATTCATTTCTTTATGTGAATCCCCTCATACATTCAAATATTAAAAGATAAGAAATAAAAGTCAATCCATCACATCATATTATATTATTGATATTAATGAATAAATCTCAAACTCAAACCAGGCTACAATAACTATTTTAAATGTTAACATTTAAAACTGCACAAAGCATATTAAAACAACTATGTTTATTACAAGTAGACTAACACCACAGTTACATCAATCATGTACATGTCGAGACAGCAATGTATTCATACTATGTGGCTCAGTGCATGATGTGTATGGTACAAAACAATACATGGCAACATAGTGGCAGTGTCGACTGCATTATGCCTGCAGATATGTGAAGGTAGAAATAAGGCCAAGCAAAAGCATCTGGCAAATAAAAGTATTGATGATATTGCAAAAATTATCACGTGTACAAGTACTACTAATGAAATAAATAGTATTAAATATTAAAAAATATTTATTCATACAATCATTCTTAAGAAAATCATCAACTCTATATGTTTATTTTAAAAAAACATATTCATGATGCTTATACACTAGCTGTGTTGTATTCAATCACGTCCGATTCAGTTCAATATATGGTAAGATTTGAGGCACAGAATTCTAACGATTTCTGACCAAGTTTCTTTGAAAAAAATACATTGAAAATAACAAAACTTAACATCAGACAGTACGCTGACAAGACCTTTTAACAATTAATTGAAATATATTTGACGGTTAATTAAAATGTAATAAACCCATGATTTATGTTTATTTGTAAGAATATATTTTCCTATTACAGACTTATATTACAAATAAATATTATTCTACTGAAATGGTATCATATTGGTATAAATCAATAAAAAATAAATTTGTGTGAAATAATTTCTTGAGAGGTCTTATTTCCGCATCAGAGGTTTGGTAAACTTTCTATCATTTGGTAAACTTTCTATCATGATATCTTCAATTGTCTGTGTTTCAAATCTTCCCCTAGGGGTTTGTGTAATATGCATAGATATGCTACTACACTATTTGAAAAAAATCGTTAATTGGAGAAGAAAACACGTTTAGGTCACGTTAGGCTCACGTGATGGGTTAGGAATGATGGTAACAGGACGTGCACCATCCGTTCAATCTTACTTACGTCGGCGAGACTTTTCATTTGGCTTGTTATACACCTGTTTCAGTTCTCTCACGCTTCTGCGTTGGTAATCCTCTTCAGTCTCACCCGCTGCCACCATGCAAGTGAGAACAATCTACTTTGAGTAACTCCTACATTACGTTGAGATATTGAGCTAAATATTTGGTACCAACTGATGGTGCTCAGAAAAAAAAATCTTGTAGCGAATTGGTCTTGCTTTGAAAATCAGCACACATTGTCTTAATACTGTGTATTTCTTTTTTCTTCTTGTGTATGCAATGATATAGGTTTAATGGACCCAATAACATTGATTAAAGTATTGTAACATGTACATGAATGTTATGAACATAGCATTGGGTGGCAGCCATTGGGTACCTTTCATATTTTACAATAAACATATTAAAGTAACATTTTGCACATACGTGAAACACTTTGCATTGCCTTTTATGTAAACGGTTTTTAAACACAGTTCATTGTAACATTATTCCACAAAATTCTCTTGTGAAGCATGCTATTAATATAAAATTCTTGAACGTAATAACTAACTGTTATTTTTATCTAATATTCTAATTTGTATTATTTACTACAACAACGGTACATATAACATGTTGCCATATTACAAATGAACTTTTCAAAATGTATTCTAAAACATTCATTTTTCTTCAACTGTATATTAAACAATGGATGAATATAGTTTTCTTGTTCTTTTATATCATTATTGCAGCATTCACACGATAGAAGCTTCCATCGTTATATGATCCACTTAAATGAAGACATTTTCAAAACGTATGTAATATATTAGTAATTTACACCAAGAACATGTTATCACCACTTCCGGTGCAATTAGTCATAAACATCTCTCACCTTGTCTTTCAAAGCCCGATCTCAGGTCATTTATTGATCTAAAGTCATATTCATCCTCTGGGCCCCCTGGTGTCCAGATTGCATTTGTCAGGGTCTTGTTAAGACGGTTGAGCATAGAATCCGGGTATGTTGCCTACAACAATAAAATATGTATTCAATGTGACAACATGGCCAAGAAATATACCGATTCAAGTTAAATTGAATTTCAGCATACAGCTGATTTATAAACGATCTATAAACGCATCATTTTTCATTTTGTATTTTATCTTATATATGTATACACACACTTTGGCCATTTGATAATACTTATACGATCACCCCTTGGGTATCATAATAATTTTATTGTTTCCTGTTTTTATCCATGACTAGTTTTAGGCTTTTTTTCTGATATTCAAAAGAAATTTCCGGAAGTTTAACAATGCAGGGATTAAAGCTATTCCGACCAGACAGGAAGATTACATAAAACAGTGTAAATGAAAATGAAAATATATGCGTAAGTATATGCGGAAGTTAATATTATATGAAGAAAAAAATGTTTTGAATGTAAAGTAATGTAAATGTACAGAAATCACGAAGAGTGCATACTCTATGGGGAGTTTTAGGTCCATAGCGTTTTGGATGGGAGTAGTCCACGCCGTAGGAGGGCGTGGGTCTCGGAGCAGCCATCTGGGGGCGAGGTTTGGGCAGGAATCCCAGAGTTCCTGGCGGTAGTCCTGGACTCAAAGTAGAACCAGGACCAGTGTCAAAAGGCCGTGAGCGGAATGCCTACAATACAAATCAAGTTCTAATAATGAGTGTTAAAAATGTTAAAGGATACAAACATTAACCTTAAGAAATCACACGAATGATCATGAGCATATTGGTTTTGTTTGTTTGTTTGGGGTTTTACATCACTTTCAACATTATTTCAGTTATTTCGTGATGAGACCTAATTGTAGCAGATATAGTGCTGCCTCACTGAATTGTCATGTCGCAGGTCCTTGACATGACAACCCACCCGGTCACAGATTTACAAGGACAACGGGTTAACCCTTTGGCACGGGCCTCAGCTCATGTGGGAAATTGTATCATGAGTTCAATCCCGGCACGGCCGGGGTTCGAACCCACGATCTTTGGATCACCACAGAGGAACTGGTGCTAATAAGCTGGCGCCCTAACCAACTGCGCCACGGCCCGTGGCCGAGCATATTGGCCTATCAGCAAGTACATCATTGCTAAAAAAAAAAATATGAAAAAAGTGTTTAATGACCCTTTCAGCAACAAGTGACACTGGCAACAGTGTGGGTCCAATCTACCACTTCCTGTCCCCCACTTATGCTACTAAATAAGTCACAGATCCCTTGCTATATCAAATGTTAAAGGGGACTGATTTATCAAAGTTCAAACCACAAACAGCAAGTATTGCCCAATCAGACTCTATGTATTAGAGAGACAGTGACTAATTTGTTCGCTGGCCCCTCATGCTAACACAGGGATATTTTAGAGTAATAACGATACATGTTAGCAGTAACCCAAACATATCGGAGTATTTGGGACTACCTTCCATATACCTTGGAGTAATTATGAATGGAGGCGCAACGTCGCAAGATCAAAAGGGGCATCATAGTTGCCGCCATGGCTATTGTTCTGATGATGCCATATAGGTGCAATTTATGACAGTTTTGACGTTATTTTTTTTCAGAACTATTTTAAGTCATCAAAACCACGAGTTAGAGCCAAACATATCGCGAATGAAATGTTTCTTATTTCATACAGATTATGGGGATATAAATTTTATTTTTCTGCTTCAAGTATAGATGATTTTATGAGGAGATATCAAAATTCATATTATATTTATGAAAATGATTAAAATTTCCGTTTTCCTCTCAGATTATCAGGAAATCATGTATTTTTTTGTTATTTTTGTCTTTCCAGTTTATTTTTAATTATTTGCGCATATATTGGCAGATTGGAAAAATATACCATGTTGTTCAGTAAAAAAAATACTATCAGAAAATGCAATTTATATTTCTGCCAATATATGCGCTGACATAGATACTTTGCCTTATGAAATGTTATGTCATCATTTAAAATCAACAAAAAATAACAATAAAAAAATGCAACAAGAATTTTATAAATGCTATATCATTAACAATATTTTGTTTTAAAAGTTTTAAAAAAGTAATATGAATACTACCACTCCCTTTATAAACATATATGAAAAAATAAAAGGTTTGGAATATGTATTTTTCTTTTTTTCAGAACATTTATTATTGAAGAAATCGGGACAGAAATGAACAGATTTATTTGAAGTAAATTTTGAGTGGATGGTTTTGTAAGCTTTAAAAGAGCAACTATTCTGAATTTTTCTTTTAAAAAATTAAACCAAAATGTGGTATAATAATTCAATAAAATTTTGGCCAATTCATTTTTAAAAAATATGAAACTTCAATTTTCCACTGTTTTGAAGTCGGCAACTATGATAGGATCAAAGGATTTTGAATCCATTGTGTAAAACAATGTGTTACCATGACGTCATAGTTCATATAACGGCCGTCATGCCTCCATACATAATTACTCCAAGCATATACCATCATTTTAGGATTACTTTACCCGTTACATATTTACATAGTACAAACCTAATGTATTCAAACAACCTCGCATTTACCAACAAATATATTTGCAATTGTGACAAAAAGATTACAGAAAACTTTATTGATTATTTATTATTTCACTGGAGAAACAAGAAAAAGAGTACAACACGGAATGCGAACCCATTGCTATTAATTGACGATAAATATTGAAAATACTGAAAACATAAAGATGGCCTAAATAACTATTAGGATGCTCAAGTGATAATCCACCATGCAAAAGTTATTTAATCCAGATTTCATTTAATAAATTTGCACGATGTAAAGGTGAAGTATATTTCACAGAATATTCAGGCAAGATTTAATTTTCAGATCAATGAATCTAATTACTACTAATAAAAAATACATGTATGTCAAATGTCTTTAATTGCTATAGAAATAAGTGAGTGATACCTAAAGGAATAACTTTAAGGAATTTCATCAAAGAAATATCCATGTATAACTTTAACTTTAAGCATTGATGAGTTCCATCCACTAATTATCTCGAAACTGGTTGATCATTAATGTTCATGTATATTTAAAACATATAATGACTGCCATGTAGAGGTAAGAGCAGAAATCCAAGAAGTGTGGATCTCATGGTTGGTAAATGAAGTCTGGTGTGGTTCCCAGTCCAAGATACTTTCATCAAGAAACTTTCATCAATGAGCACTCTCACATTACTCTCAAGCCACTAGCAAAGTGTCTGGAAACCAGAAATATTTCCCACCAGGCCATCTCAATGCCTCGGCAAGAAGCCTCCCAGTAGAGTTTAAACATGATATTCTAGGTTATTCTCTGAAGGAAGATGAGTTCTCTACTCACCACGCTAAGAGAATGACCTTGAAATTACCTTGCTGGGAATCTGAACACAGCCAGCATCTTACTCAAACTCACTTCGCTAAATAAACTAATCAGTGATTTTATTTCACTTTTTATTAAGGTCATTCCATGAATTATGAGACGTAAAAGAAAAGTCATTGTTTCCTTACCTTTCCTACAATGTGTTAAGAAACTCTCCACCTATATCCAGAAGACAAGAGACTGACAGAAAGAGGAATAAGGGCGAAATAGTACTGTTTACATGTTATATTCCTGGGGTATGTGTATTTTGCTAACAAGCAGTCTGTGGCTAGGCACACTGTACCCTGCACACAGGGTATAAATGATGCCTTGAAATCTATAGGAGCTCAAGCAAGTGCATAGTTTACACGTTCTCTTTGGCAAAGAAGGTGGGTATATGTTGCACAAGGAGTTTCATATGCAACTCACCACAGCAGTGCTAAACCTATACTCTTCAACTAGCTTTCTTGGGCCACTCTGTAGATCACGTGACCCTCATGTTACATACCTGACGTACCGTCCTAATATATAACTATTAACTGACGTCACCTTCAAAAGTTGCCATACTTGCATAGAAATTCATTCATGAAATATTTCTCTCTCTATTGCATGTCGATTTTATGTGAATAATCTTATTCCCACACTGTGACATCATTCAGAATAACTTTGAAATAATTAAATTTAACACACTAGGTGTGTTAAACGTGATCAGCTAGTGTGTGCAGAGTCACAATATATGAAGTTAAATTATTATAAAATAAACCTTCTCATCAATGAGTAGCTCATCAACGTCATTGTTAACAGCAGTGTTATTTCTTTTTTTAAAGAAATCTTTCTTGTTATACTGTAATAATAGCCCAGACCACTGTCTGTGGCAGCCATTGCAGTCAGACATATCCAATATTTCTCAGACCACCGTCTGTGGCAGCCATTGCAGTTAGGCATATCCAATATTTCCCAGACCATTGTCTGTGGCACCCATTGCAGTCAGGCATATCTAATATTTCCCAGACCACTGTCTGTGGCAGCCATTGCAGTTAGGCATATCCAATATTTCTCAGACCACTGTCTGTGGCACCCATTGCAGCCAGGCATATCTAATATTTCCCAGACCACCGTCTGTGGCAGACATTGCAGTCAGGCATATCTAATATTTCCCAGACCATTGTCTGTGGCGCCCATTGCAGTCCGGCATATCTAATATTTCCCAGACCACTGTCTGTGGCACCCATTGCAGTCAGGCATATCTAATATTTCCCAGACCACTGTCTGTGGCAGCCATTGCAGTCAGGCATATCTAATATTTCCCAGACCACTGTCTGTGGCACCCATTGCAGTCAGGCATATCTAATATTTCCCAGACCACTGTCTGTGGCACCCATTGCAGTCAGGCATATCTAATATTTCCCAGACCACTGTCTGTGGCAGACATTGCAGTCAGGCATATCTAATATTTCCCAGACCACTGTCTGTGGCAGACATTGCAGTCAGGCATATCTAATATTTCCCAGACCACTGTCTGTGGCAGACATTGCAGTCAGGCATATCTAATATTTCCCAGACCACTGTCTGTGGCAGACATTGCAGTCAGGCATATCTAATATTTCCCAGACCACTGTCTGTGGCAGACATTGCAGTCAGGCATATCTAATATTTCCCAGACCACTGTCTGTGGCAGACATTGCAGTCCGGCATATCTAATATTTCCAGAACCACTGACTGTGGCACCCATTGCAGTCCGGCATATCAAATATTTCCCAGACCACTGTCTGTGGCACCCATTGCAGCCAGGCATATCAAATATTTCCCAGACCACTGTCTGTGGCACCCATTGCAGTCAGGCATATCCAATATTTCCCAGACCACTGTCTGTGGCGCCCATTGCATTCAGGCATATCCAATATTTCCCAGACCACTGTCTGTGGCACCCATTACAGTCCGGCATATCCAATATTTCCCAGACCACTACTGTCTGTGGCACCCATTGCAGCCAGGCATATCCAATACTTCTCAGACCACTGTCTGTGGCACCCATTGCAGTCAGGCATATCCAATATTTCCCAGACCACTGTCTGTGGCGCCCATTGCAGTCAGGCATATCTAATATTTCCCAGACCACTGTCTGTGGCACCCATTGCAGTTAGGCCTATCTAATATTTCCCAGACCACTGACTGTGCTATCCATTGCAGTCAGGCATATCTAATATTTCCCAGACCACTGTCTGTGGCGCCCATTGCAGTCAGGCATATCTAATATTTCCCAGACCACTGTCTGTGGCAGCCATTACAGTCCGGCATATCAAATATTTCCCAGACCACCGTCTGTGGCAGCCATTGCAGCCAGACAAATGAGGAAATCTGTTTCACTTGGATGAAGAGTGAATTGTCTAAACTAAAATGAAATCAACTAATCTGAAAACAAGCCTTTTCCTGTTGTCTAATCTGAAGGACTATTTTGTTTGTCCATTTCTCATCAGGATTATTATCAAGGAAAATGAGGACAATGAAACTATTTTGAAAGAAATATACTTGTCACCATATCTTATAATTCAAATATTGTCGTGTTTAAATATTGATTAATGTCATTAATCCTTTAATTTTAATATTGAATGTATATAGTACTGTAAATGTACCAATTCCCGCAAATTACAGTATTTTGGTTAATTTCTCCTCTGCCACAAGGGGGCACTCATGCCCTTAAACATATGTACAAACGAATCTTTCTTTGTTTTTATGTATATTGGGCGTGCACACTACTAACGAGATATTTAATTTTTTTCAGGATTTTGGTACTGGTTTTAATATTAGGCCTTGTTGGGTTAACTCACTTTAAATAATTAATTTGAACACCAAACAGTAATTGGTGCATACAAAGTACACAGTATTCTCCAGAAGATTGTTCTTGTATCTTAGTTTGATCAAACCATTTGTATTGCCAGTTGATAGATATGCAGAGGATGTTCATTGCTTTGCATTGTTGGTTTCATCAAAATGTATGTCTCAACAGAGCAGATTTTTAAATAATCAACATTGTTTTGTAAGAATATAAGTAAATGATATACTATGAGGGAATTGAGATTGCCTTTGTACAGAGACATATGTATCACTTTGAGCTAAACTATTCACATATGATAAAGTACAGTAGGTATGTGATTTTAACCAGTAATTGTATGAAAGATATTTCAGCTCGAAAGATTACAGTAATTAACTGTTTGTTTGATTGGGGTTTAACGTCACATTGAACATTATTTTCAGTTATTTATGTACGAGACCTTCTTGTATGAGATATAGTAAAGCCTCACTAAATTGTCATGTCGTAGGTCCTTGACATGAAAATCCGCAAAGTCACACATTTTCCGGGCCTCAGCTCATATAAGAAACTGTAAAATGACTTCAATATCGACACCAACGGAAGTCGAACCCCCGACCTTTGGATCTCATAGAGGAACTGGTGCTTATAAGCTTGCGTTTTAACCAACTGAACCACAGCCCATGGCCATCAGTCAATGCCAATTTACAGACTAACCATTTCAAAATATGGAAATGGAGATTAAAGTTCACTATCTACTTCTGAATGTTATATAAAAGCTGAACAGAAAACACTAGTACCACGTATCACAGGGTATCAGGTTCAGATAGGTAAACATCTTGTTGGGCATGAGTTACGTGGATGTCTGTTAATTGATTTGGTCAAATGAAAGTTCGATGAAATAATATTAAAACAATATAAACAATATAAAATAATTGAGAATAAATTAAACTGAACGGAACTGCAAGAACACCCCCCTGTCTCTTCTATGTAAATGAACAAGACATGTTAATCAATTAATATCCGATGCCCCAATAAAATGTGATCCTTTCCTGGAAATAAATGGGATGAATATAATTACCCCCAGGTTGATTGAACTAATTACCAGCTGCTTAAGGGCTTGATTACATTACGTGTTAGTAAACTATGCACTTTACATAATATTCTCGCATCCAAAAATATCTATGAACAAATTCAGCTAAATTCAGCCCAATTGAATACTTCCAAAGTAATGTATTTAAGAATGTTGATATTGGATACCACTAAATTTCATGGAGAGAAAAAAGGCGCTTTGAAAATGACTACTGAACAGTTATGTCATAGACTGTCCACTTAAGCCAAATGATAATCAAGATAAGTGGAAAACCAGCATGAACATATTTTACAAATCAACTTACCGAAGGGGTGAAAATGTGAGGGTTGGGTAAAGGCGGTTCGGTCGAGAAGGTGACTGCTCCTGGCCTTGGACCCCTGAAAGAAGACAAAAGTGCCAATTAATACACACAGTTCTGCAAGATTACTGTAATCTACAGGATAATCCTCCAGACGATCAAGAAGGGTGCAAAGACGTGTTACCCACAGCCAGAAGGTATGAGCCCTCCTGTGTTCCCGGCGAGCCAGCCCCACATGCTGGGAGTCTGCTGCTGATGCAGAGAGGATGCAGGGCTGATGCAGGGCTGCCTGCAGTTGCCCGCCTCTCTAATGATGGCGGAGTAGAGAGCATCACATAGTGGGCTTGCAGAATCCCTTATCTTATATCCCACCTCAACTCTCCTATCCTAAGTTCTCTTCTCTCACTCCCACTCATGTCTATTGCTTATGTCAGATTCCGCCACAAGTCATCAATTACTGCCTGTTTTTGTTGGCATCTTCATTCACAAACACATTATGTTTTACATAATATTTCCTTCATCAATCTTCTGTTATATTTTATCTTTTAGTTTTCTTCATTTTTGTTTGTTTCAATATGATCTATTCTAATGTATGGATTTACACGTCGTATCATATTCACGCCTATAACATTTTGCCAGGTTCAATAAAATCTTAATTGTTAAGGTTTACCCTTATCCATGAGAATAAACCAATTATTTTTTCTTAATTATTCATACTTTTGCTATCCCATTAATTTCCGATCAAATCAAACTGGATTTTGACTTTCCAATTTAAGCTATAAGCTATAATATGATGGTCAAACCAAAAGTAGACTCAGGTAAAGGATAGGTGTTTCCAAGGCATTCTTATTTCTATCTTCCCTCGAGAGATCTCTGACCGTTTCCATGGTAACATAGTACCCCTCTTGATCAGAATATTCTCGAAGTTTATCTTGGAGTTAGCGTAAAATAATGCAGACAGAAAAAAACATATATATTCTTGAACAGGATGTTCTTCATAATATAGGTCATTATATTATTCATTTTATTATTCATTATATCATGTACAGTGGTAAGATGTCTGTCTCACATGCTGAATGTCTGAGGTCAGAGTACATTTGTAAAACTTTTTTTTTATTCTAAGTTCAATAAATTTTAAATCTTGAGTCAGTTGGTCACTGGACCAACCTTGTGGAATAGGTGGAAATGTGTACATCAGAAAATGTTAAGTTTATGTTATAATGCAGACCTGGAGTTTCATCAGCGTCCCCACCTAGCAACCATTTTACTAGTTTGAAATAGAATATAGATGGCGCTACGCTAAGATTCAGAAGATTTTTAGCTGAGAATAATATTTTAAGGTCTCACGCTTCATCTTAGCACAATTCATCTTGCTAATTAGTATCGGATCATTGCCATTACTTCTGAATTGCCAGGTTGTTGTAAATGAGTTTGTTATATTTTGAATTAATGACTGCTAATGAATCCTCGCTAATTTAACTTAGTTATGAAATCTTATTAATATTACACCTTTAATTGGGTTTAAAAACTTTATCTTTTAAGACTGCTGAAGTTGAATGACCTTTTTAGAGAAATTGAGTGAATTGTTAAACAACAATTACCTATCGCCACCATCACCACTTTGATGTGAACTATGAAAGTAGAGGTCATCAGTGGATATCAACATTTACAAGGAATCACACTGCGGGTGCTTAAATTATATATAGTGTATATTCCCTGCTGTCATGTACACCATATCTCCCCCCGCTAGGATATCTACAGATCCACCTATGTATCTGCAGACACTCATATTCTTCAGATAAACAACCTGTTTACCACTCGAGGATAAAAACCTCCACTCCTTTGGCTATATACCCGCCGTGGGCCAGGTACTAACAGAGCAGCATGCATTCATAACAGATCTAGAGCGGGGTTTGTCAGGTATGCACAGATCAGCATGCATAAATCACAGAGCGGGGATTGCATAATGTCATAAATATTGATATCAAGGAGTTTTGGTTTTAACTATCGGTTTTATCTGATATACAATGGGAATTGAAATGGTTAAGAATGCTTCCGTTACTAAGCAACGATTCTGATCCTACTGCGCATGTGTGACCATTGGAGGAGCTGAAGGGATAAGCTAGTAATTCTGCCACAATCTCCAGCTGCTGTGTTATTGGGCACAACATGACATTTTGGAGTATTCCACAATTCTCGGCTGTTGCACCAAGGGGTGCTGAATGGAGATTTTATATCTTAGGGAAAATGACACTCTATTTACATTTGATATATGTATGAAAATGGTTTACACGTTCAGGAATAAATATATGAATCATTAAGAGATCGTCAGATAGAAAGATCGTTAAATGAAATTGGTCAGCCAAGTGAGGATCTTGATAACGCTTTGACCAAAAAAAATTGTATCTTATCCTTGCAAACTAAGTCGTAACATCATATAATGTCATAACCAAATTATAATAAAAACTTGACAAGGAGGAAACCCTGACAAAATATGGATAAGCAATGTAAATATCATTATAATGAACAAATATATCTAATATTTTGATTTTATTATTTTATTTTTTTGGTGGCAGCCATCTTGTCAAGGAGATTATGGTAGCGCCAGCCAATCAGAAAAGTATCATATATTCATTGCAAATATTATCACAGCATAAATGTGGTTAAATAAATCACAGAATATATGTATCAGTATCAATTGTTTATCATTGTTTACCACAATACATATCTTTATCTAGGTCACTTATCCATTTCAAAATATGACAAAGAAAGATGTTAATATCTTCACAAAAAGCAGCCATTTCAACAGGTAGAAAATTTACCACACTTTGCCTTATGTATAGCAGAGGAATGGGGCTTATAACATGTGCAATTTGTCCACTGTTTTATGGGAAAATATAACACACCATATAAAGTTCCTTAAACTAAATTTACAGGTTTTGTACAATACCAAATAATTAAGGAAGTCATGACACCTTTACCCCTAATGCGAATCAAAGGAAGTCATGAGAACGTTGCATCATTTTGTCTCTTCGAAGTGCAGACCGTGTTTTAATTGCAGTTATTTCGAGATTTATTGAGTGATAATTATTTCAACCCATTTGGGGGTAATTATACCAATCCCATTTAGTTCCAGGAAAGGGTCACGTTTACTGGTATACTGTCAAAGCCGTTGATGAACATATTATGGCATTACATATTTCACGTCACAGATGGTTTTAAAATGCTTGGAAAGCAGGAAAATGTCAATGTTAATTATCATATTATTATCTCTGAACTACAAAATGATCCAAAAGGTCAACAGATTTTTTGTGTGAAAGATAGTAAATATCTATTAAACGATTTTAACTTTCAAAGGCAGGATTTAACCTTTAAACTGTAGTAATAGGACATAAAATAATTGTCGATGTGTGTACAGTGTTTATTTCTGAAATTGTGTAACATTATGCCAATAAATAATCTGACATAACCCAATCTTATGTACAAGTAAGTGAATAAACAAATCGACAAGAAGGGTTGATATATTAGAGTAAGCAAACAATTAATTTCAGGCCCACATGCAACATAAATGTAATAGTGTAAACGCTGCAAGCAACTTGATGCAATAAGGCTTAGTTAATGATTCTCTGCTCTAAGTGAATGGAAAAGTCGCTTATGACATATCTCTAGGTATGCGGCAAAACAGGACTATCATAGTTTGATAATGAAAGAAACAAATACATATGTAAGCGATCGGCAAAGAAGCATTTTGTTCTATTGTAAATGTAAGCATTTATCATCAGCCAGAATTTGAATCTATTTTGATATGTGGGTTGCAAATGCAAAGAGGAAATGCCAAACACAAGACATTCTTATGAATAGTTTAAAAATCATGTGTATACAAGTTAGGAGTATTTTGACATACATGTACAAGACCTAACAGGGCATCAACACTACTTACAAAAACCATATTGACCCATGTTGCTGCGTACTACGTCATCACTACGTGCTGCTTACGTCAGCAGAAATAGGGCACCGCAGTTCCATCACACATCCGGGCATCTAGACTAAAAAAGGAAAATAAAGAACAATACATCACCATGACTCGGACCTCTTGATCCTCATGTTGAGGCTCCCCCCAGCGGACCTGATGATTTCCATGGCCCTCTTGTGGGCCATGTGGGTGGTGTCATTGTTGTCTATGGTCAAGATCACATCGCCTCGCTGAAGGTCACCCTCTGCTGGACTGCCCACAAACACCTGAAACATAAAACACTGACATAAGCAATATATACAGTTTACAAAATGTTCAATTCTACTCAATCTAATAATCATTGATTCGGCTTGATTTTCTATTTGATTTGTCTTGATCTATAGCCTTCACTTGCTGTTTGCCTTTGATATATTTGACATGTTGTACAATAGCCACATACACTGACCGCTCAGCTAGATAGAATTGTCCTGTTGTAACATAAAGTTGTGGAATGTTTTTCACTTTTACTGTCAATTAAAAGATGAGTTGCAAGAAATTCTTATCATGGAGCATGAGGATTCATCAAAGACCAAGACGATTTTGATCAAATAATGACACTTTGTATGGTCCACATCCACATCTTTTCACAACAAAACGTTTATATACACCTAATCAGAGCTTAAATATAATGATTTATTTAACAGCCTATCAACCAGCACACAACATCTATGAGACTTCTATTAATCATAAATTGGTATCACTTATTTTGAATGTTTACAGCACATTTTGATAAACCTTACAGGTAATTGGATTGACAACTTAAATAATCCATACGGGTTAAAGTGTGTTTGATTTATGTTAGTTCTATAAACATAGGTCAAAGCTGATCATTGCCTTTTTGTAATGTTTGAAAAAATTCGCTGGAAATTGCTTCATATGTGATCATTTAAATCCTTTTCAAGGGCAGACTTGAGCAGATGATAATTTCAACCAAGTAAAATGTATGTTACATATCAAATTTGATACCAACTTGTAATCTTGATTTCCATTGGCTAATATATGTTATTCAAAATTCCTTGACAATTCAGTGATAGCTATTAGAATTTTGAAAAGGTAGTAACAAAATGGAAATAATGGAAGATAGATAGAATTGGTTTCCTGATAATATAACATCTTTCCTATTGGCTAAGAACTCCGGCCAAAAAACATTTCTCCGGATAAGATGACTTATCAAAATGTAATATTGTAAGTTTTGTCTTTATAGATTTATACTACATGGTATACTTATAGACCTAGATTAATCACCCGTTCATATATCAATTACAACCTTCATAATGAGAGAAATCTAGTGTTCACATTTACATCTTCTATTATATGAAAAAAGGTGATGGATTTAATTAGAAGCCACACACTGTATCTCAAAACATCTCACTTTACACATGACCTTTGGATGTAGTCATTCAAATGCCAACTTACCCTGCGAGATCTACAGTCAAAATGAATAAATCATAGCAACAGAGGACACTCAAATAATATTTCCCCTTTCTATCCCAATAACATGGTAGACTGGAAGCCCTTTTTGAATTGATAAACTTCAAGATGCCTTCTGTTATCATAGTAAATACTCTTGTCTGAATACAATAAAACGTTGGTTATACTGCATGATTGAGAAAGATTAAAATCTGAGTGTTTTTTCACCAGACAGTCACCGGAATAGAGGTCTTGCAGCTTCTGTTCAGTTAATTCCTATCTTAATTAATTTTATGTATTAACTTTTGAGACAAAGTATAGGATATAAAAGATTAAAGATAAAACATCATGTGTAAGGCCCTAATTATTTTGATGCAATATTCGACTAACTGATAGCCTCCAATTTTTTAAGTCTTTCAAAGCTTGGTCAGCGCTATTCACAAATGATTTCCTCTGTTACACAATAAGTGCGAATGCTTTCTCTGCTCTCTCCATTCGACATTTTGAATCCCCATGCCTCAACATTAGAAGAGTTATGGAACCATCAATGCCGAACATATTCGTAATTCAATGAGAATAAATACACTGTGGTGACGCGCTGATGGTTTTCACACCAAAGGTAACAGATTCTCTACTTCCGCTTCCTGTAATGGCGGCCTCGTGTTGGAATTGCATGGTTAAGTAAATTACAATTTATTGGTAATTTACATTTCTAAAGCAAAATGTGGAAGAATACTTGAAGGCATATGAGAAGACCAAAATTCGATTACATCTTAGAGTTTTTGAACTACAATGTACGTTAGAAATTATTTCCACACCAATTTTATACATCTTTTATAAACCTTTTGGCCATTATCTCGGGCAAGTGCCACTAAACTTTAATGCCGAGGTTTGATTCCCACAACTATTACTTCCTCGAATGTTTCACCTCCAAAGTCAGGTATATTCGGTTATGGACAAATCAATGTCATTTTCCTCGCTGATAATTAAGATAACCTAAGTGTTACTTAGGTATTTCAGGTAAGATGTAGTGCTGTCAGATGATGAGTATTATCTATTCCATAAGGCTTAGATTTGTTTTTCATTTTCAAAGATTTTCAAAATAAAACCCAAATCAATGTCAAATAATGAATTGTTTTTCAAATGCGAAGAGTCCTTTAACGCCAAGTGCCTCATTCTGCTAATTTAAATATAGCATTAGTTTGAGACTTCTTTAGAAATGCAATGTTGTGTGATATAGTCAGTCTGTTACAGTGTGTACAATATTATTTATTCATTACTCATGGTACATTGACAGTTCTCAACATACAAAGTAAATACTTAGAATTATCATTTAAAACCATTTTGCAGGCATTTCCAATAATTATTCACAAGTATTACAAAAAAGCAATTGTCAATGCAGTCCAAGGTCTTTGATATATGCTTAGATAAGTCGGTGCCCATGCATGTCTTAATACAATGTGCCGATTGATCTCATACGTCTAGGGCATGTACGAATATGAATATAAGATGTGTTATACAACAACCTATGTGTCGGATGCAGGGATAACGTTAAAATATGTAATTAGAGTGGATTTTCTTTTTGCATGGATCAGAGTGAAGAGATATACATGTTGCCAATGCTGGATGATGTACTAGAAGTAGCAGTCATCTGCTTATATGCAAGACAGGATGGTCAATATGTGCATCACTCGCCCTACACATGTGAGAGACTGTCCAAAATAACTCCCTCCTCCCAGCCAATAATGTGTATGCTAAGAATGGGGTGAAGGGGAATACAAATTCAAGACAGGAATACCTCTATTCAAAGTCTCTATCCCGTGCATAATAATCAGCAGAGAAATTATGTATTTGGTTTTCAAGTCATGTATTTTGTCTAGTATAGGTTTGAGAATTAAATCTTAATCACATCTGTTGCATAAAACCAATCTGCTTTGACAACTCTTGGCAAAAGCTTTTAGATATTCAAGCTAATACTGCCTCTCAGTCCACACATCAGAAAGTATATCATGGGGGTACTATCTGCCAAAATGTAGGCTTAGTCCTGTGGAACTAGCCAGACCCCCAAATTTACACGTCTAGATATACACAAGAGATGACTTTGTTGTGGATATTCATGTCACTAAGCACGGCTTGTCTGGCAAACAACAGGCTGGAATGTATCATGTGTTATGAGTACAAACACCTCTTACTGTCATCGTTAGTGTCCATCCGAATCTTACTATTATACCTTAATAACAAAGGAGGGAACAGTGGTAGACATGCCAGAATGTAAATCCTATCATTACAGGTCAATGACACATCCATTAGACTTCAAGGCCAAATGTTATGGCACATAAATTAGTTTCTTTTATTTCTATCCTGCCATTGAAACTGGTCAATGTTTTAAATATTCTCAGCAAACAAAACTGCAAATTTCTTAAATTCTTATAATGTAATAAAATGTATCTAAAATGTCTAAATATATCTAAATTATCTACCAAACAGTCAATTTTTTTTCTAAATATTTTCACTGATTTTTATAGACTATATCTTACCAACAAAACTTCAACATCAATTAAATGGCAATCAGAGATTGCAAGTTGTCCGTGAACCCGACATAATTGCACTGTGCTGTTATTGACCATATCAGGGCAATTGTTTAAAGCATTGATGAAATGAGATTTTCAAGCACTTTTACCTTACATAATATAAATGTTTACAAACTTTGCAATCAACCCCTCATATTTCCTCCACTGCATAAATTTCTGTGCCAATAGATGAATCTTCTGCTGACGTCCAAATCCATTGGGCACTTTGTAAACAAATTTTGATTAGCTGACCAATGATCAAGTGCAAACTCCTGCTAAGTAAATTTTTACTAATTTTAACGATGGGTCACCTTCAAATTGGGACAATGGAGTGATTTGGCTTACACGGCCCTGTGTGTCCATTAATGTTTGTCCATTGGCACAGGTCTAACACCTTGACTAACCAAAATAGAGGTCACATTCTTATATACATGTGACCACAAGGTGGTGACAAGAGTACAGTAAGTAATTGGCACTTTCAGCAAAACACGATAACCATAATCAGTGTATTTTGATTGATTTTAGTGAGATTGTTTGTAGCACAGTTTCATGGCCACGTTTCATTTAAGCATACCCTAAACCTCTGTAAAATTGCCTGTGACCTCTGTGATGTCATGAATGCTTTATGGTCTTGCGGGATGCACAAAAGACATCATGTCAGTGGTGAGAAAAGGTCAGAATTCTGTAAATATTCTTCCATGTGTGCACACCATCGTTTTATAATTTTATATTGCAGACAAGTTGAAACAAATTACTATTTACCAAAGCAAAACCACACTGTACATCATTGTTGCTTCTATTATGAAAACAGGAAGTGACAACCTGAAGTGCGCAAAATAAATGCGCGAGAATATCCAAATGGCAAAGCATTGTCGTATGGATGTCTTTTTTCAGGTGGAATAATTTTGTTGTACAATAATTAAATCATTGAAAGTAATACTAAACAGAGAGGTGAGTGTGTATAATAGAGGAAAGGTGTAAATAATATCTTGTATGAAAAGATGTAATGTGGTCCGATTGTAAAGATTTTTGCTGTGTTTACATTGTTCGCTAACACAACCTCCGCTGACACAACCTCCGCTAACTCATCGACATGTCTCCACCCCCGGTGGGACATAATTATTATAGATTCAACACATGTTTCTACTTTACTTCGAATATTACCCTTGGGATATATCTATTAAAATATGCAGCTGAATATTCATCACAGTTGATTGGTGCTAAAAATGCCAACAGATCATCAGATCTTATTATTCAGAGCTAAGATGTTTCAAGTGCACAGCTTGGCTACAGCTAGCACAAAAATGATTTTGAGGCTAACACAATTCATGTGCATGCATTTTCCAGCATGCCCTATTTAACTGTTTAATCCCCCACGACTCTTCCTTATTCAAGTGTTTCAGATTATTTCAGACATTATGTATATTCTCCTAAGGTGAAACTAATAATAACTCAATTCGTTAGACATTTTACAGGAATCTACCAAGTTTTAAGACATTCTACAGGAACCTGCCAAGTTTTAACATTGTTAGTCTTACAATCACGATGTTATGAGTTCAAACCATGTATCAATGAAAAGCTGCTTTTCTCAATGTTTACTATATGATAATTTGATATTCAAATGTCTTCCTCCAGTAATAAACTTTATAGATCTTATAATATGTAATCTAACAGTTTAGGTCTCCACATGTAATTTCACATGGTTATGAAATGGAAAGTATATAATTCTGTGGGTAAAAGCGTCCCCTATAATATTGATATTGTTAGTGTCAATCATAGGACATGAACCTTAACATATAGTCGAAACCATCCCATAAATATTTTGGAAAAAAACATTATTTCTACTGATTTATGTTGCGTGTATATTGACATTTAAAAAAAAATAACATAAATGGGTGTTTTATCTGCATTGCCCTTTCGGATTTCAAATGAATTCTGGGATGCGCAACAAAGTTGTTAACCATTGAGTGTCTCTGCATTTATCTTGTGGAATATTATATCATATGAAGGATTATCTCCTGAGAAGAAAATCTGAGTGTAATGTTAAGACATCAACATATTGGTGATTTATACCAGCATTGAGGATTGATAAATGATCTGAGATCCCCACACTTAACCCAAGATCCTGTTCACAATCGTGGAGAGGATCTTTTCCTCTGACCCAGATAGCAGTGCCACGGAATAAGCCAAGTCAGCTGATTATATATATTATGCCTTTGCTAGCTTTGGCTGAGAGAGCTGTCTATGCCTTCAAAGTGAATAGTTTCTCTTCTTCCAAAATAACATTTGTCTTGTATATTTTGTGGGCACAGTTGTTCTGTTGGGTGCCAACCGTTCATTATTGCTGTGATGGTATCTTAGGAATGCCACGTAACTCCAGATCAGTCCAGCTTTGGATAAAAATGTAAACACACATCACTTTGCTTTTTGGACCATTTAATACGACTGCAAAGTTAAATGCCAGCCTTTAATCGTAGAGCTCATTTTACATTAATATACTCATACTCTACTAAATATATAAACTTAAACATAAATATTATATAAGTATATTATTCAAACAATACTTTTCATGTGATTTTAGGAAATCTGTGATTTTCGTCAACATGACATGTCATACTCCAAGGAAAGAAAGTCTTTGTTGGTGTATCCTTCCTGTAATGCTACATCATTGGCTAAAGACCTTGGTGTTATTTTTCAGAAGAGATTAAGATATTTCTCGGATCGATCAATATCTTAAACCATTTGGTCTGAGGAAATAATTCAACCTCATGTAAGGTCTTATACTTTATGTATAAAACAATGTTATTCGGACTATATAAAAATCAGATCAATGGACAATCAGAAGAATACCACCTCTGCCATTTTAGATCAGATACTAGTTGATTAATTGTCTACGTACACATTAGATATTGTAGTATTATCACACGATAAGGGCAAGCTGAATATCACACAACACAGACACACAAAGGGTTCAAAGCAGAAAAAATATACCTTTTGTGATAAGAGATTTTTTTGTTTATAAAGTAAGTGCTGTTTGCTTGAATATATATTTATTAAATATAAAATGTGCGATAAATATAAATCTATATTACCCTAAGGATATACTGATGTCTTGGTTATCTCACAGAATGATCTCACCACGTGACCAACATTTACCACATTCTTGGCCCTCATCTGAGTAGATTCTTCCCAGTTAACTTAGTCACTCACTCCAATAACATCACACCTCAAACAAATTACAACCATTACATAACCCACACACTATATCTCAATTTATTTGGAGGTGGAAATCTTCATGATACACATTTAACAGATGGCATTGAGTATAACAAGTTTTCACATATTTGTATTGATCATGACATCAGGAAGTAAGGTTTTCATTTTAATCATAGAGTTATGTGATACTGTAGTGTTTGCCATCTTGCTGGTCCCCGGATCTTCCTCGGTTAGTCTGGTATGTATTAGCAGGCACAAGTAAAGCAATCTATAAGCAGCTCTTATCGGAAGCACACCTTATCCCGCGTCTCTATCGTGCAGAGCAGGGCTTTCCACACATGAGGAATAAGAAATTCTTTGATTAAATCCCAAAATGTTGTCACTCATTTACTTGGTAAATTAAATATAGAACTTTTCAATAGATTCCTGCCACGATGAACACGATTTCATTTTCACCTCAATATTTATATATATATATCATACTTCAAGACAGATGCATAAATCATTGATTCATTATTTAAGTCAAATTTTCATATTATCAAATGACATAATGCTTTTTTAATATGATGAATAAAATTGAAATTGCCATATTTTTTTGGAGACGGCACCCCTGTGGTACGTCCTTGACGAATCGTGCCATACCCCAGGTCATAAATACATACATCCATTATCGCCCACGTACCACAAGGCTCTTCGTCTATCACATGTTTACATATAACCCTTAACTAGCAGAACGTTGTAAATAGGGCATTTGCATGCCATGTGTAGAGAATGATATCTAAATGTGGACATATATTGTCAATGTTAGATTGGATTTTTAAAAATTCAAACAAACGAATACGAATGGTTTGAAATCCATTTTCGTCATTCATAAATATTTTCGTAATCATTTTATTTTTATTGTCCCCATTGTGTTGTGTATTTCAAAATATGTTCCTAAAATTCAATTGTTGATACTTGCATGCTACGAAAATACAAAAGCTTTAGGATTGCACTCAATGAAAATGAAGATTTTAAATCAGAATGGATAATGTCATTCAATGGTTGAAATGTTAGTAATAAATAACATTATATCCTGATAATATAGTTCTGTATGATAAGAAGATGTACAGCATAAGTGGTATATTAGGGGTATATTGGAAATTTAAGGGTAAATTGAAAATTATCATCATCCTTTGATTGTTGAGACAGATTGAGAAGATTTGCCTTAATACTGCGAGGTCTGATCCTGGGTTACATAACGCGAGATGTTACTGCTGCAGAGAAGAGCATCACAATGTGCCTGGAATCACATCACGTGACCCTAGAGGTCACAAGATGTCACTCAAGTCAATAGATCAGACAGAAAACTTAGACTTGCAAGTTCTAAAACAGCGGCGTGAGGCTAGAATCTAGTGTGTACGGCGGATCATCCCCCATCACGATCCCTTCCCTCCTCTCGCTAGAAGTTTAAATGCTACCCCACATATTAATGAAACTGCAAATCTTTGATTGTATGTTTGTCTTGACAAAGTTCTCACTCTGCTGCCAGATCGGATTATATATATATTTGTATGTAACATAACATGGAATCTACACTGGATAAGAGGCGGACTATTTATACTTCCTGGAAATGTGATACGATCGTGAAAGGGGGAGGGACCAAATACCTATGAAACAAGGTCCAATTTATAACGAAGACATAAGAAGTATACACCTTTAATATCCCATAGCGTCTGTCTTTGATGGAACATGAAAAGACAAGACTTCGGTCGTTACATACTTTCTCAGTGAATTATTGCGCTGTTACTGTTTTGAAGTGAGCTAAATTTGGCACCCGATGCCTAGAAGTTTCCCGGCATTGCCCTCTTTTCATGCGGCATGCTTTGCGGGTTTACTCACCCTTTGGACGGTCAGTGGGACTTTGAAATCCTTGCCCCCTTGCAGCCGGAAGCCCCATTGGGTGTTGATGGCATCGCGGTGGAGGCGAACTTGGATTTCTTTAAAGGGGCCAGTCATGTTTTGGAGGTCTGGATACACTACATCGCCATGTTGAGGAGGAGAGAGACGACCGCGCACCCTGTCCGCACTGCTTCCCAGTTCTCGCCTCCCCAACGAGGCTGCTTCCTGTCCGGCTGCAGCGCCCCCTTCTGAGGCCCCTCGGTAGCTGGATAACCTCTCCTTGTCCGCCCGCTCCCACTCTATGAGTTGTTGGATCTCCTTGTCTAGGGCCTCGTCTTCCAAGTGGCTAGCCCCTTCCCTCTCCTCCTGCAAGCTGGCGCCGCCTGGCGGCGTGGGTGGCGCCCTCTCTGCACAGCTTACCTCCTCGGGAGTTATCAGCAGCTCTTCTACCGGTACAGCCTCTGCTGGCTGCTGAAAATCCGGCTCCACAAGATCCTCAGATATAGGGACTTGTTGGTCTTCAGCTGGCAGTGGAGCGTAGTCTGTGTAGTCTTCTACGGCAGGGCTGGGCTCCCGGGAAGGTTCTGCTGTGCGCTCCGATACTATGGGCTCTCGGCAAGGGCTTGACTGGCGAAATTCGACTCTTGTTGTTTCAGTGGGTTGGGGAGGTCTATAAATGCGCCACAGTCGGATCAGCAAACCTAGTACAAAGGGACATGCGAGAAATGTCAACACCCACTGTACACACTGTCTAAACAACAAGAGGTCGTCGTCCGTCGGTGGTTTGATGACCCTCGGCATCCCCTTCCGTGCTGCTCCGCTACCGCCGTGCCGAGGTCCTCTGAGCGCCCTCTGGCGTCATCCAGTCCCGTTGTCCTCGCCGCGGGCCAAAGGGCCTCCGAATTGATGTAGCGCAGTCCCGATGATAGTCAGCACTCACTATACTGACACCTGCTTCCCAGCCAAGATAATTTTAGTGTTGGGGGACAGAGAATCTAAAAATTATTCCGTAAGGCAGACACAACTTGGTCTCGCACATCCATAGCCCGGCCGCTGACACGTCCCCGGCCCGCACGGCTTCCAACTTCACGCTTCCCACTTTCCTAGTGATCTCGTCCCTGAAAACGCCAATATTGCCCATTCCTCTCGGTCCCAGCACCGACATAAATCCACGCAGCAATGACAAAGTATTGTTGTTGAGAGGGAGTGATACAGAGATAGGTGAAGGCCAGGTGGGGAGAGGGTGGTATGGAAGAGAGGGCTGATAAGCTCACCCCTCACAAAGCCTCACTTCACTCCCACCTATATCAAAGCACATCTGCCTTCCGTATGAAATCACATATATATACAAAAAAATGCAGTCTTGCGGGCCAAAGAATCGGTGCATACCTTACACAAAATTATCCATGGGTCCGTAATATACAAGTATACGATTATTGACGTTTCAGCTAAGATTGAGCTATGATTAATGGCGAATCATTACGATTTTATCACGTTCAACAATGGGTTCTCATGCATATATCTATTTCCTCTTTTTTGGTCCATCAAATAAATATATATTTCTATTATCATTTCTATGCTGTTTTAGTGGATTGGAGTGGAGTTTTCCGCGACAATTCTAGACCCTCTGTTCATGTTCTCTTCTGTAAAAATGACTTAAATATTCCATATTGTTGCCAATAGTGAAAAAAAAGGGATTGTTAATTGGTGATGCACAATTATTTTTTTTTACCGGACAATATCAGACAATACCGGCCAATCTATTCGTTATAAACATGTTGAACTAAGGCACGTTCATATCATTTCACATTAATTCATGAAAAATTATGAAAATTTATATTACCTTTTGAGAGATATCAGCGATTCTTGGTCCAACCGCATGGCAGAATGTTATCTCTTCATCGTCCGTCGTATTTCCCTCGCCGCCTGGAGATGGGGAACTTTTCTTTATGAATTTCCTTTCTCCTCCTGTTACACACAGATGTTTTGGTTTGACAGAAATTGGTGGTTTATGGCCGCTTTTAAAATAAATAATTTTAGGCTTTGCATTTATGTTGCTCTTTTCACACATACTTAGATTCTTATCTTAGTATAGGTGACTTCTTGTTCCTCAGAATTGGAAGAATCACGATTGTAATTCATCCAGGAATTAACCTTCACCCTTCCTTTGCTTCCTTGTCGTAGTATTTCAATATCACAGAATCAGGGAAATTGAAAGTTTGATCATGTACATTGCTATGATTTCTTTATCTCTCCAATAATTAACTAACTTTCACTATCGGGGAATTGTTAATAGATTCTATATAACATAACTTATTAATATTGTATGCGTGGAAAGTGAATGGAGAGATTATCAAGCCAACAGAATAGTATGTGCATATCAGAAATGTAATATATCATTATTATCAAGTTATATAAATGAAATGATTTGATCATTTCTAACTACGCGGAAGTATTATGGTGATCAATCATCAGCTACGTTTGTTTGAACTGACATTATTTTGATGTTGGATTCAGTCAATGAAACAAGAATATTTTTAAACGTTGCGCCACAGACGCCAGTAGAAACGCTTCCACCAGATGGCTCTGAACACAGCTACCGGGAATAAAACGGGATCAAGTCTGCCATCTGGTACATCTTGATCACTGAAATATTTGAATTGATTTGTCTTTGCTTTACTGCTATTATGTAATCTTACTAATTTCTATTTACCACGTAAAACAATTATTTTGAAAAATCTATGAATATCGGTAATTGTCTCAGAACCAAACCAATAGAAGACTATTAGTTAGCCTTTACTAATAAATAACAAGTTAACCGAAGTTAAAGTAAGATTAACTGCAGTAATGTGTAGGCGATATTCAAAGTATTTGACCAATAATGATGCGTGTAAGAAGTGAATGTGCTGATGCCATTTGTCTGGTGTTGCTGGATGGAGCGTGCACTACGGTGGAGTATTCTAATAATGTTTGTTGTCTACATGATCTGCTGCTATCAGCAAGCACGTGTACCTCCACACAATCCCCTCCTCGTAAACCTCACCTGACGAAACTACGGGCCCTAGCTTTACAGGGATGGGAGATCTCTGAACAGGGTTGGACTGTAAGCACAGCTTGGCCGAGTGATGTGACTTTGAACCATTGTTCTAGACTAATCTGTACACCAATTCTGGACCAATCCGGATGATTCTATTCTATAACGGCTTCGTGTCTTCTCACAAAATTAAAACATAAATCTCATCAAAATCAATACATAAGTTGACACATTTTGTAATATTTGAGTGTGAATTAGTGTTTGGATTATGATGGTGTAAATATTATAGTGAATCTTAAAAAGTGTTTAGGGTAATATCTGTGCCCCAACTCTTAGGGTAATATCTGTGCCCCTTAGTCTGGATTACTTCTACCGGACTACTAGTCTGGATTAATCTTACCGGACTACTTTCTATGTTAAAATAGGGCAAAACCTCGGCAATTTTATTTATTCAGATGATCGTGTACTTACATATTTAACTGATGAATCATTTTTTCCCAGGTGATCGTGTACTTACATATTTATCTGATGTGATGATGTCTTGAAAATATGTATTTTATCGTTGACATGCAAAGATAAATCAAAATAACTTTTTTCAATCTAGCCATTGTTCACGATGTGGCATTGCTCAGATTCCACCCAGATTGGCTGTAAGGTGTCCAGCTGGAAATCCCCGTAATTATGCTCCAGCTGTGACCGGAATAGCGTGAAAAATACGGATTAGCTCAGATTTTTAGTCCGTCAATATTCAAAGTTCTCCCACCCTTGGATTAATGAACTGGTGACAAGATGGGAATATTATTTACTGCACCTTTGAATTGACCTGCGCCAATGTTTTTTTTTCACTTAGATAATGTATATTCTTTTTTAATTCCTGTTTTTCTTTAAGTTAGTGTGGCCAAAACAACCCATAAACTTTCATCATCTTTATTCTGCATAACATCGATAGTAATGTCAGTCGTTCGTCTTACTATCTCTGGCGCCATTGCCCTGTATTGACGTCGTCCAGTCGTGCATGTGAGTCACATCACAGGGCCAATGCCTGTTTATATTCCACTTTTATGTCAGGGCATGGTGATCACCAGTTACATAGAGTATATTTAGGAAAGGTTTTGAACGCATCTTTAAATTTATACTTCCCTGGTATTACAACATGATTTATTTGTCTTTTTGATCAAACTGAACATTCAACTTGCATTTCTTTCCTCAAATAGTCCCTAAACTGTACTCCGCCCACCTTGTTGTGAGTTACATGCCAAAAGACATTGTTACTTCAGCTCAAATCAGCCAGATAACTCACAGTTCACACTTGGACTTCAATCATGGCCTCGTCATTTCCTTTCAACCTGAAATGAATGTTTACCTTGATTCCTATCAATATGCTGCATATTTTCCTAGATTTCCTCATAAACAAATATAAACAGGAAATGCCGAGTCTATGGACGCAATCACCACATATTCAATCCCTTTCCCAAATAGAGAACATGAAACTGGTGATCGGCATGGCCTGAAATGAAAGTAGAATACAAACATGCATCGGGCCTGTGGTCACGCCAACCAAAATATCATATAACCAGAATTGACCAGCTTCTTGTCATACCTATGATCAGTTGACTGACCGCGACGCTAACCAATAAGAATTCTGTATGAAAAGTCATTTATTCTTTCAACAATCTGTTCACAGCCAAATTTTTAGGAAAAGTCATGACTTGCGGCTAATCCTCTGCGCACCTTTTATTCATTGGCGGCAGGGACTATTACGATAGAGAATTCTATTTTGGAGAATACGCACTTTTACTAAATTTCTTATCTTTGGATGCCATATTGAATGATATAGGATCATTAATGAGAGGATATAAGATATGTGATTATTGCATAAATTGTTAACAATTCACATTAACAATAATTATTTGTTTTTATATAATACAGTTGATAATGTGTATAAATGAATATTTCATAAAGTAGATGGAGACAATAAAGAGACAAGGTAACTCCATAGTGGCAGAGTGATAGGAGGCATGTAAATTTAAATGTGTTAACAGGCACATAAGAGAAAAGATCAACTGTATTTGGGGGGAAGGCACAGACCATTTGAATGAATTAAATGCAGGAAGTCAAAATTAAGGCATATAGAAGTGTGAAGCGATAAATGAAAACAGAGGATATGTGAAAATAATAGACATATAATGGGATGGGAAAATAGGGTTATCTATCGGAATGGATTTAGATGAGATCAATGATTAAACTGAACAAGAATTAAATGGATTGTAGTATCTACAAATACAGTGAAGGTTAAGATATATGTGTATGAGATAACAGGACAGATTTCAGGTAAATGTATAGGAGACCAGGCAGAGTCTTGATTACTTTAAATTATTCTGAAAACACAGCCTGTAAATGTTCCATAAAAAGAAACTACGCCGCGCTATTAAAAGGATGAAGTTAATAAAATAGGTTTTCCATATTTTTATCTCAAAAGTATTCTTGACAAAGACATTTTTTAATCGCATTAAAATGAAAATTTATTATTACATTCATCAGTTTTAAAAATTTTCAATGTTCTTTGCTATGTTTCATTTGTAAACTGTAAACATTGTTTCTTTATAGTCATGGTATTTAAATTTAGCGCCAAATATTCAGACTGCCACACAAACTGATGACGTTTAACACATGATGTTAGCACAAGTGTTTGAACATTCATATTCCCAGTCCTATATTACTGAATATCTCACACGTCCTGAAAGATAGAGAAAAGCAGTATGCCATGTATGCTATAGAGCAAAGGAAGTTATATATGTTTAAAGCATTCATGAAATGAGATTTTCAAGCATTTTCTCCTTGTATACGATTTAATTGTTTATACCCCAAACTTTGTGACGAATTGTTATTACCCAGCATATTTCCTCTGCACAAATTTATGCACCATTTGAAAATGGTCCATGAATGTTTGTACATATTGGTACAGGCCTAACACCCTTACAGACCACAATAGAGGTCACATTCTTTGTACACATGTGACCACATTGTGGTCACAAAAGTACAGCAAGTACTTGGTCCTTTCAGTAAAACACAATAACCATGGTTTGGTCGATTTCAGTGAGATAGCTTGTTTGTATCACAATTTTGTGGCCACATATTATTTAAACATATCCCAAAAACACCTGTCTGTGACCTCTGTGATTTCTTGAAAACTGTTCAGGTCAAATGATTAAAACATTCAGCGTGCAAAATAGTTTTTGTGCTAAATTAGAGAATTTTAGTGTGGCACAATATCTGAAAATGAGCATCGCCTCCTTTATACATGATTCATCTGACATACCAGGAATTATTGAAAACAGTGTTATGCCAAAAATAAGGGAGGGATAACATTCATAGAGAGGGGCAAATGATGTTATGTCTTATATAGATATGAAGATGTGTTCGTTAAACAGATTGACATCCATATTCCTGATAAAGATGTCATAACAAAACAACTTGATCCACCCACGCATGAAATATTTGCTAATCTCTGATAGGTGTCAGGTCATACATGAGCAATGCACAGATAAAACAAGAAATACCACCCCAATCCCCCTTAATTTCAATAAAGCTTTATCTGTGATGCTCAATAGAAACATAGATATATCAATATTCATTTATTGTGATTTAGTATGAGGCCTCCAATGTAAATGTTTATTTGACCCTTGCCACCCACAGACACATTCTGTACTCATTTCACAAAAATAAGCTTTCTGTTAACATTATGCCCATGTAAAACAGTCTATTTTGCATACATTCATGTTGAGTTTTAACATGATTTGCAATTGGTTTATCTGGGTTAAAAGCATTGACTTTTTTCCTACTAATTGATATGATGGTTATATGTCATAGTGACTGATCTAAACAATGGAATTGACTGACCGAATGACTTAAATGTATTAAAGTGGTTAATTGCGCTTCCTAACTTGATTTGTTTTCCCAAAAAATCCCGAAATGTATATAGCCGAAATGAAACTGGAACATCAAATAATGTGAACTACTTTTGTGCATTTATATATTTTCAGATGTACATTTTAGGTTATGCATTGGTATTAGGGTCACGCTTACATTTATCTGAGACAATATTAATAATGCGCTTATCATTATATATGTTGGAACCGAAGAATACAAAGATAAGAGCATTACTCATGCACAGGAAAATGTGTTGATATTTTGCTTTAGTGGACGGTATTATGTGCTATTACATAGAGTCAAGACTTTCATAGATAGACCTTTCAAAGACATATGTTTCTTGTGTATATTTGATGTAGAGATTTTGTGTACATCAGAGCCAAGACTTTATACACTTGGTGTTGTGAAGGGTAAGCTTCATTGTATGTCATACAGAAACACAGAGGGCACGCAGCCAACTCTTCAGTTGGACTCCCGCTCTGCTTCCATCACCTGAACTCTCGTCTGCCCCGCGTCCAGCTCGGGATCTGTGCCGAGATCTGCCGATCACCTTGGTAACGCCTGGATCGGACCTGTTGGTGGATCTTCCTGTGAGTGGACCTGGCTTTATCATCCCAGCATCAGCATCTTGGGGTTCTGGCTTCGTGGCCAAATCCTGCTGAAAACAACACTTGACACTCAGCTTGAAATCTGGGAAGGATTGTGGTATGAAGTCACGGATATCAAATGTTATTTAAGAGGCAACCCTTTCTGAAAAAAAAGTTTTGAACAAGTTTCCGTGACCGCTACGTCACCATCTTTTGACTGAGGTTATAGACTGGAGATCCACGGAAAGATGATGGAAACTATTTGGCTTCAGAGGCCCGGCTCGGATGTACCTTGGGGTTTCCGACTGAAGGGTGGTCGTGATTTTCAGGAGCCTCTAACAGTACAAAGGGTAAGATAACTTTTACCCTTACACCTTGTTATTCAATCCCCAGTTTTGTAATTTGCGAAATATTCGTTCTATGAAACAAATGTGTAGTATTTTTTTTCTTCTTCATTTTGTCCAAAATGAATGAAATGTGATACATATTATGTCCTGCATTGTCAGTAAGGCCGGTCAGTGCGGATAGAATTAGTCCTTTTTGTTGTATAAATATGATGAAATTTGGTTATTTTTCTAAACGATGGGAAAAAGTGCGAACCAGAAAATAGGATAGGTAGAGCAAAAGCGTATAAAGACAAAGAAGATTTATAACTGTTGCGATTACAAGTCAACATAAATCCTTTTTAAAAACACATGATTTCACGAGGCAAGCTACATCCTGATAGCGTCTAGGAAAATGAATGGGTGAAGACAGACCAGCTTGAAAAAATGGCCGAACGAAAGTAACACCGGCTGCAAACTTATCCGAGAACTGTCTTGTGGCGGCCATTGCCAGCAGTTACCTCTTGTCCAATCTCATTAGAAGAAATAACATCACCATGGCAACCCGGAAGATCTCAGTGAAAGAAAGTTGGGGCTCTGAGGGGTGCTCTGCCCACAGCAGAGTCATATTAAAAGAATAAAAAAAGGCTCTGAAGGTTTATACATAATATCTTGAAAATCATTCACATAAATTGACAACATTAAGACTTCTACTCAAGATCAAACTGAAATGCGTTTGTGGTGATTTTTTCAGAAGTTATTGTGTACCCATAACCTATTAGATGATGTGTGTGTTTGTTTGTTTGTTGCTGTGCATTCTGACTGCAGCCTATATGGAATGCCCCCTCTGACAGGATGGGTGAGAGGGAGGGAGACTAAATATAACTCTCCTAGAAGTTTGCCAGCAAATTGCCCGACCTCACTCCTCAGTAGTGCCTCTTTCAGAAGCACCGGTAGTCGAACCTTCTCACTTTATTTCCTGTCCAGTAATCCTGCTGTTTTATCATAGATTTAGAATATGATCTACCCTGAATCCTCCCAGATACTCCAAGATTTGTATTTTGTCAAGTTTCAAACACGTAGTTACTTTTTCGTTTGATATAAGCCTTCATCGTGGTATTGCCCTTAATTGTATGACTTAATATCTTATGTTTAGGGTAATTCAACTTCCTGTTTAGAAGCATCTTAAATATACGAAGGAAATATGTACGATTTGAAATAGACATAGCAATTCCAATTTCTCGGCCATATCTATAAATCAAATGTACAGTTGTGTTGATAGAACATGGATTACAATTGATCAATTGAAATCATAGAAAATAATCCTATTCATTTCCGTTTGGATGCATTGTCAAATTTATAGACAGAATATTAAACTGCTTCCTAATTAGTCTGTGTTTTTTAAGATATATCATCGAACTGTGTCTCTTTTGTCTTGCTACATAATTTCACTGAATAGTAAGACTAAAAGCTTGACCAAATATACTTTTGAAATATATTTGATTTAACATTTTAGATGTTTAATTAATGCTAGACTTCAATATCCATTTAAAATTACCAATATCTACAATCTTATCTTATCA
The DNA here is from genome assembly GCA_949316495.1 of Amphiduros pacificus. Taxonomy (NCBI): domain Eukaryota; kingdom Metazoa; phylum Annelida; class Polychaeta; order Phyllodocida; family Hesionidae; genus Amphiduros; species Amphiduros pacificus. The sequence goes on along the minus strand of OX439002.1, from coordinate 47,588,825 downwards.
CAAACTTACTAAGTGCCAGGGCGTCTATCGGGAGAAATAGGGTATTTGGTTAAAAGAGATCTCAAGCAGGCAAAGTGGTATATATTTCATTTGGTTGTGCGATAGTGAAGTGGCACATATTTAATGTCCAGTCACATACGTGGTGAGCACTATTACCGCTATTTGTAATGTCAAAACTTACTGATCCCTGAAATATATCATGCTACTTGGGGGCAATCATAACATAGGACTTGCCATATGCTACGCAAGTGTGTAACATAGTCTACAAACTGCAATGCAAATTTCTATAACCTCACAAAAGACAAAATATAAAGATCCATGTCACATTCAGTATATCATTGTCAACGCCCAGCATTTAGTCAAAACGTTCTTTATTTATCATATATGTACACGAATAAAATAAAATTACTATTTTGTGATAGTCATATTTTTTTCCTAGCATTTTAAAGTTTCCCGTACTCTGGAATTTAAGAACGATTTTTTTTCATCACTCATGTTATAAAACCTTTTTATCGTGCCACAAGACCAGCACAAATCAGAAATGGGGTCACCGGATTATAGGCCTGCTACCATGCAATGACGTGCTGGAGATAAGGCAAAGTACATTCTGTATTAAACAAAGCATCCCAGTTATACTAAACTTATAATGAGTAAGGTTTCCTTGTACATGTCCAAAACAAAAACTAGATGCCAATCTAAATTTACATTTTACAAGCTCCTCAAATGTTCAGGGTTATCAAGATGGGTGACAACCTCTTTGCAGGAAATATACTTCCGATTGAGTATATTCCACATATGTTTGCTTTTGTCTATAGAGTTTGATCATATATGCAAGATAAAACTAGCAATTCACTTAATGACACTTGGTATTTTAAACATTCTTGCTTTTAAACATTCTTGGACCGCACACTGTCTAAGGGACTAAAAAAAGTGCAGATTGGTGTGAGATGGCCAGGTAGGCTGGCGGAGTTGGTTTGATAAGTCTCAATGCCAGGCGGGGCGAGGAGGGACACGGTCAGCCAGGCCTCAAGCTGTCAAGGATCCCGGCTCGCTGAATGACAACGGCAAGAAAGACAAATGGGAATTTGACTATGACATTATATGGAGGAAACCACGGGAGTGTAACATTGGCTCGCTAAACATTTGCCATTATCCCACACAAGGCTTGCTTTTGGCATCTGTACAGATTCAACCATCTGATCCAAAGACTGTTAAATGGTCATTTGTATATCTTTGGATACCTGATTCACATGTCTCAAGTTCTCTGTATTTTTAACTCAACTGGTAGATTCAATGTTATCTAAATTTTAAGGAATTTACTCTTGGGCGTCTTATCGACCAGAAAGGTATGGAAATTGAACATTTCTTATAAATTATATATTTGTCAGTTTTATTATATCGCTGAGATTCAAGGTATATTCCTGCCACAGAAGTGGACATCATAATCATTTTCCAGTGCGGAAAGTCATTAATGCGCCGGTAATTAGATCTGATGATTAACAATCCAAAGATAAGGTGGGAAACATGGGAGAGTTTGGGGATGTTTATATCTGTACTCCAGAAGGGGGGTTCTTGAGGCTTGGATCTCCCAGCAGGGGGAGGCAGTGAGGTAACTAGGTCAATGCTCCTCAGTTCCCTGGGGGTAGTTAACTGTAAGGTATACAGATTCATGGCAGCAATTATATATTGGAGGCAAAGATATGATAAGTACCACTTGTGTCTGCCATATATTTAATGTGGACTCAAAATAAAACAGGAATACATCACAGTACTGATCAAGACAATCATTTAAGGTTATTCCACTTTAAAGTTATGTAGCCGTAATAATGATAAATTATATGGAAGGATTCTAGCCTGACTTTGGTGAGAAATGGCTGAGTGACAGGGAGTGGCTTTTTATAACAAACAAAAGTAACATCACAGCCCTTGTGACCCTCCTCTTGCATTGTTCACCCCGGTTTGCAAATTTCAGACAGGTATACGTTTGTGCTTTTCAACGCAGCCATTTGATCATGAAAAGATGACACCGGGGCCCTAAGAGTCCTGGAATGTTACCAAAGGTACCAACGTAGTTTGGCACCCGAAAATAAAGTCATGATGTAATTGTGGCCGTTTTTATTGATAAATCTATGATAGCTATGTTATTATGATTCAAGTCTCACACATTGACGTTATTGCGAAGCTATAAATTACTACTCTTTGCTCTGATAGTCTGTCACATAAATAAAAAAACACGTTTTCCTGTCTCTAATCCTTCCCATAGACTCTACCAATTCAAGATTGACCTGGATATTATGTACATACGATTTGCCATGTAAACCTCATCAGGGCAGGTCCACAAAGACATATCTATATTCCTATATTTCCTAAAGATATTTCCAGAATATGCTCTCAATTGATGAATATCAATAATATCACATTAAATGGATCGTGAAAATTACCCTTTTATAAATTAAATATATGTTGAAATACTTATTAAAGAATTTTCAATGTTAAGACAAACATATCCACCAAACTATATAGATCACATTTCTCTGGACCAGTTTGGATCTGTTCTTAGATATCATTACATGTGCTGCTGGTCATAAGGAAGTGTGCACACAGACATAACACAGGCAACTTTGGTGATATCAACATAGCCCCTCGGGGATTAAACACAACATGCAGAAGGGTGGGAGGGATTGCTGAACTCCTGATATAAACTCTTATAAATCCAGCACCTGGCAGTTACACTGTGCATTATTGTGCTGTTGTAGGCTTAGGCATTAACTTGACCCCAGAATGTGTGTATAGATAATGTAAGACATTCCAAATATTCTAGTGCTTTCATCTAACCAATAAAGCGCCATGAGCTGACCTGGTCTGAAATAGCGCTATATAAGTGTTTATTATTAATAGTATGACAATAACTTCTTGATCTTATTACCAACTCCAAAACATAATATATATGCATTAATTTATCTTCTCTCTGATAATTAATGTCTTTTGTGGCATATATAAATTAACATTGTTGTAATGTTCTTGGATATCAATGCTTTACCAGAATATAGCCTTAGTGGGTTGTGAAAGGTAAATACAATGTGATGTATAGATGAAATACCTTCAGTGATAGACTATAGAATTGTGGTGTCACCTTGAATTCTGTATCATAATACAGACCTGCATTTTCCATCCAGGGAGGATTTATTACTTTTCCAAAGTGATCAATCTTGTTCACGGCCTGTTAAATGGGACTGTTTTTTTTCTACGTGTACTTCCATCTTTTGCATATCATCAGATGTAATGATATATATATATATATATATATATATATATATATATATATATATATATATATATATATATATATATATATATATATATATATATATATATATATAACCTCCTCTCAGGAATTTCCCGTGAGTCTCATATTCTTCACAATTAATATTTCTAGAAACAAAGAAACATTTCCTGTCATATTTCATTTGATATACCTGTAAAATATTGATATTTAAACCACATAAAATATGTATCAAAGTAAAATGAAACATCAAATGAAAGCACTTGACTTCAAATTTATATTTTGAGGTTTTGTTTTGAGTGGTGCTTCACGATGCATGTTGACTTTTGACATAACGAGGTTGTTACAGAGATATACTGCGTGGAAGATTGCTAAGTAATAACACACTGGTGTCTCCATGATATCTTTATGGTTGGCGGTCACAGACCATCTGTACCGCTATAGGTTTGTTATAGTACCAAACGGAGCTCAAACAGTACATAGAGCAGACCCTTGACTCCCAGGATTATCGAAGGTAATGCCTTTATGATATTATCACATTATCTATTCTGTTGGGTGATTGATCAATGAGGTATTCAGGATTAGCTTATGACGTCATGACAGTGCTCCCATAAAGTGCAGAATAACATGGAAGCTGTAGACCCCATTACACACACACACACACACACACACACACATATATATATATATATATATATATATATATATATATATATATATATATATATATATATATATATATATATATACATACATATCTTAGAGAATAGTCTTGAACTTCCTGTTACAAGTTCCCGAATGAGCACACCAAGGTACATCCTATACTACTACTTCTACTGTGTAAGGTTACGTCCAACAAATTAAGTATGTCTCATGTGATATCTTTCTATAAGACATTTTTTGCTATAAAAAGGATGTATAATCCTGCAAGATAATGCTGTAAGCAAATCGTGGATAAATCAAATCTTTGGTGCTTTGGTCAGAAATAATGACATTTTGTTAATAAAATGGACCCTCATTTAAAACAAAATAAGTGTCCATCTCATACTTCGCAATGCGATATCTTTTGAGGCTTCATAAAACAAAAAGCCGAATGATACATCAATATCAATAGTAATAATAGTGCAACCCGCTTTTCAGGGTGTGTATTTAACCGTCCGATGGTCATTGAAGTGAAGGTAAAACAAATCTACCACTGGTCACCGCCTGCTGGGGTCATGACCTCCGGTCAAGCACCATATATGTTAAGTGGGCTCGCTTCTAAATTTACACACTGTGCAAGGGATTCTGCCCACCTGGAAAAACACCCAGGCATTTCACTTACCAAATGAACAGTGATAAAGATGCTATTAAAGTCATTTAGCTTGACAGTGTTAACCCTTTTTAACTCACGCTGAAATGTAGTTTATGTGAGATTAAAAATTGCCTGTGTCTATTTAAAGACCTTTCCGGAAGTGGTTGACTTTCGTTTAAGAGTATGCACTGATTTCACCTGCGTGAGGAAATAATCTCTGGGGTTATTAAAACATAGGAATGATAAGTACCTAGAAGATAAATAGCTATCCGGGTTTAAGGGTTTAAACATCGCGGAGGCAGTGAAATGTTATGTATTAGCATTGACCCCTCTGTTCAGGATATCTTGAAGTTTTGTTTTATTCTACAAAGTTTGGCAATGATTTATATGTTGTTTAAAGCGGTTGTTGACATTTGATAACTATAAAGCAATGTAATTCAAGGCAGTTGACCATTGTCGAAAAGAGAGCTTTGAGACAAGACATTGTGCTAAGAGAAAGTGACCGAGTAGTTTAATCGACTTCAATAAGATGTTGAAAAAGAGAAACCACCTTATTGTTCTAGCCAGAAAGGTAAATATATTCTGTATATATTTTGAAGCAATTGATATGTAATCGGTGAACATCGGAATTTATGTCAGGTATTGACAATGAAAACGGCTCCGAATAAGGAATAATTGCTTGATCTTGTCAGAGATTATACGCTTGTGTTAATGATTAAGCCAAGCACATCTCTGTAAAAAAAACAGTAAAGATAATAGATATTTGAGTTTTAAAGTCTGCCCCGAGTTAATGACATTAAGTGTGTGAAAGAGAAAGGTTTTATTTTTACTTTATAAAGACAGATAGTAATTTTCCAGGTTACCAAAGTATTATCCCAATAAAATGAAAGCTGAGGAGACCCATCACATAGACAAAAAACAAGGAGGTATTTAACAGTGCATGTCACTTTAACTGTAAGTTGTACTTATGTGTCACATTTTGTAGGATTTACAAGAGGTGGGAGGAGAAAGTATCTAACAAAATTGTTCACATATAGAAGGTAGGAGAAGTATGTTTTGGCAAATTGGTTCTCATATAGAGGGCAAGAGAAAAAAGTCTTTAACGAAGTGGTTCACATATAAAAAGTAGGAGGAGACGTATGTTTTGACAAAGTGATTCTCATATAGAAGGTAGAAGAATTATGTTGTTGTAAAGTGGTTCATATATAGATGGCAGGAGAAGTATGTTTTGACAAATTGGTTCTCATGTAGAAGGTAGGAGGAGAATAGCAAAGTGGTTCACATATAGTAGGTAGAAGGAGTATGTTTTGGCAGAATGGTTTATATATAAAAGACAGAAGGAGTATGTTCTGACAGACAAAATGGTTCATATATAAAAGGCAGAAGGAGTATTTTTGGCAAAATTGCAGTATGAAATTAAGGCGGTATGAAATGTTTTGGCAAAGGGATTCAAGTTTATGAGGTGGAAGGAGAGAGTACATCTCCCATCTCCTATTGGCTCACATATCCTCACAACATTATGTATATGGGCAATGGGTCACATTTTGGCAAAGTGGTTCATCTATAAAGGTCAGAAGGAGTATATTTTATGCAGAGTGGTTCACATAGAGAAGGCAGGGAAATAATGTTTTGTTTCAGATATAAAAAGCAGGATGAGTATGTTTTGGCAAGGTGGTTCATATATAAAAGGCAGAAGGAGTATGTTTTGCCAAAGTGGTTCATATATAAAAGGCAGAAGGAGTATATTTTGCCAAAGTGGTTCATATATAAAAGGCAGAAGGAGTATGTTTTGCCAAAGTGGTTCATATATAGAATTTAGGAGGAGTGCTTGTTTTGGTAAAGTGGTTCATATTTAGGCGGTATGAGATTAATCTTTTGGCAAAGTTTCGGAGATGGAAGGAGAGGGTACATCTTCCACCTCCTATTTGATCACAAGTCCCCACAACATTATATATATATGGGCAATGGGCCATGTAACAAGCTGCAGATACTTTGACATTCACCGTGTTTAACAATGTCTTGAATGACATGTTCCCTTCAGCAAGTTCAGCCTCTAAAGTGCGCACAATGAAAGGATTTTAATTGAAAAATGGTAAAAGGGAGGACAGTCCACGGAAAGTGTTTAAAATGGCATCCATTCAGCTGTCTGCATATATACAAGTTTGTCAGCAGTGGTGAGGGCGGGCTCCTAGTTCTCAGCACGCATCCCTTCACTTGTACCCCCCTGGCATTAAATCTCCACACACCGCACATATCACAAGCAGAACAAGTGCATTGAGGGCTTAAATGCACCAACAGGCATTATTACTTGACTTTATACATCCAGGTAAGAGCTATTGTTACAGTCTGATTGTACCTTCTTTTTAGGAGGTGTTTATTGCACAGTGCATTTAATTATCTTTTAAAGAATAATATAGTTGTCAGTGTTTTTATGTCCTCAGGTTTAGTTTGATCTCTCAGCACTATTGTTTCTTAATGTCAGTGATAAACAATCTTTTTAAAAATATCAGGTTTAATCCTATGAAAAAGCTGGTATGGACAATCAGCACGAATTGATCCGCAATTTGCATTGTGTATTTTGTGACAATAATTTGTGCCTAATCATTAATGATAAAATTATGCTAGTTCTACACTGTAGACTCAACTTAAAATCAATGAATATAGAAACTCTTTGGACATAGGAACTCTTTGGACATAGGAACTCTTTGGAAATAGGAACTCTTTGGACATAGGAACTCTATGGACATAAAATGACTTTGGACATATATTAAAACAAATTAAAGAAGTTGTATTAAATATGCATGGATAAAGTCTGGGAGGAGTAAAAAGGGATATTATATGTTAACAAAGAATACTGCTGCATCATTCTTACAGACACTTTGTGGTCAGACACCAATCAGACCATGCATATATTTCATCTATTGTCACTTGATCCTTCTGTGGCTAATCACATGGTCAGATAGCAAGTCAGTGTAAACATGACGGGTGGTCTTGTTTGCCTAATGCATGGGAATTAATAGTTCTTATAGGTGTTGGGAACCTATCGTTTGCGATGAACTTATGTCTTATAAAGGGCTAAGGTCCTTAAGTCACCTGAGACAGCGTCGCATTTTATCCAATGATATACACACGGTCTTCTTTTGAATGGCGATGTTTTGATGACTATCTAGCAATAGGGCTAAACAGGTCATCTGTGTGATCCATCTTTAGGTCAAGTCATTTGCATATTCTCGTTAAACTCCCATCACAATGGTGTGGTGAATAGCGACTCGGAGGATATTGGTTATGGGTCACGTGACATGTGTCACAGATCATGTACAAGCGGCATATGTGGATCTAATGTTGTGCAGGTGACCTCTCTGCCCTGGGTGAAGCCCCAGTCATAGCTTTTACCTTTCTCTTAGATCTTTTAATTGGAGATGCTGGAGATGATGGTTATCTACTTCCTCCTAATTCTGAGTCACAATAGTTTGGTTTTTGTAGTCAGTAGCATTTAGCAATCCTGTGATTTATGATATCATATTATTATCTTCAGAAGTTGAGTTAAATTCAGAAATTAGATTTGTCTTTTTATATTTTACACTGTTTACGTCTGGAAGCAAATTGACTACAGTTGAACGTAACTACCCATTATTGATTGATACCATTTAAACAGTTATCAGGTTCTGTATATAATTTATGAAACATGCATGTCTCTACATAGAATGCTAGTGACAATGTCTCATATTAAAAACCATGGACAAATGTTGTCTGTATCACTCAAAAATAAGTGAGGAAAATATTTCATACATAATCAATGGCCACTTATCTTCTGAAGTTGGTTCTATTTGTTTAAAACCTTATCTCTATGATTGTATGTTTATCATTACAATCTATTTATTTCTAAAAGAAATTTCATTACAATCTATTTATTTCTAAAAGAAATAATTTGCATCTGACATGGCTTATATGCTGTATTTAGAGCATATGAGGTTAATACTTGCGACCTCAGTCTAATTGTGTGTGGTTCTTTTTATCATTCTTATTATTGTTTCATGGGAAGCAGGCTCATCCTCTATATATCTTACTCTTCAGGTATGTTATGTATGGGGCTTTCTCAGTGCATAACCTTAGAATCGGGGACAATATGTGATGGGACAACTCAAATATAGGGGGCTAAATTAATTATTATGATATATACGGATATTTATACAATCATTCAAATTATATATTATAAATATATATATATATATATATATATATATATATATATATATATATATATATATAAAGTTATATATATATATATATATATATATATAATATATGTATGTATATATTATATATATTTATATATGCATTTCAATTATGAGCTCACTATTTTGATATTAAATTACCCATTATGTTAATCATACAAACTCTTCCAGATAACTGACCTTCTTTGCACCTTGACCTGTGATGTTTCAATTTCACCCCAGGTAGAAGGAAATGTACCCCATGGTATTGGATTGGTAACTTCCTTAGTCATGTGTTCCTGCTAGCAATTTACGATGTCTTCTGGTGTCAGCATCTTTCCCACCTGGCACCCGTCTGCTGGCTCCCTATCCTTGTTATTTAAGCAAGCACAAGGTAGGAGACCAGGACGGGGCAGACTCTCCATCAAAACTCTCCTCTTCTCTTTCGATAATTTCGACAGGTAGCTGAGTTATTTGGACAAGTTTAATTGGAAAGATATGATAAGACAAGGAAGTCAGTGAAGCAGATACGGATAAAAATGTATACGATCCATTGAGAAGGAGAAAGAAATTGTACATATGCTTACCTAGTGTTTTCTTCAGAATCCACTAGAGCGATTAAAAACCTGAATGGAGCAGTGAAAGAAATTCATATAATTAGGAATATTTACTGTATTTTTATTTCTTCAACATTTTCTCATTACAGGACGACCACCCTTAAATTACACCCAATTTTTTTACTGTATATTATATGTTAGTCATGTGTTTTCGGACAAATGTTGTGAAATAATATATGAGATAATTGTGAGATTTCTGGTAACATTTCTCAGCCGACATTTTTGCAGCCTGACCAAGACTGGGTTTTCTGTGTGTGCAGGTTTCCCCGGGCAGCATAGCCTCGACGGGTCTGGCGGTGGGGGATGTCATATTACAAGTAGCAGATACAGACACTTCCACGCTCACGTTTTCGCAGGCACAAGAACTGATCAAAACTTGTGGAAATCTATTACAATTTAGCATTAAAAAGTAAGTGGCTGTATTTTTTCCTATGGTTATATTATAATATTTGAAAATTTTAAAAGGTTATTGACTGTGATGATGATATTTGAGCTTGTAACATTCTTATGCTTTTATATTTTAAGGTATTATTAAATATATAAATAATCTCATCTGCAGGAATCATTAACAACATAAACGCTTAGAAGAACGTCCTTTTTCAGATTTTGTTCAATATTTATCATTACAGTTTAAAAGTTGAAATAAGTGTTTGCATGGAGTCTTAGTTTTGGAATTGCTATATATTTAAATAAATGATAGAGTGTTATATCGAACCTATATTTAACGTGAACTAACACAAAAATACAAGGTGGCATCTGAGAGTGGAGACTTTGGTACAGACCCTGAACATTATCTGCTAAAAACATGGCAGCCATCTTGGTCTAGCCTCTTTTTCAAACAGTGTCATAACGAAGGCACGTGGAAGTAGATACACTGTGCGTTTGTTTTTTGATCAACAAACCCATTCTCCCAATCATTAGATAGGTTAAGAATAACTCTTGACTTTCCATGTTATCGTGAGTAGGTTTGAGTGGAAATAAAACTTTTTTTATCCTTATCATTTTTTAGATTTTCAGAAAGTAAAAAAGACAAATGTTGGAGGGTGTGACAGGGGTGGAATTCTATAGCTGAACCCGTTCCAACAGTCAAGAGGCATGGTCTATTCTTGTTCTGACCAGGGCAAAGTCAATGCAATGAATATATGCTCTCTGTATTTTAGGCTCCCACTTATTTGTGCCAGCTGGGCAGGCCATGGTCATGCTCTGATATACAGATGTGTGAATAACCATGCAGCATAGGGCTGATAAGCTGGCTGGCTCAGTCACCTATAGGTAGTCTGTGTTTATGTGTGTGGTATTTACAGGATAGAGCGCTAACCTATGTAGGTTTAGGTGAATATGACATGTTGTCCTAAGGTAAGCTGGTAAGCACTATAGGTCTTGTCTTGGGCCAAGATATATAAATGCTGAGATAGACAACATTTGGAAATCCTCTTGTGATATTATGTGAAGGTCATGAAACTTTGTTGAGATTCCAACCGTTCATACCTAAAGACTTAACATAGCTGCAGAGATGTTATCAAATATTATAACCGTTTCTCCTTGTGCGTATTGTTGTGGAAGTATTGGTAAAGAAACAAAGTAGGGAAGTACAAAAAAACAAATGATAAGTTTTCTGGCTGAGGTAGAACGCGGTTCAGTATGTACAAACAGATCACACCTGGTGTCAAAACATGAAAAATGGCGGCCTGTGTGCAACTGGTGATACTGCAAGATCGTTGGAGAAAATAGCCACCATGCCCACTAAACTGTAGCTCCCAATATTACCAGTGGTTGAGAATTTAGGACAAATTATATTTGTGTACCTTAAAATTACTTGCTCGTTACACTGCATACATTTTGGTACACTGCATACATTTAAGTAAGCACCATAAAAAACAAAAGAGTTAATTTGATATACATCTCATCATTTTTTTAAAGTATATATATATATCACTTTTGCTGTCTTATAATTGCCCAATCAGGTCCAACAATCTGATTTACAAAACAACGTCTTTAAACCTTTTACCAGTAAAATAGTTTTAAAGCTAATCTACATGAGATTGCTCAGGGACCAACTGGAACCCAATGTATTCCTGTATAGAGATGGGTTGATTTCAAAGATACGAATTTTATTACATCATGCCAAAGGCTTTAGGCGCACATTCTATCTATTACAAAACATGAATAACAGTATTCGCAGTAACATAATTGGCAATAATAGACCTTTTATTTGTTATATTATACTCCAAACATACAATGACGTCACTCAATTTTGAGAACAACCCAACTTTAAAGATACAAGAAAGATGGAATGTTATGTTTTGACATGTGTGTTCATAGGAATTGACATTTTGTTCAAGTGGCATGAGTTGTTTCTTGGCAGACGTTCATTACACTGTAAGCATCATTGACACTTGTGCGTCCAGTGAGATATTCTTGGCACAAGAATCACTTAAAGATGTTGTGCATGCTGAATCCATATCAGACCCAGTCAGTCAGCATACAAATCAATTTACAAAACCCCTCTTCTTTTGTTCTTTGGTTTGATTACATATTTAGGGTTTGTTGTGCAGAGTCTAGAGCTGACACTTGACACACGCTATATTTCGTGAGTGATCATCCTATAGGATCTGGTGCCCTCTCATACGGTGAACACAGCAGCCCCCAGTGAAGTGTGGTGACCCGTCCACACAGTCTCACGTGCTGCCAGGCCACTAGAGGACGCTGCCAACGCCCTGAGACATTGAATGCGCAGCAGGTCATTGAATTAACTTGGCTCTGTACATTTGAAACTTTGTGTTTGCCTTATAGGCTCGTGTACAAGTCCATGTAGTTCAATTGTGTGCCTAACGTGGAGAATACAACATAAACCACATCCACTATACAAGTAAATATGCATTTAGAAGAACACCTTGTGAAAAGATGGATTTATCGAGAATGATGTAGCCACCACTATTAACTGCATACAGTATGAAACTTTGTATAATCATATGGAAGTACGTTTGGAGAGAATACCAAATACAGGACTATTTTCAGCTATAAAACATGGTTTATAAGATTATCTCTAAACCTTTCTTCGATATTTCAACATATTTTATTTGTACATAAGACTGGCAACATTTCATTTGAAAAAAAAACACATGGATCGAGGATTGAATGAACCTGTCAATAGTAAGACTGATCAATGAGATTAAGGTTTTTCGGAACCTTTTTTCATTAAAACTAACATATGAATAGGCGGTTATTCAGAACTGAACACTCGCAGCGGAACCATGGCTTGTTTGCACCCTATAATGATGCCATGGAGGAAGATCACAGCGGATTTACTGTAAACATGGAGCCGCGAAATGAATTGCATCGTCAATGGGCCAAAGTGGAGAGCAAGAATTTCCTGATGTCTGTGCTGCCTGGAGTAAGCCCCGGCACCAGACCCTCCCGGTACGTGTAAGAGCCTCCATGTTGGAACAGTGCCATCTCTATGGTTACCTGGGATAGGATACACCTCTGCTTAGAATGCATGATCTGCATATGTAACAGAGAATAACACACTATGTGCCGCTGTTAATGAGATTCCCTGAAAAAATACCATGTGCACATTGTGCAATGTTGGTGAATCTTTCTGTTGTTTTCGGCTTCTGTTCTCTAATATCTCAGTCACATTTAGAAATGGACCAGCCCTATCTTTATCAATATCCCCATTTCATATCTGGTTCACGAGATAGTGGTGTCTGGAACGTCTGATGCTCATAGAGTGTTTCATAACTTATCACTTCCGGTGAATTGTGCGCAAGTTGGGAAGGAAACGCATTTCACAATTCCACCAACTAAATCTCTTGTTTTCTGAATTGAACAAACTTTTTTGTGAATTTTGTTTTGTAATCAATGACTATTCTACCATATAATCTATATCAAATGACGGTCATTGCTGTGTACATGATTATTTCAAGTCCAAATTTCAAATACAAATTTAACCTTGACAAATATTTAAGAAGTAAAACCTGTATCATATACAGCTGTCAGGTTGTTCACAAGGCGGGAACTGGGTGCTAACAAGATAACAGAGATTTCTGACGTTCAACATGTAGATCCAATGTCAAATTATACCTTTTGAGTTATATATTGTCAGGGTTAAGGCACCAGTCGAATCCCACTTTGAGCGGGCCTAATGGTGGGAGCGTTACGGTAGAGTAGCGGTCACACCTGGCAGCGTGGGCGGCCATTACTACGGTATTCACAAAGGGAAATAAAGCTGCCTGGCAAATGTACATGACACCATGTGAATGAATGATAATCACACTCTGGCATGTGTCTAATATACAATGTCATGATAGTGTCACAAATCAAATCAAATATTCCCTTTAGTTTCATTTATTTCTTCTCAAAAAGTATTTAAAAAATGATAGTTTCCTTTCTTTAATGATATGTTTTCTTTGTTCAGTGAAATATCTTAAAGGTTGATAGTTTATTAAAAATAAATACTCAAAAAGCTGGGGCACATTTGACCTTTAAATGTTGTGAAAGTAGAAATGACTTTGCTTGGGCCAGCAGGTACATGTAGAGATCATTGAAGGTTGCAGTCTGGCAGGAGAATGATGGACGACTACAAGGTTCTATTACTACGTGCATTTTACTGCTTCCCACACATTCGGTGTGGAATGAAAATTATTTCACCTTTGATGGAATTTCTGATAAATATACTCTCCAGTGATCCAAAACATTATAAAAACATGTTTTTAAACATTTTAAAACATATGTTGTGGTTACCGTACTTTACTGAGCACTTATAGAATATAAGTTTAAGGAATGATTTGCCAAGTTAGAACATATTGTACACAGAGAATTTACAACATACTCAATCAAGGACAGCATAAGGTCAAATACATTAAAGAGTTAAATGAACTTTATCACTGACAAGCTTTGCCTATGCGTAATATACCTCTTGATTCTGATCTCAATTTATCTGATGGTGTTGTTTAGTGTTGGTGTTTGAACTACGATGCTTTGATAAAGGCGTAGCCACAGAATACCTCTGTTACCTGGTATGTTTCTCAGATGAGCCTAGCGGGAGATGGGGGAGGAGATCATAAGAAACACAAGGCTTGAATGGAAAAGAAAGGAATAGAGTCTTGCCAGTGTCTTTTGCACATTTACAATTCTTTCTTTTGCTTTTTCATCATATCTGAATCCAAATATAACATGCATTGATATATTCATTTGACCAATTGTTGTTTTTACTGAAAAAGGGACAGCTTAATACTTTTATGCCATTTGGGTCTGAATATATTTACCAATTAGAGTTGTTTTTACTTTCAGAGCTGCATCCAAGGTTCCACATTCTCCACAGACGCAGGTAGAATCACGTACTGGCGTAATGGCGTCGGAAGGCGTGCATGATTTGTTCCGTGACATGTGTCGACACTCTGAGCTGATCTCTCGCAGTTCGCCAGACAGACAACTGGGGGAGCCACAATCAATCCCCATCAAGACCCACAATCCTTCCCATTCATTCACATCCTCTTCCGGTCCATCTCAGCCCACTAACACCAACACCAGAGTCATACCTATCCGTGTTGAACAAGATTATTACCCCAAATCACAAGAAAATAATGGCTACAGACGAAGAATGAGTTCTGATGATCTGCTGAATTCTAAGCACACAAATGGACATCATGATGTTGGCATTGCTCATCACAATCCACATATAATCCCTCCACAAGTGTATCACCAAAACTCTGTTCCCTCTTCCTCTAGTGATGAGCCCTATAGAAGAAGAAGAGTTGAAAGAAGCAGAAGCGTTGATACCACAAATCTCCCACCTTCATATGCTAACTTAGATACTGATGCATACAAATTAGACAACTTAATTGAAGCAAAAGAAACCCCAACTCCAACTCCAAGTTATCACTATTATACAACACCTGTGAATACAGATTCTGTCCACCAACATGGCAGGCCAAGCTTTATAATGAGAAAACAGAACCTGACCGAAGAAGAACAGAAGATAAACTACCCAATGAGACAGTTGTTGTCAACCGGAAGTCAAGAGCATATGACAGATTATCCAACAAAGAAACAGTCCGTTGAGTCCAAACCTGAAGTTCCGTTGAAGAGGATGATATCAGAGCCAAGTTACCCTTACAAACCCTCCCCAGATGTTAAAAGT
This sequence comes from Amphiduros pacificus, assembly GCA_949316495.1. Lineage (NCBI taxonomy): Eukaryota > Metazoa > Annelida > Polychaeta > Phyllodocida > Hesionidae > Amphiduros > Amphiduros pacificus. Next base: position 47,573,272 of record OX439002.1, on the reverse strand, counting down.
TCCCCTCCCAATTACCCTTATAAGCCGCCATTATCAGAGCCAGAACCAATGTATCCATACAAACCTCCTGCGCCAAATTCAACCTATGAGGCGGTATCCCCTTATCCGAATATCTCAAGTTCAACTTCTCCATCTTGGGAAGGGGGTCAGAGGAGGAGTTCTCCTAGTTATCAGCCACCAAGCATGACAGGCACATCTGGCGCAGGTTACAATACCATACAGCCATATGCTGCATCTATTTCCTCCTCCATCAGTGAGTTATCGGACCTGTCATCTGCACCTTCCCTTCCGGAGTCCAAGCCACCTCCACTTCCGGTGGGTGGTTGGTCAACCCCAGAGTATGAATCTGAACCAACTGAGGAGGACATTTGCCACCCTCAGGGAGTAAACACTTCATGGTCAGACACCCACAACCTTGCTAGTCCAACACGAAGGCAGGAGGATGCCAATAAGCCCCCCTCCTACCCACCCCCACCTGTTCCACCCCCTCCACCTCCTCTCCCTCCCCCTGCCACCCGGCCTCAGCTGATCCCTCCACCACCCCCTCCAGGCCCTCCCCCACCTCTCCCGGGGTCAATGTCTCCCCATTCACCCTCTTCACCAGTCCCCCCACCATTACCCTCATCTAGACCACCGCCTTCACTGAACCCTTCATTACAGGTAACACTCACAAGCTAGAGGCCGATAGATTATTAACAGTGAAGATGACATCAGGAATGCCCTGAGCCAGGCTTCACTTTTCTAGAGCTCTTTCTGTATGACAGTAATAACATAGAGGCAGCTAGAGTGATTTACTAGCTGCAGGGGTCCTGCACGAACACTGTAGTAGAAGAATATTTCACATTTTAGTTTTTGGCCACAATCATGCACAACAAATCACATTAATGTCAGGCTAACTGCGATATATTTTGCCAAATCCTTTTTTATGTTATGTTTTGTTTTGTTTGTTTGGTTGGTTCATGTTTTGTGTTTGCTATTATATCCGCTAACCAAATCACTATGATAGTCACTAATAATAATTATAGAAAAAACAGTTATTCACAATTCTACCCCTTGACCTATCTAACATAATAATGCCTATCATATGCACTTGTCCTGTATTGGCTGCACCCCTGTAATCTTATTTTAAAATAAGTCACTGACAACACTTTCAAAACAAAATCACTAATGACAAATGAACCATTATTGATCTGACAGAATAATGCAACATGTTCGTATTCCTCCCTTAAACTTAGATGTCCTGAAAACCCTATTAACGTATATTGGATATCCAATTTGATAGATAATGGATTTCTGCATGATGTTTACAATCTACCATCTAATAAAATTCATTTGTTGAATTTACTTTTAACTCAAAATCAGATAGAGATAAATGATACCTGCCTTTCTGATATACTCGTATTTTGTAAGCTTATTAGTACTAAATAGTACTAAAGAGTAAAATGTTAACACTCAAAATAACATAATAGCAATTAATTATATTCAAAATAGGATACAATGAAAATACAAAACCTCTAGGACCTTGTTGCTGATGCTGATTCTATTTGTTTTCAGTTACCCCCAAAGATGGAGAACCCAGGCACACCAACATCACCTCAGCCGGTCCCATTCGCCACGAGGCTGGACCAGCAATTAGCGTCAATGCATACAGGAGGCGACAAGAACAACTATATGAACAGAATGAACAGTATTGGCTCCCCACCAGCCACTTATGGTGTCAACTCCTCAACGCCGCCGGGAGCTCCCGACTTTACCTACGGGTCTTCTTCCCCTGCCACTAACTCATACAGCGGATATCACCCTATGTCCCCGACTAGTCCTGGAGGGCCTCCTCAGACGTCTGGGCCCCCTTTACCACCACCTAAACCATCATTCAATCGACAAGAACAGCAGCAACCCGTTATGCCGGATGCTGTGCTCAACATGGCCGCCAAGGGAGCCCCAGATAAAAAGCCTTGGTCTTATGCTCCAGATGTTAATATTTTGAAAGAACAGAGAGATAAAGTACGAAGAAGGTAAGGGATCTTTCTGGCATGGTGTTTGTGTGTATCGTTTATCACATAAGTTATCTGGTTCATTTAGATGTAGAACAATTGCAAATTAAAATCCACGCTTTTGGTTCATTTTTCACTTAGCTTGAACATAATGCTTATTGAGTGGAGCTTACATTAGTGCATTTAAAATATAATCCATGATACTGGTTATAAAATCAATCTTAATACAGCTATACTCATAATCGAGGTAAATATGCTTAGCTTCTACCATTAGACTCTAATACAAGTAAGTTCAAGGTGAAGGTCAAAATGGAGGTGACATCACTTCCGGCTTTATTTCAGGGCACCAGGTGGCGCACTTCCTCGGTACCAAAATATGCTGAATCTTCCCAACTTTGACGACACGCCAATAGCCTCACCCCCGACGCGGGCCACGCCCAGCACCCCACAGTCCCCACCCTCACAGGACTCACCTACAGGGGGCGACACAAGTGGGGTTGTTGCGCATTCCCAATATAACTCACCACTCCAGATGTATTCTGATGACAATGTAGTGAATGCTTTTCACGGTCAGACGGGTGGCGACGTGGTTGGGGTGGGGAGACAAGGGTAGGTGGTACATAAATGATTATCGTGAATGTGCACATCAAAATGCCAAAAAAATAACAACAAACATATGCCGTGCTTGTAGACTGCAGTTACAAACAATTTCATTATGATGTTCATTTCATTATTGTAGCTTACCAGTTAGATATGGTTATGCCACAGTCATTTCCTAGCTCTGGTGACAATTAGTTTGAATTAATACCAACATTTCAGGCTTTTTATGGACATTGATCTATTAATTATTTTATTTCTTGCATTTATTTCATTGATTTGGCAGCATGATATTTTCTTTTTTATGTCACATATAAAGATATAAAAGTTTAAAGGACATATGCAATGCAAGATATTGATTTCAATTATTCTGGTATGTAGTATTTACTATGAATGCATTTAGACAATTGAAATGAGCATCAAATAAATATTATAAAATTAGACAAAAAGGTATTTGGGTAAAATGTAAAATTCCAAAGATTTTACAATTTTACAAGTAAAAATGATATTGTTTTTATTGATTATAGTGTGCCATGCATTCATAAAAGAAATAAATGAATCTTTTATGCATGTCAATGTGATAATATACTATGACTTATCTAATCCTTGCAGAATCTTTTTTTATGAATTCTAGGTTATGTAAAATGCAGAACATTTAAGTGAATCATAATTATGTGATATGGTTGATAAATATAAATAAAAATATAATAATCTTCCAATAACAATTATCGTTTATCATAAATAATAATACGATTTCCCCAGTACCATAGTTATGAAGAATTAATTTAGATTTGTATTTCAGCGGTAAGAAGGACCAGAAGGATATCACGCAGTCGGCAGTGTACAAGATGATCCACGGCCTGGACGAAGCCCCCAAGCCCAAGCCTCTCGCCCCGCCAGCGCCTGCACCAAGGCCCGAAGGTAGTGATATGTATGCATGCAGTACGGGCTCTGAGAGGAGCGCCTCGCCCACCAGCCCCGCCCTCAGCCCCAACTGGTCCGGCCTCAGCTCCAACCGCCAGGGCCTGTCCTTCATGATCCTCCAGTGTCTCTATGACGAGGTGGATAATGACGAGGCAGACTCTGGTCTTGGTATAGGGGATGAGAGCCCGGAGGTGGGGAGCGAGTCACAGAGCTCCCGCAGCAGCAGGAGGAGCAGCAGCACCAGTAGTGCCGGCGGAGGGGACACCAAGTCTCCGCTCAGAAGGGTACCGCCTCACCTCGGTATGTCCACCCATTTCTGACCCTGGTTGTGGGAAAAAATACACCACTCTTGCTTCACTCATTTCAGGCCACCACAAAGGAACTAAACAAAATCTTTATCTTATACATGTATGAGTTATATGCATATTTCTTTACCTGCACTGTTCTTTTTATATAAGCAAAATATACTTACCTCTGACATGTTGTTACTATCTTGCTATGTAACTCTTATTAACAAACACAACCAAGCATTCTCACATAAAGCATTTGGTGAAAGACGAGTATATATATATGACTGCTGCTTCACTACTGGTTGCTGACTGGTCTGAACCCTCTCCTCTCAGGCCTGCAGCTTCTGTTCCACACAAGGTAGTATGTATATATGGCCACCTCTCCTTGTACCTGTGCTCTGGTTCTTTGTTGTATGTTTTGTTCTTTTACTTAGTATTAGATCATTATAGACTAGATGTAGTGTAGATGTGTAATGTGTTGTCCCTCATATTATGTTATGCTTTAATTACTCAGCAATATCTCGTTTTAAAGCTTGCTTCATAAAAAATAATCTATTTTTTCAATGTTTAATCATATATCATATCCATGCTTTGATGGATATTACAAGTTCAAATACATTATATTTAAGCTTGTATTTTATCGTATCCAAACGCTTTAATATTCCCCTAAAATCACATGTATTTATATATTCAAGGGAGTGTATTAAAAAGGTTATATTTATGTTCAGCTTTTGGCATGCTTGCTTTCATTGCTACTGTCTTGTAGGCCACAGAACTGCTCTCAGACAACCATCCTACGATGATGAACTCAAGTTCAGTGGTGTTCCTAGAAGGGAAACGTCTGATATACCATCCAAGTCATTCCACAAGCTGCAGATGATGACTGGAGGGTCTCACCCTTCCCCAGAACCGTCGGAACCAAGAGGAGGTAGTGAAATAGATACTACATCCATCAGGGCATATATAACAGGAGGTTGGTACAGGAGTGGTTAGCGCAGTCCGCAGGGGCTCAGAGTGCCAGAGTAGTAGTCGGGATAGCTGTAGATGTAGTATAATATCCTCCTACAACCTCATCACCGCCACTGTAACACGGGACTTCCGGTTCTCTTGGATCTAGACAAAGCCGGAGTCAAACCTAGATCACAACAACCAAACAAAACTCATTTTAAATTTCTTTACCAGAAATGTAGACAGGAGTAGACAGTGGGTTATGTGGTATAGATCTAAATTACTGGTGTCTATTAAAATATCGATACAGAGATACTAATATTTGATGTCTGCCCTTTTAATTCCATTTCATGGGCTATTACAGATCTTCTTCAGTTATTGATTTGCATTAAGCTGCATGAGCTGCATGTCGTTAGCGTATTTATCTAAAAATATAGGCATATCTTATTTCATTTACTCGGTCAGGAAAATCATGTGTTGTTTCTGGTTTATGGTTGGGTGCTTAATAAAGTGAAAGCTGGAATAATGTTTCGGTGTTGATTTCAAGGGTAAAGTGGACAAAAATATCTGTCTGCTTGGACCAGAAACAAAACCTTGGACCCAGAAACAAAACATAATTTCCCTGGCCTCAAGCAACATACATTTTTTTTATTTCCATTAGTTTACTGGTTGTATGTATAACCTCTAATACCCTATACAATATGCAGAGGTTAATATTCAGTCTGTGCATGGTTCTATTAGATTATCTTCAGAAGTTCTCTTACTTTTACAATAACTTGTAATTGTGCAGCTGAAATGTCTTATAATATTAGTTCTATTCAGTAATGTACTCATATCACTCAAGCTTAAATCTGAAATTGTCTTGGTGGCAATGAATAAAAATCACTACTAATGCTTCAGTACGTGATCTTCTATCTTCACTCTCTATCTCAAAACAAAATGCTTTATTTTACTAAACACTACCGTGTTATATTAAGGTATTCTACATTGATTTCTCCTTCACTTCACACAAACAATAATGTATATTTGCTTACAGAGGAGCCAGATATCGGTAACTATGATGAACAGTCCATTAGATACAAGGGCAGAAACATCCCATCCAAGTCATTCAGGATGCTGCAAAGTATGACAGGAGGTCCGGACATTCCTCCTCCAGGTATAATCATTTTACATAATAACCATTCAGACCAAAGTGATTCTTGGACTTGATGAGCTTGTTGATGGTCAGATTTTGATAATCACGTTATTGTTACAGTTCCACAGCCAACAAGAAAGCCTCTTCGTCAGGCCAGGCCAAGACCCCCACCCGTGCACCCTCCTCCAGAGCCCGAGGAGCCGCAGACAAATCCTGATGACATTGTAGACATCAGTTACGTGGGCGCCAACATACCCTCACGCTCATTTAAGATTCTCCAACATGCCATAGGTGAACCTACAACGCCCTCTGGTGAGTGGTATGACGTCATATGCAATATGGCTGCTGCATGTGTATTGTGTCCCAGTATTCCAATGTTTTGGAATATTTAGCTTGTACCTTGAATGAACCCACTCTATTTGAACCTTTTCCTTTTCTCATTGTCTTATAATTAAGCATTTTAAAACCTTTTTCAACTCTTTATTTAAAAAAATCCCAGCTTGTGTGGAATTGACATGTATTTTAGAATTTGTGTTATGAAAGTGCTACATTGATTTTTTTCCCACCAAATCAGTTCTTCCATACAGAGAATGCCTTTCATATTCAGATATGGCTAAAAAAATGCCTTAATTTCAATTGCTTTGGCTATTAAAAATATCAAATTGCTACCACACATGTTTATACATCCCATTTTATAATGACTCAAAATGGAATGTGCGATATTTTGGTGATACAGCATTTGCTACACAAGGCTATTCTCTCTATGAATCCCCCTTCATTGCAAGAGTACAGGCTGTACGTAGACTTCATATGTACAAAATGGATTTTACAGTAATGCATAAATCATAGTTTAGATAAAAGCAAAAAATATTTTTTTTTATAGATTTATTAGATTTACAATTCTTTGATTAGTGACCATCAGAACGGTCTGTTTAAAACCTTGAGATGCTTTGTGAGAGAAAGCATGCCTAATTCTAATGTTAGGATCCTTAAGGGTGTCTATATCCGCACTGAGAAATATTAACAATTCTATCACGCCAATGACCATTTGGAAGGTGTGTCTTTCAAACAAGTGACTAAAAATGTCAAGTCTACGTTTTGCTTTAATGTCAGTTCTAATGATAATCAGACCAAAATGTTACCTTACCTAAAGAACTTGACGATGGCAGATTAAAAACTGCTTTATCAAGATTAAGACATCATATCAAGACATAATTTAATGAAACACAGTACAACGGATATAAATATTTTCTACTCAAGCTGTAAGTGATGTGGTACTGGCCTGTACTCTAAATGCAAATGTTATGTGTTTTGAGTGGTGTTTGTTTTTTCCCGCAGTCGCACCCTCTTCCCAAAGTGGCAATGAAGAAACCCAGACACAACCACCACCAAGGACAGTTAAGATCATCCAACTGAGGTCTTCACAAAAGAAGGAAGAAGACGGTGTCACGGATTTCTAAAAAAATAGAAAAAAACGGACACTTAGTTTTGACACTTAGTTTGACTCGATTCCTGTCAAATCTGACACTTGGTCCTGAAAATGTACAGTTTTCAACCTTAAAAAATAAATTAGATTTGTGGGGATTTAGAAATAATGTGACAAAATATCACAATATAAATGTGTAGGACCGCCTTACATAAGGATATACGCTTTTGGTATCCTCTTTTAACACAATTTTTCAATGGATATGGAATCAGAAAGTCACCGATGGAGCAATGCTATTTCATAAGGATGATTTAAAATTATCACACAATTAAGGGTTCTTTAATCCTGTGGTGAAACAGGTTAATAAAATCTGTGAGCATGTAGATATATCGGATTTTAACCATTTTGGTGATGTCCCAATAGGTAGCATTTCTTACCCAAATCTTATCAGCTGACTTGACATAGAATAAAGTTATAAAGTTTCGTGTAACCTAATACAAGTCTTATTTGAATAGTTTCTTGTGGAAACCAGAGCGATAAAACATTAATTGACCCGCGAGCCTCTTTAGCCTGGCCAGATACAGAATGAGAATATATATTGCATATAAAATTGCAAATAAAAGGTGTTTCAACTATACCTGCAGTGGTGCTACCTGTCAAAAAAAGGTTGTATTGGGATTCTATGAACCAGAATGATTTGATGATTTTCATATGCTTGTTTTATGTTCTGCTCAGATGTGTGTGCATGTGTCCCCTTATTGTTAAAGATAAAATTCATTATATATACAAATATATACCAGCACGCTTTGATGAATGTGCCAAAATTTATGTTATATACTTATAGAGATTGTTCTCATTCGTATCATATGCTTGTGAATAATAATGTAAATAATTATATCCTGTTGATGTGTTCATTAGGCATTGGTAATACTCAAACATTTATAACTATAAAGAACAATGGAAAAGCCACTGGGTTGGTTTAATATTATTGTGTGTAAAATAGACTCGGAAAACAAAGTAAAAACATATTATGGCTTAAGAGTGTGTCTTGTGTAATTTTACTACCTTCTAGTGTTTTGAAGATGTTAGAATATTGAAGGTGCAATAAATTGATATGCAAATCAGTGGATAAATTGGAATGTTGCGCTGACACACTTATTTATGACATAAATAGATGAACCTGTATTTAATTACAATATTTTCAGGTACAACTAAGTGATAATACATTTAAGACTAGACAGACCGTCTCATTCAACTTAATAAATTGTACAATTACCAGTTAATAAAGATCAGCGATTGCAACATAAATTCTATTTTTCAATGTCATCATTAAATTATTATATTTCAAAAACATTAAGCAAGCCAACTGTTGTTTTTGCCCCTGTTTATGAGGTTTTGTCCCCCTAAAATATTACATGTCCACATGCATATACTATACCCAAACAGGCATCAGCCTTGTATCACATGCGTATAGTGTCCCTAGCAGGCCTCAGCCTTGTATCACATACTATACCCTGGCAGTCTTCAGCCTTGTATCAAATGCACATATTGTCCCCTAGCAGGCCTCAGCCTGGCCATTTCTCACATATTTCTCACATATTTCTCACATATTTCTTACATATTTCTCACATATTTCTCACATATTTCTCACATATTTCTCACAGAATTACAATCATTTTTATTTTATTTTATTTATTTTATTTATTTATACATTTTTTAATTTCTGTAATCATTACATATTTGTGGAAGCTGAAATATTAAACTATTTACATGTTCTCAATATAATCTAGCATATTTAGCGTTCATGGTTGAAATTGTTTGGATATAATAATCATATTACAGTACTGAATAAGAAATATGTGCGTCTATCACTTTAAGTTTTCATAAAATCAAATTTTCATGCACTTTTTCTTTAAACTTTGTGATCAAATGTTAATACCATCATATAACCTTATAACTTATAACTTATAACCTGGGGTTTGTCATATTCCTTAAGAAACCTGTGAGAGGGTTTTGGAGGCCGACGTAGAAATGACTACCTCTATTTTACGGGGTACCAAAGGATGGGCCCTTAATCATTTTGGGGTCTTTTTTTCTGTCTCAATATATTTCCTCTATAGTGCATATCCCTGCAGTTAAACTGACGATATGGTTGTTTCCCTGTGGATCAGAGTATTTTTATTTTCCCTCGGTGCTATTGTTAGCGTTTCAGTATTGGTTTTCCTAGCAGACTTTAAAAAATAAAGGGTTTGAAACTTAACACAGAAATATGAAGGATCTTGCTTATACTGAAATTTGTACCGTTTTGCTATTCTGGTTGATATTTCCTTTTTTTCTAATGAATTAATGTGGGAAAGGTGTCATGTGTACAAATCAGCAATAATCCAATAACGCTGTAACAAAAAGTAGCCATTCTTACATAAATACACGTGTTCCAGACGCAGAGCCAAAAAGCGTGGCAGTTCATTCCAACATTCCCTCCGTGACGCCAGGTGGCCCTGAAGGTCGGTATTATGCTTATTGTCGAGTTTAACATATCACAGGGACACGTCCTCAGTTCCATTTCTTAAGATTACACCAATAAAGAAACTAACATTTCATATAAATTATGCCAACCCTGGATTAGTTTAGTTTTTTATAGAGGGTAATGAGTGATGCTGAGATAAAGTCTCGTTTAAACTGAAATCTCAGGCTATTTTAAACGTCTTCAGTGTTCAAGAAGTATTCTTCCAACAATATCAATTAAAGCAAGCAAAGTCATAATCAAGTCAGGTTTCAAAAATGTACACCATTGAAATGAAATCTGAGAAATGTGTCCTTGTGATATATAACTATTTCTTGTGATATAACTATTTTACTTTATAGTTCAAATGATAAATATTTTAACATAATAGTGATCAGTAGTTCATAAATCATTTAATTTTTTCAAACAGTAAATAGATAATAAAATTAGCACAGTGATAACTTATCACATCGTCTTAATGAATATCTTTTTCAGTTGTTCTTTTTTTCAGATTATCGTATCCTTTTATATTTTTGAGTTCTTATATCAGAGCTAATACTTATTTTTGAAAAAAGTGCCCCGACCCAAAAGCCCAGGTACAAGAGTCAGTATAACACTGGTGGACTAAGCACATAAATATTAGGTATATTAAAACTCAGGTATATTAAAACTTAGATATATCAAAACTTAGATATATTAAAACTTAGATATATCAAAACTCAGGCATATCAAAGCCCGTGTATTTGAATTTAAATAAGTGTGATAATAGCCCTAATTTTATATCCGACAGACATAAAGGTCCGACATTAGCTAGAATTGTCTATAATACAAAGGTATGCCTTATAAGGAGGGTAATTTGAAATATTGTCCACCAGTGGTAATGTTAGCATTAGATTTATAATTATGAATACTGATAGAGATAGCTTATGTGACCCCTGGCCATTTCAGACTGTTAAACTAATATAACATTAATATAATGCCATCTAAAAGAATATTTTCATACTTTCCAATTAGACACCAACACGGCGAGGAGACGTCGCCGCCGTCGGCCATTGAGCCGGTCGCAGTCTCGGGATAACGAGATCACGCCGACCGAGGACGAGACTAACACTGCCCCGGGAGCGGCTCAGTTTGACGAAGCTGCTTACCTGGCAGGGAGGGTGAACATCATCAGTGACCCTACTCAGAAACCAAAGACAGCTTCTGCAAGTGAGTGACCTAAAACTCACTTACAATGAAAACTCTTGATCAGCGGTGAGAGTCAGAGAGAAATATATAATAAAGTCATAACAATACCATTTTTAGCTTTCGTCTCTCCAGCATTTGCATTTTATTTTAAACTCTGTTACATGCAGTTTATAAATGTTTTATGTATGAATTTTTATTCCCAGAGAGGCATTGACATGAGCATATACTGTAAAAAAAATATAAAAGAATTTTGTTTTTATTAAATTTCAGAAATAATTGTTGGCAGCACATTTACTAGCAATCTTTTCTGCAGATTAACGGCAACTTCTATTTTGTTTGCGTCTACATAAACTTTTTCTGTAAGATGTAACAGATCTTAATTTGCTCTAATTGGTGTTGTTTAAAGATGTAATGGACCCATTTGGTATATGTTTGACATTGTCACAGCAGATTTCTCTTGAAATCATATGAGATAGCTCTTGAGAGATCTGTTTTAAGACAAAGGGTGGTTTAAAATGGCAGGACAAACCTTTGCTTTATTAAAATGGGTTGGATTCATCTATTATGGGTTCTTCATATTAAGTTCACTTATTTTCTCTGATGTATTTTGCTTCAGCATCTCAGCATAAGGAGAAGCCCGAGTGGCAGAAGAAGCAGGAAGAAGAGGAGGAGAAGAAACTTAGGAGACAATTTGATGAGGGAGCTTACCTTATGGGACAGGTCTCTTTGTTTGGAGATGAACCTTTGAAGAGAGATTGGCAACCAAAGGGTACGATTCATTACATCCTCCTGACCTCATTTTCTCAAACAATAATTATACTTTCAAGATATATCTACTGTATCTGTAGACAAAAATACTGTGAGTGGGCTATGATTATTTATTTACTTTTGAGGCCCTTTATATAGCAGGTTGGTACTACATTAATTTGTATGAATATGATTTATAACACAGACAAAAGCGAGGAGAAGCCTGATTGGGTGGTGAAAGCAGAGCAACTCACGCCAGGAGCACAGTTTGATGAAAACAACATCCTTGCTGGCAAGGACAAAGGTGTGTAGTCAAAGCTTAATCAACGATAGTCAAAACTTCTTTGTCTGCAATGAAATCTTTCAGCCTTTTGTGCGTAGAAAAACACTGGTTTTGACATCTTTATCCAAAATTTAAAAGCCAAAAAAACGCATATTTTTCTTTGTTCACATGTGATTGCTAGAAACCTTTGGTGTAGGTTTTGAAACATTTTGTATTTTTCAAAAAGATGACTATAGCCAATATGTTTATTTAATACTGTGAAAAGCATCCCTTTGTTCCATTCCCATTCTCAATCTATAATTGTGAAATTGGTATATCTAAATACATACCATTTGACAAATAATGTGCTGGTTTTGTTCAAATAATTAAACTGAATGTGGAAACCTTTTTAGTGTAGTGTATTCCCAAAGTTTAACCATCCTCTGCGATTGTCCTGAGTACAAAATCCCCAAAGAAGTACAGAGATCTCAATTCTACCGATCCATTTAATGAAGAGGTTTCTCTTCTTAAGTTACCACAACAAAAGACTCTACTTATGTTTCACAGCTTTATTAATACACGAGGTTTACACTATGCTTGGTCATTTTCAGGAGTTCGGGAAGAAACTCCAGAGTGGGCAAACAAAATAAAAGTGGAGGAATTTGATGAGAGCAAATTCCGCCCCACAAAAGGTAAAGAATGAAATGATAAAATCAAATAGTAATAATAGTGAAATAAGGATTTGATTTATTTATTACCCACATAACTCCTGTCTTCATTTGTGAAAATGGTTAACTCAGGATAAATTTTAATTTGTCTTTTATTTTTTTATTCAGTAATATCTGGGGAAACTCCGGAGTGGGCTCAGAGAAAGGTACAAATAAATGAGGACAAAATCCTGGCAGCGAGACAACAAGGTACAAGTCCTGATACCAACAATTGATTTATCTCACATAAGTGTGAATGAATATACGCCAAATATGCAGTTCATTCTGAAATGAAAATAATGTCAAATACAATTTTTTTTCTGCAGAAAACAAGGAAGATACACCTGATTGGGCAAACAGGAAAATCGATTTTGACGAGAATAAAATCCTTGCAGGCAAGGAAAATAAAGGTTGGTACTTTACAAAATTTATATCGGAAGAAAACATATTGTCGATACGCCTTTCACTATTGTACCTGCGTCCACATGTACTTAATTGGAAATCAAATTTTGGAAGTGACCAGTCACGTTGTACACAAATCTTTATTTACAGATGAAGAAAAACCATCTTGGCTGTCACTGGCTGAAGATAAACAAAAGAAGAATGTTGACCTTGTCGCCAAGGATGAGCCAGGTATGTTACAGACACAATAATTGGGCCAATAAACACAGGCCACTCATTGGATTATTAATCTGATATGATTTTATTCAAATTCCTAAAAGAGTTGATTTTTTCATGGGGTAGCAAATGTGATAAACTTATGATACAATTTCAAGAGTAGATGTTCAAATTTCAGTTGTAGAAGTCCCGCAGAGTCCCGAGGACGCGAGACCGGAAGTAGTGCCGTTTGACGAGGAAGCGTTCCTAGCGGGCCGATTGCCTATTCTTGGTGGAGAAGCTAAACCCTTGCCCCCAAAATGTATGCTTTATTAAAATTAACTTATCATTCCTTATCTGTACATATTCGCTTGACACCTATTTCATTTAAAGGACAACTCCAAACGCGCAATGCCCCTGTCTTTGCCAAACAAAAGAAAATGTAACATTTGAAATAACTATTCCAATTGTAAATATGTTCCAGACAACGAACCAGAGATAATGCCGACCTGGAAGAAAGAGGATGAGTCTATACCGGAGAATGAGCGGCAGTTTGACGAGCATTCTTACCTAATGGGCCGCATCCCACTGGTCAAGGGCGGAGAGGCTGAGATCATACCCGAACCAAGTAGGTCAAATCACAGAATATTCCATATGTTATATATTCTACAGATTGTGTTGGTATTGGAAATGGACCAATTTAAATTTCAAGCTACTGGTATTAAGTTTGTCTTAAACTGCTGCAACTGGGCACTTTGTTGTAGCCATTTACAACCTACATTTACCCTCCCAAACAGAAACGCGTGTTACACATCAATGCCTAAACTACAGTTTTAGAAACATCATGATATTTTCATAAGGGAATAAAGGTCACAATAGACTGGTAGAATCATTTAGTGCACTTGTTTGTAGGGTTACCTTTCCATTGTTAATTTGTCATCGTTTGCAGAACCTACTCGCCGTCGTCGGCGTCCCAAACAGCCGTCCCACCAAGCTCCGCCCAGCAAACCCTTTGACGAGGACGCCTATCTTTCAGGGGATGTCAACCTACTAGGGGGCGCTGTAGAACAAACCTCAAAACCTCCACGAGGTAAGACATCACACATCAAATGAAATTTAAACAATGTCTGACTGTGTTGAATGTTGTCACAGATTGATTTCATGTTTTTGCTTTGAAATGGTTTGATTATTTTGGCTTCATGATTTTGCTTTGATTATTTTGGCTCATTCTGGGCCTGATAAAAGGAAATCTCTACTTAGAACAACTAAAATTAGAACAATGACTATGTTGAATGTTAAAGGGGGCAATAGTTTTTCTGCTTTGAAATGGTTTTTGCTCATTCTGGAGGAGTTGTGGCCCTGAAAAGGGCCTGATTAAAGGAAATCTCTAGAGAGATTTAACACTGGAACCCACGCTGGAGTTGAGTTCCTTGGCCTCCTCGATGATCTGCAGGCCCACTTTACACTTCCTGATGACGTCATCATAAGACGCCACCTCCGTGGTCACGTGATGCTGGAGGACCTTGAGGGCTGCGGCCTGGCGACGACGGCGCTCCTGGCGGGCGGCCACCGTGCTGTTCGCTATGGCCCACTCCACGAGGCATATGCGGTTGTTGAGATCCATCAGACGCCTCACCAAGGGTGTCCGGTGGTAGATCGCTTCGGCCATCTCAAGAATAAGGAACTCTTCGTAGTTGGTGATGAAGCCCGGCACGCGGTCTACCATCTGCCAGATGGCCGAGGGGTGGTTAAGAAGACTGCGAAACTTGCGGATGCCGTCCTGTTGTGGGTTGGTGCTGAGGGTAAAAACTGCGGCTAGAGGGTTCATCTTGGAAGATTAAACTATTGTAGCTAGTCACCGACAAAATCAGATTAGTGTCTGACTATATTGGAGGTGTGACGGGTCTATATTGTCATAGATTGAGCAAATCACAATCAACTACTGTTTCCTGATTGGTTGGTAAAAGTGTGAAATGCGCTCGTCTTCTTATTGTGACGAATCAGGAAAGAGGCGCTCAGTCGTCATCCAATGAAAAGAAAAGCGCTCATTTTCAACCAATAGGAAAGCGAGGATTTTTTCGTGTACAAATGAACTCAACACCTTTGCAAAAGAAAACAAAAAACTGTTATCTATTTATCAATTTTTAGGGTATTTACATGCAGCTAAAAATCATGCTGTTAGCCATTTTTCTGTGTGTTATTAATAAAATTATCTTAAATATAAATAAGTATCGAGAATACAACTTTCCTAAGTTTATATTTTGGTGTCTTGGTTAGAAATTTGCATATTTTTTTTTAATTAATGAAAAGAATATTATAACTCTTACAAATA
Source organism: Amphiduros pacificus (assembly GCA_949316495.1). Lineage (NCBI taxonomy): Eukaryota > Metazoa > Annelida > Polychaeta > Phyllodocida > Hesionidae > Amphiduros > Amphiduros pacificus. The sequence continues at coordinate 47,557,622 of OX439002.1, read as the reverse complement.
ACTCTCAGTTCTTCCTCCTTAGAATAGAAGAAGTACCATTAACAACAATGGATAGGCCATAAGAGTAGATTACCAGAGATCATAGAGTATGTGCATATAATAAGGACCTCTAGGAGGACACCTGACATAGACTCTGTATACTGTAGATGCGAGGTACGTGAGAAGTGCCAAAAGGTTTCCTGAGGGCGAGTGACCCACTGCGGCGACCACACCGACACAGGTCGGTCTGACAGGGCATCTACCAACACCGGCTCATGGCGATGCTCTGCCCATACACTCCTGTCTGTCCACACTGGCACCTGCAGTGGGGGTCATTATTTGGTGTACAAGACAGATATTTTGTTTGACTTGATTTTTTGTAAATATATAATGCTGAGATCTATAAAACCTTCAGACACACTTAAAATCTCTGGAGGATGTTAATTTTATCGCCCTCACAATATATGGAAATATGCAAGTTTGTGATCGGACACTTAACGTTCCTGGATCCGCCTGTGTTCTCTAAACTATGTATGCATAAATTGACACACACTACCGGTATAAACACCGATTCAATCACGTGATCGCATGAAAAAATCACAACAATGGAACTGTTTATCCAGATGGTATGCCCAAGTGAATAAAATTGTCTTCACTTCTGTTATTATTAAAAGTGTAAAAATATTGGAATAGTATTATATATCTCTATAAACACACTATCAGCATGCAAGTATTAAATAGTTTGATGAATTTGTTAAATGATCAACCTGAATTTAAATCTTAAAATCAAAATATGATATCGATAAGGTAAAGTTGGCCTGTTTTGTAGTTTGCATGATGCACAATGGGAATATAGTTGAGCAGCTGTGTGAAGTGAATAGGAAGAGTTGTCCCAGTGTTCCTCTGTATATATATACCAACGTGTGTGTATCGTTTATGGCGAAGCAGAATAACTAATTGGTGCTGAGTGTGTGACATGTCATTGTAGGCTGTGCATGTTGTGTGCAGACCTAGCACACAGGTCTACCCATGTAACAGTAGATACTCGGTATATAGCAAGGACAAAAACATGAGAAGCGTCAACTGAAAACACCACACAAACGTACACTACACCAAAGGCCACAAACCTTATCAGTTTATCATTTTAACAATGGTTGGATATAATGGAGAGCACATCGTTAATTGGTAATGGTCTAAAGCAGTCCAGTCTGACGTGGAGAGTGGGCAGCAGTAACCATGTGGAGGGTGAAAGGCACACAAATGGCCATGGCATCTTGGAGATTAATAACAATGATAATTTTATCAAAACAGGCGATGATATGAAAGAAAATGGCACTCTTCATTGTCAGGCGAATTATAAAGATAATACGGACTTGGGGGAGACTCCCTCTGTTTGCAAATACATACCATATAGTTGGCATGGATATGTGCTGAACCAAAGGAAAGTTCCCGACCTACTTGACCAGGAGCAAGGTGTGCACTTATGAATATATTGCCAAACAAGTGTAAATCTCCAATTAGTATTCCATATTTTATCTATTGTTTGCAGCTGAATAATCATTGATCTATCTAATTTAGCGGACCTATCGTATAAGTGCTGTCGGGTTTTTTTGTTTTTTTGTTTTTTTTTTGTGTTTTTTTTTTGTTTTTGTTTTGGGGGGTGGGGCAATCGCCAATATATTCCCATTTCAAATCAAAGTCTAAATTGATTTTAACTAGCAGTTTTCAAGTGTGTGTTATTTCTTTTTCTGTTTCAAAATATTGGGAGAGGGTATGTTGAAAGTAGGCTGCGAGTGTAACTCAGCCTCTGGCTATTTGTTTTCAAAAAGCAATTTATTAAATTCAGAACAGTTGAGGAGTGGAAAATGCTATGATATATATTATATTACTTCAACATGTATTCAGTTTGAAATGTACATTCATGTGTTATTGAGTTTCCGTGTTATTGAGTTTCCGTGGTTGGAAATATGGACTGAATATATAGAAACATATTTTATTTATTTTAGAACGTCTTTAAGTGATGGGATTATGAAACAAGGAATAACACTATTAACAATATACCAAAATGGCCGTTGTCTTTCAAGTAATTCATATTGAAAGAAATCATTTAATTTACAAGTGTAGCGTCCACTTCGCTCACTGCCCAATGCAAATAATACAAACTATGAAGCTGGAACAATGGAAGGTGTAAAAAACAAACTCCAACTTGACTGCCTGTGGGATGAATAGGTGTGAAAACCAGAACATACCGCAAGGCCTTGCCTTATCATAACAAGTAATGTACTTTATAATCATAGCGATTTATCGATAGATATTGTCTCAGACGGATTCGTCCATACGCGCGGGGACATCCTTTTTCTTTAAAATTAGTTTTTCTTTAATTTGATATGAATTTATAGGAATAACAGACACTGAACACGTTGATATAGAGTTTCCATATGATTTTTATGCCTCTTAGATAAACCCACTTCTCGTTATTCAAACAGTTTCAGGAAAAATATGATTTTATAATAACAGTTAACAGTATACAACTGTAATTAATTTACCATTACAACTTGAAAAAAACAACACAAAGAAACATTGGACCATTTTATGTCCACGCTTTGACTACGAAAGCAAACATTGACATATTAAAAATTCTAAGAATGATGATGTACAATTTAACAAAGCCAGGACAATGAGATATGCGTGGTTACAAATACTCTCTGGCTTAATAACAATGACCTATGACCTCAGGGATCACAGAGGTCATCTCCTACATAGACACTTTGATATTTGTATGTGGGCAGTTCTCACATGCAGTCAAAGCATCACATCTTGGCACGAGTCCCTGCTAGTTAGATATATACGTTTGTCAAGATAGCTCATGCACGTGTCATATTTGCACTTTATGGATAAATCAAACTTTTATTCAATGAAGATTGACAAGCGATATTTCAAGATCTGAATTATTTCATATCGGTAGTTTTTGTCTGTTGCTATTACTTATGCAACTTTTTATGCCCTTGGGGTCCACAAAGCGCAGAAAAGTGTCCAATATAATATTACTTTAGACACATCCCAATCCTAAAATATTAATTATATTTGATATTAGTCCATACCACAGGAACTGATTTTCCGATACGATAAAGCTGAGAGCAAAAATAAATTATATTGCTTTCGGGATAAAGTAGTCCCATTAAGTTGTGAAAATTAAACTATCAAAGTTAGGAGTCTTACAATAACTAATGAAGAATAATTGTCCAAGCTATGATCTGGAATCGCGATGAGCCCTGATAAATAAGAACAAAAAATAGATATCACCAAAAACTACATGTTTTATTTTTCCTCTCAGAACGCCGCCGTCGCCCAGCCCGCGAGAGGGCAGCATGGGAGAAGGAAGACAATGAACCAATGACGGATGACGAGTTCAGCGAGGAGGCGTTCCTCAAGGGTCGCATTCCCATCCTCAGGGCCTCGGTAGACAGGGAGCTCCCACCCAGACCCACAGCTCCCGGTGGGTACACTCAGCACTTCTTTTTTTAGGGAGATTGATAAAATTGATTTGTCGTTTCCGGTTTACTCTTTTTTTTAAAGGCTGTGGTAGGCAGAATAATGTTGTTGCTATATGGTATTTTTATCCATTAAAATGGTCCAGAAAAAAACACATTTAAAGAATATGTAACAAACATTATATTTGTTAATTTAGTCGGTGTATTTTAAAATTGGAGTCACGCAAAGTGTTTTCAAAACTTTGCAACAAATTACTGGAATTTCTGAAAAGTCAGCACCTTAATTCGTTATAAATCATGAAATGATTATTCATTGGTAGATGGGACAAAGAAAGGTAAATCCATGTGCATTATATTCACTTTTACGAACCTTATTTTTTTCAAATGTTTTGTGATATTTCAAGTATATTATCATGTATTGAGATATATCAAAACATTTAATCTTCACAGCTTATTTAATGTTTGCTTTTGACTGGTCAGGTATATTGACTTTTCGCCATAACCCCAAACCCTGTTCAGCTTACTTTTCTAAATACATTTTTTCCAAAACGTCAGGCTATATATGAATGGTTATTAGCTATAATTATGATGCATATTAATTTGATTAAGAATAAAGCTTGTGAAAAACTTATTTTTACTGAAGATATTTCCTGTAAAGAATTTTATTCAATTTTGTCCTATCGGATTCAGAAATAATGTACACAGCAGTATGTGCTTTTAGCCACGTTAACATGCTGTATAGCAATGAGAGCATTAAGATGATAATATAGAGTAACAGACAAAGCAATACGTTGGTTTTAGCTATGCTGACGATGCTTCTGCATGGGGGGGGGGGGGGGGGGGCATTTTCTGTCATTCTGTCTGTTCGTCAACTTTGATCTCCTCCTCTGTTATTACTCGTTGGAGTTCTTAGCTATTAGTAGGTAAAATGTTGTATTTGCAGGGGACCAATTCTCTCTATTTTCCATTAGGCTTAGATTTTTTCACATTTTCTATGATGTTAACTAAATTATTACCTATCACTGAGGTGTGAAGGATGCTGCCATTTTGAAAAACATGACAAACATCAGCCAATGAAAGTTGAAATAATGAAAGAGCCAAATTCTATATAATGTACATTTTTATTGGTTGAAATATAGCCTCAGTTCAAAACTTCTGAAATAAAGCAATGTGGGGTGATGGGGTCAGCCCCATTACTAATACATGTACATTAGTTTCACTGCATCGACTGTTCTCAACCTGCAATGCTGGATAAACACATTAAATGGTCAATTTATGAAACAATTTGACAGCATTTCCCCCCAAAAAATTCATAAACATTACAAAAAAGCAATGATCAGCATACCTCCAAGGTCATTAGCCTATGTTTTGTGTGATTTATTTGCTTCACCTTCAGAGCGTCCGAAGGCGAGGCGCTACCGCGCGAGGGCGCCATGGGAGCGCGATGACGCAGACGCTGATGACGTAGGGCAGGCTTCTGATGCCGAATTTGACGAGGATGCCTTCCTACTTGGGCGGGTGTCCGTCAGGCCGCAGAGCGTGGACCGAGATGTGCTCAGCAACGGCGAGGGTCAGTATCACTCGTTTGTTTTGTCTTATTTCATGTGTGAAAAGTTAAAAAATCTTTATGTATTTTTGACTGAGTTTCTAGCCCTCCTCATGTCATGGGCCCTCACAGCATAAAAAGGATCATAAGGGATGGTAACAGTCAATATGTATTTCATTACGGGCCAGATTACGTGAATATCACTTGTTGTTAAAAACTTCAAAGAAATCTCAAGGAAACAAGTGAATTTACTCAGATTCATGCTTCTCATCTGAAGTGTGATTTTTTTAAATATAGTAAAGTAGATGTTTTCTTAATTGTAAGCTTCACGTAATTGCTTAAATATTGTCTGGATCTTCCACGGTGGGAGTGAAGCTTAGTGCAACAAGTGTTAGCTGATTTGATATCTAATTATTTTTAAGTGCACTTTTCAATCATTCTATTTCTATATTCTAAATGGTTAGATGGAAATAACAATAAATTATCCTCAAATTGCAGCCTTCAAGAAGATCCCGTCCAAAACGTTTTTGAGGCTGTCGAGGTCGGTGAGCAGAGATGCGTCCCGGGAGGCCTCACCAGGTAAAATACGTCACCTATCACTCTACCCTGCTGCCCATATAAATAGCCTTAACACCAGAGTTGAAAACGTGCGGGAAGTTATTTACTAGTTCACAGTTCCAAGTTCATTATTATTTTCAAAAATGAACTGTGAACTGTGAACTAGTAAATAACTTCTCGCACGTGAGTTTAGAAGAATAAACGACTGAAGAGTGTCATGAAATAAATGAATACAAATAAAGATTAAACACATACAATAAATAAACAAACAATAATTGGATTAATCAAAGAGGAAATATGATTTAATGAACAAGTAAAGTCATAGCTGTCAATTGAACAAGAAAAAGCTTAGATTAAAAAGATATAAATGAATAAATGGGGTATAACTTGAATAGATTGATTCAGATGAATTGATAAGTTGACGACGAGATTCATTAAGAAAATGAAGACCCAAATTATTACGTGATAACATATTTGAAAAACATACTATGTGGACTATGCTCTTGTTCCAATATGAATGGAATTCAGACAATGAATACCGTACACGTTAAGGCATTGCAAAACAACAAAATAATGTGTCTGAACCTGCATCAAAATGACTGGGAAAGTACGGAGGGTTATTCATTTGTGAGAATTTGTAAAGCACACACAGCTTCTTGCTTTGGAATATAAAAACATACATAAACTATTGACTTTCATGGTTTGCTAAAAAAAAAAAGTAAACGGTGTGTGTGATACCTTGTCTAATAAAACAAAACCAATACTCACACTCTGACAAATGATAACGACGTAAAACTCTGCAAAAAATAGACGTTGGGTTGTCCACATTTGCATAAATATAGTTTTTTCCGAGTTTATATTTGTACAAAATTATATATTGACCTTTATAATTACCATGTAGTTTTTTTTAATGATTGTAGTTAAATTAAACCCTGAAGTTTGTTTGCACTCGGCAAAGGAATGCATCGATACAAGTGATAAAATGTTCTGAAACAAAGAATAGGGTCAAAGATTTTTAAAAATGTATTCGCCATTTATGGTGTCTTTATGTGACTGACTAGATATGTCATTAGGTATATGAAATCACACGACTTCTTAAACAGATGCTAAGGTTGGACTGCGCCGGGCCAGGTCCATGTCCAAGGAAAGGGGCGAGGATCTGCAAGATGACCGCAACCCATTCAACAATCTCATGTATGTGGGCAAGAAGATCCCATCCAAAACCTTCCTCAAACTACAGAACAACATCAAACGCAAGGAAATCGGTAAGTGCAATATTCAACTGCTTTGGGGAACATTTTTAGAATCAAATAATGAGTTACATGCCTATACTTCCACTAGAAACACATGATCATGTGATTAAAGTATATGTATATAGTGTTTGTAATGCAAATTACAAACACCGAGAATCACTACACTTGTTTGATGCCAATGTAATATTTACATCTCGTTTAAAAGGCTTTTAACTTAGGAGGTGTATTTATGTATGCATTTTTAGATCCACTGCAAAGACTGCGATCAGCCGGCCGAGAAGAGGAAACATTGGATGTGGATGAAGCGATGGACAAACTGAAGATAGAAACCACCAATCCTGAAAAATACCTAGATGCCCTCAAGAAAACAGTGGAAGACAACAACATGAAGGTAAGTACACCTTGAAAGTAAAGCAATTCACAATCACTTATGAATTCAAATGTGAAGACAGCAACCTATTTTTTGAAGAGTCAAAGTATATTACATGATATATAATTATTTCCATCATACCATATTACTCTTCTGTCATGGTGTAACTTTTGAATTTGGAAAATATAATATACCTACAATAATCTAATGATCATATTCCGTTTTTAAGGTTGAATTTGAAGAAGATGTCACAGACTTCTAGAGAATGTTTCAGCATAGGATGGATCTTTATCTTTTTGATTGTTTATTTAAGTCCTTTAAGGCAGTTCTTTTATATAAAATGACGAGGATTATTCCTATTACTACCAAAACTTGTTAGGAAATTCATTATATATGTAAGATAAGAAGGGAGAAGCGTTTGCATTTTATGACATTATTTTGTCATCTTTATATGTAAATGAGCATTGGATCATATGTGATATCATGACTCTGAAAGTAAATGAAGAGGTCAGGTTGTATTTATCTTATTATTTTATCAAGATATTAATGCCAACTAATATATGAGTGTCTTTATGTAGTCATAATGATAATATGAATTGAATATGGTTAGAAAATATAAACGAGATATTAAGTTCTTATGTTTTATGTAATTGATGTATCTGTAACTTATGGGTATCTTTTCAATGGGAAAATAGAATGTATACAAATTTACAAATATTAATTGTAGAATGCTGCAATAATTAACTATGATAAATAAGAACTACTGGCTTAATACACTGTGCATGAGTGGTTTCTTTGCATTCTAAATTGAGTCATTGGCAAAGTACTCGCTTCTCAGTAATGTGATGTTTGTCTTACGTAAATTTCTGTTATTGGACCAATAACATCTTAAACAGACAAGTGAATTAACTCTGAGACGTAAAAGAAATACAAAAACAACCAATTATCACATTGTAATGTACATAAAATTGTCTTAAAATATACAGTAAATCTTAGAAGTATATTGCTCTAAGAGTAAAATAAAGATATCTAATGTCAGAGATTTCAACATAAAGATGTAGAGACAAATTATGCAATACTTGTCATTATGCAATACTTGTAAAAGTCTAAATCTCAGCTGGATAACACAGGTTGATGTAAAATAGATAAATATCAGGGTAATTTGATAAAGAATATAACAGTTACATTTACCCAATGAATGGGTCCCTGGAACACCACAATAAAATTAGAGTTCGGTTCTTTATCAACATATTAACAATTAAGTAATTAAGTATTAGTTTCCTATATTTATATAGATGGAAATCTCTGGATGGAATCTTTGTATGGTGATATCTGTAATCATTTGTGTTGCAGTGGCTGCTGCACGTGGACAGTTCAATTAACGTATATATGGTGCTATGCTATTGTGTACTATGTGGACGATTTGCCATAATCTGACAATGACGTGAAAAGCAGAAGGTGCTGATTCTGTTATTGCCACAAATATATTGCATTGCATTTTGGGATTTAGTTTGAACTTGTAGTATATTTATTATACTCCAAGGTTTGAAAATGTATGATTAAGGTCAGGAATTAGCAAAAACGACAGTAATTGTGGCAATGTGTGGCAAAACTAATGACAGAGATAAAAATTATAACAATAAAATTGTAATTTTGTTAAAATCATACTAAATTATATATTTGCTTACAATTGCCTAAAATGTATGTATACAAATTGTAAATAGGTAATTATTTAATATGTGTACAGGTGAATACAGTTTTGTTTTCTGACATGAGCTCTTTATTTAAACTTAAAAATCACATTAAAAATCACAAATCAGGATTTTGAAGTTTCATTTAACCCTTTAAGTTGAAGTTTAAGCGAGATATAGGGAAGAGTGGTGTTTTTTATTCATCTTTACTGCACCTCCTGTGTTGCTTTGTTTCAAGTTGTGTAGTGGCTGCATTCGCAAAATAATAAAATTATCATTTATGTATATGACAATGAAAGTTTGTATCGATTCTTTGTTTATTATACTTCAGTATAGAACAATTTATATATATATATATATATCTTTTAAATGTTTTCCATTGATTTGGCAACACCTTTTAAACATATTTGCCCCAAAGGTTACAGAACCAGCACATATTTAAAATAAGATCAGCATAGATTTATATGTGCATGCAGAATGAAATTTTGGTTTTAAAGGTAGTGTATCTAGCTAATTGCTTTGTGTTTGCTTGTAACATACAAACCATATCCACAAACAACAATTAGATACCAAAAGTAGAATGAGTTGTATGCCAGATATGCCAGGATTACGAGGGCAGGTAATTGACATATAAGAACGTGATAAAGTCTGTGTTGATAGCATCGATAATACACCCATTCACCCTAATCCATTAGCAAAAAAGGTATTTGCTGACCATTTAATCCTAATATAAAGAGCCCCCAAGCTGTTCGTTTACAGTATTGATCTGATAGGTGAGAGGAGGGCACATATTTCCTTCTCAATGACAAATCATGGATGGCATATAGATTATAACAAATATCATATTTTATCTAATTGTTTTTTTATAATGACTCAATAAGTGTTATCATTTTTACATCATACTACAGTTTGTGTGTCCCTTTGTCATCCCAGGAACCCAAATGATATGGATTTTTTTATATGGATTTTATTTTTTGGTGTAGCTTTTTATTCAATCTTATGAACTATGGAAAAATTATGAATTTCATATTCTATGATATGACATACTTAGCATGTTTGACATACCTAGCATGTTTGACACTGTATGCATGACATTTACCTACACAAGTTGCACTATGGGAGGGAGAGCTTTGCTTATTTTCTTCTTTGTACTATGTTTGTTCTGATCATTTCCTTTTTGACCTTTCTGCTTTTTACTCTCGTTCCTTTTAGCAGTGAATTGTTTTCTCGTTTTTCTACTTCGTCCTTTTTTGTCCTTTCCCAGCAGAATGGCCAGAGTGGAGACCTTCTCCTTGCCGGTTTTCTTGGTGACAATCGGGGCATAAGGCTTAGAGACGACTGTCTCCCTGAAAGCCGAGGACTGTTGCTCAGACAGGGCGTCAAGCATTGCCGACAGGTTCCCTAATATACCACCATATTCGGTGGACTTTGTGGTGTCAAACTCACTCTCCACAAACTCAGCAGGATGTATATCACCCTCAACCTTTGCCAAAAGATTCCTCAAAGAGGAGTCTCGGCTCTCTTCAGGGTCCTCATATCGCAGTAGTTTATGTGTTGGGTCGATCATGACCATTGACAACCTGTCTGGTCTGTGAGTTTTCTTAATTGAGTCTGATAAAATTTTGCCATCATATTCTTTGATGGTTCTCCCTGAGTATTTTGATATTGAGGCACCGAGGTCCACCTTGAAGCTGACCGCATCGGTATCTGTCACCACTATCTTAGGTATTTTAAGCTTTGTTAAAGGAGGAAGCTTTCCATTGATTTTTCTCTTAATAACCTGACTGTGTAGATCGTTTTTGGCGTGCTTGATTCGTTCTTTCATACCATGCTCGGCCCACTGAGTACCGGACCTAAACATGAGATCGTCTCTTTGTCTTGGACTGGCATTTCCTTCTGATAACAAAATATCTGCTATGTCCAAATATCCCAACCGCTTTGCATACATATAAGGTGTAATGCCATCTGTGTCTTTGATGTCAACTTGTAGATTAAACTTCTTTACATATGGCAATATCATAGATACTATATCCAAATGTCCATTGAAGGTGGCATAATGAAGAGCAGTGCATCCCTTAATATCGACCCTGAGTAAGTCTAAGTCTCCCATAGTAATATTGAGCAGCTTCTCGACTTGTTCCTCCCTGCCAAGATAAACAGCCCACAAAAAGACATCCCTACCTGTCTGTGCATCAACGTACAGATAATCAGCCCCTCGCTTTATGAGATACTGGAACATCTTGCGCCGTTTCTCCTCATTGTTAATGTGCAGTGCGGTAATTAGCAGGTTGTGCCCCTTGTCATTTCTAACATTCACCTTAACCCCTCTGTCCAGATAATACTTCACTTTGTGAAACCTGCACTCGGCCACTGCATTGAACATCCTGTTCGTCATAATGCTCCTCTGCACCTCCATATAGTCTGTCTGTGTGCTGCACAACATCTTCATTTCTTTTCCTGTTATGCTATTTTAATACTATATATCAACATTTTCTTTAATCATTTACGTGGCTTACAGTCATATTCACGTGTTTGCTTCTGCGGAAATGGTCCCAGAGTGCGGCATATGCCCGAAGCAGTGTTTGTAGTCAGTCCTATGCGTAATCCATCACCCCACACGTTCTCGTTGCAAAAGAAATGGATTTTTAGTGACGCAGAGTATTTGTATTTCCTGGAGATGTGAAGTTTCTCTGCCATTATTCAGCTGTCTTCTCTCGTGTGGGGTTGATCAAGCATCAATGAGAACACATATCTCTGAGCACTGCTCGCTCAGCCCGACTTAAAGAGGGTCAAATGCTGACGAGGGAAAAAACGAGATCTCTTAAAAGCCTCAAACATGTAACGTGATCCGTGGTGATTAAATGAAAACAGCACTCGAGTGACACTTTATCACATTTCCACCGCTCAGTCACTAAGAGACAAGGTATACATTCTGATCTAGACAAACTTTAACAAGACGAGAAACAAGCCCGGAAGCCTGCAAGCTGCCAGGGCTACAGTGTATATATTTTGACCTTATACCAGTGTCAATATATGCTTCAACAAACATAGAGAGATCCTGGCTAAACTCTCATAAAAAGTGTCGCAGAACAAATAATTGCTGACGTGGGTGAGGTAACACAGTCTTAAGCAAGGTTACATGTTCATTTATTGGTATAACTATTGGCAGTGGCCAGTCGTGGGGAAAACATTAGCGGCAGGAGGGTTAAGTTAAGATAAACTACCCATGTCCATTATTCTCTGAACTAAGGACATTAGTGTGTATATGATCCTGTTACTCTTATTTATGATCTCCATTGTGTTTGCCTTGCCTCACTTACCCTTAATAATTGGCTGTTTCAGTTTGCATTATGGACAAATATATCAGCATTCCGTTGATCTGTTGTAAGTTATTCAGCCCATATCAACACAAAAACCTGTAGCTTTGTTTGTGTTGAACTCAAGATATAATGATGATATCAGATAAGATCAGATATATATCAGATAAGATCAGATATATATATATATATATATATATATATATATATATATATATATATATATATATATATATATATATATATATATATATATTGTGGATATGACTATATATATATATATATATATATATATATATATATATATATGACCTCGTTAACGGAAATGAGAGCGCATTGCAAAGTAGTTGGACTTTTACAAAGTGTGGACTTTTACAAAGATCCTTTCATGTTTGGAGTTGTAACAGCCAAGACATGGGCCAAATTATGAATTATTGGACAAAGCCTGCATGTAGTATGGAGTACTCCGGGAATTAAACTGCTCTTCACTGGCATATGATGTGATATTCAATCACATAAACTGGACAAATATTAACTTAATGACCATGTGATGCACTACATCGCTGATACTGCACATTATCTTGTTCCCTATACTTAAAGTGACACATTGTTCCATATTTCGGTTGTGGTTAAATAAATTGACCTTTACCACATACATGTTATATATAATGCTTTAACCTTTTCTAGATATGACTGTGTTCTAAGACACTCTAGTGATTAATGATGTTTCCTAAACTGTCTTATTGTGAATACGGCTGTTCTTTCTAATACTGCCTTGTTGTGGATATGAGTGTTGTCTCATTCACTATGACTGTAATCTCCTTTACAAGTATGCCTATACTACAGGATTGTGGATATGACTGCTGTCACATGTATTGCCTTATTGTCGATATGACTGCTGTTGCCTGTACTGCCCTATTGTGGATATGACTGTTGTCGCCTGTACTGCCCTATTGTGCATATGACTGTTGTCGCCTGTACTGCCCTATTGTGCATATAACTGTTGACGCCTGTACTGCCCTATTGTGGATATGACTGCTGTCACATGTATTGCCTTATTGTCGATATGACTGCTGTTGCCTGTACTGCCCTATTGTGGATATGACTGTTGTCGCCTGTACTGCCCTATTGTGCATATGACTGTTGTCGCCTGTACTGCCCTATTGTGCATATAACTGTTGACGCCTGTACTGCCCTATTGTGCATATGACTGCTGTCACTTGTATTGCCCTATTGTGCCTATGACTGCTGTTGCCTGTACTGCCCTATTGTGGTTATGACTGTTGTCACATGTACTGCCCTATTGTGCATATGACTGTTGACGCCTGTACTGCCCTATTGTGGATATGACTGTTGTCACATGTACTGCCCTATTGTGCATATGACTGTTGACGCCTGTACTGCCCTATTGTGCATATGACTGCTGTCACTTGTATTGCCCTATTGTGCCTATGACTGCTGTTGCCTGTACTGCCCTATTGTGGTTATGACTGTTGTCACATGTACTGCCCTATTGTGCATATGACTGTTGACGCCTGTACTGCCCTATTGTGCATATGACTGCTGTCACTTGTATTGCCCTATTGTGCATATGACTGCTGTTGCCTGTACTGCCCTATTGTGGATATGACTGTTGTCACATGTACTGCCCTATTGTGGATATGACTGTTGTCACATGTATTGCCCTATTGTGGATATGACTGTTGTGACATGTATTGCCCTATTGTGGATATGACTGTTGACGCCTGTACTGCCTTATTGTCGATATGACTGCTGTCACATGAATTCCCATATTGTGGATATGACTGTTGTCACATGTATTGCCCTATTGTGGATATGACTGCTGTTTCCTGCACTGCCTTATTGTCGATATGACTGTTGTCACATGTATTGCCCTATTGTGGATATGACTGCTGTCACATGTATTGCCCTATTATGGATATGACAGTTGTGACATGTACTGCCCTATTGTGGATATGACTGTTGACGCCTGTACTGCCCTATTGTGCATATGACTGCTGTCACATGTATTGCCCTATTGTGCATATGACTGTTGTCGCCTGTATTGCCCTATTGTGGATATGACTGTTGTGACATGTACTGCCCTATTGTGGATATGACTGCTGTTGCCTGTGTTATGGTTGATTTGCACTGCCTAATATGCTTCGTGATCTTTATGGCATAAATTTGTTCTCATTTATAAAAGAAGTCAGTTAAATGTAATTTACGTTTCTTGTCAGAAACGTATACAAAAAACTGTAAAATTTATTATAAGATAGACAAAAAAATGAAAAAAGTGTTTGTTGTCAGAAGTGGGATTCGAACCCACGCCCGCATTCGCGGACCAGAACACCCAACTAACCGCTTGACTGGGCAAGATCGACTCTTGAGTCTGGCGCCTTAGACCACTCGGCCATCCTGACAGGTCTGACGTAGATCCTCGCTTAAACCGAACAATACCAGCCTCTATCTGATCAAATCCAACAGGATTTTCAACAATGAGGCCTGGTTGGGATATTATCAAACTGTGGCGAAAAATAACTTATTCAGGACAATTAACAAATGAGATTAGACGAGATTTTAACCAAAATGTTCACTTGGTTATCATAGTTATATTAGGTGCAGAGAAACTTGACAAAGATAATTGCCCAGTTATGTGAAGTAGGTATGGAAATTTAAATAGTAATTCCATTTTCTTGTTATTGAAATGAACATGATTGATTCAATAGACCTCTTCGTCAGACTATTGTGAAGAGGACATTTGTCCAGGAAAAAATGCCCTCTTATTTCCGAGACATGCAGCTGCAAATGACTTATCTCATAACATAACCTGTGTCACTGGTATGAGATAAACAGAGGAAAAGAAATTGATAATGTTTGATCCATTATTAATGAAATGACTTTTAATTAATCATGGTTTAAGTATCACAGGATAAATAAAGAAGGTTGTTCTGGTATCAAGATATTGTTCATTATGTTGAGACTACATATCTAGATATTAAATTAAATCCATTGCTATCATATTTGATAACAATTATCCATGTAATCAGTGAAGATCCCATATCCAAGCAGTCCATTACTTTAAGGTCACCACACACAGTCAACACAGTTACTGAGTTAATCTTGGAGGTGAAGATTTTATTAAAAAATGTTTCACGCATTAGCTCATTCCATAATGTTCCTGTTTTGATGTTGGCATCTTCTAAACACGTCATCATTTGTCTATAATGTTGTACATCTTTTTATCCAACAAATGCTAGTGTCCTGTCATAGACATATTACTTATGCTGAATGAATAGTCATTGTTATAATCTGAGATTTTGGCAACACAAAAGGTATACTATGTTTGATTTTTAAAGCATTCATTAAACCACAGAGGTCACAGGCAATTTTACAGAAGTTTGGGGTATGCTTAAATAGTTGTGTTTTGCTGAAAGTGCCAAGTACTGGCTGTGCTCTTTTAACCACCAGGTGGCCATATATATACAATCATGTGACCTCTATTGTGGTCCGACAGCGTGTTAGGCCTGTACCATTGGACAAACAATAATGGACAAACAGGGCTCCCCAAGCCAAATCACTCCAGTCCCAATCTGAAGGTGCCCCTCAGTTAACAAGACTTTACAAAGCAGGTGTTTGTACAAGATCACTGGTCAGCTAAACAAAGTTTGTTGAGAAAGTGTCCAATGGTTGATTTAGATTTTAGCAGAGGATTCATCCACTTTCATATGGCACAGACATTTATGTTGGGGAAATGTGATGGGTAATAACTTTTGATAGCAAAGTTTGGGGTATAAAAATGTATATAATGCAAGGAAAAATTGCTTAAAAACCTCATTTCATGAATGCTTTTAAGGAGTTCCAAAGGCCTTTGTGATATTGTTTGGACAATACATGGACAGAATTCTTTCAAATCTCACCATGAATCCATGGGACTTCCAAATGCCTGATTTCTTTTTGATAAAATTTCTTTTATGCTATTACAGCCTACTGAACTGTTTCTACGATGAACAACAGGGACAAACAACAATATAGCATAAAGGTGTGATATACCTTTATTAAGTTTAAAATACATTTGACTCAGAATTTTTACATGCTCAAACTGTTCAATATACATGACATAAACACATTATCGACACTCATTCAAAACAGTTGTAAATGTAGTTCTGGTATAAGTTTACATAAAATTTTGCAACTGACACAAGTTCATTTACTAATAACTGATCAGCCTATACCATACTCTCAAATTATACATTGTTCTTTCTTCCTGTACATAACCTGCTCAGGTCTAAATGAAAATATGGTCACAGGAATTGATCTTCCTTGACACTGAGATTATTTTCATTCATTATTAGGAACTAAAACTGCTCCTTGCAAGTTTTTCTTTAAATTTGATATGTGTATTTCCAAGTTCTCTAATTTTTCAAATGTATTGAACAAAAGTATATTGATTTTTTTACATAATATTAGAAAAATCACAAAATGATTTGTCTATGTTCCATATTCTGAAGGACCATACCAAATTTACAATGGATTTCATCCATGATCCCTGGCCAGAGTTTACCTTTGGCCAATATTGGTGTCTTTAAAAAAATCAGGAAGTAATGGTTTTTTTCAATATTTTTAAATTGGTTCAAACTCTTTAACACTGCATATGCTTATATTAATAAAAACAGGTGCAAATGAAATGATTTTGATTTAATGAGTTGGTTAAATGCAATGCAAATATGATCTCATTTTTCATGGGCACTTAAGTGGAACAATGCATAATCTCCCAGCATGATACAAGCATTCAGATGTTTAACACAGAACTATTTCTAAACATAGTGAATCTCATAAATTGTCACCATCATTAATGTGAACAGTATTGTCACCAACTGGATATTTTCCAAAACTGGATATTTCCAAAATTATTATTCAAAACTGTGTAAATCGATGTATACACCATATGATCCCCTAGGGAATCAGAGACCACTAGATTTCGCATTTGTTGTCACCAGGTATGTTGATTATCCCAAATTTTACCAATCAGTGCAATCATTATAGCTGTTGACAAGAGTTTAGAACAGACCGGGGTCCTTTTGGGGTCCACTGAGATAATATCCAATGAAAATGAAATAATATCCAATTCTCACTGCTTGAGTTTAAGCGTTTGTGATGCACCAGGTGTCTCTTGTGTCGTGTACAATGCATTCTGGGAGAGGCTTGGGAATCTTGAAAATATCGAGGGTTCCTTGGATGATCCTTTGGGAACCATATGGTATATAGGAGTGCCTGGGAAATGATATGTACACCAAGGATGGCATTCACATCAAATAGACATACTAATAACAGGAACATTTCCAACATAATTGACAATTTTCATGCTAACTCATACATTATTGATCATACAACATAAACCTGTGTAAATTTAAATCTCTCGCATACTTGTTGCAGATTAACTATGTACATCCTTCTGTCTCAGACTTTTTTTCACTCACCCACACACACTGCTTATATAAGAAATCAACCATTTCTATCACTGCAGACTGGTCTTGTGTAAGCCATAATTTGTTAAATCAAGAAAAATTAACTTCATTACATTTCAAAGTCCTATTGAAATCTTATCCAGATATCTGTGAGAGGTAAACTCACATAATTCAATATCATTCATGTTCCAAATGTAAATCAGAGTTTGGGTTACATATCTCAGGTTACATATATTGGTTACATCATTTCAAAACACTCATTCTATCTCTATCAATTTCCATCTTAAGATTCTCTGCTCTGCAGAGCCTACATAAACAAGGCAAATTGGACAATGTTTTCGTATTTTTGTGGGTGTTTGCCATAAAACTCTGATAAAATTCATGAACAAGTTTAACTTCCCAAGAAAAGAATACATCATAAATCTAATGTAAATTTTGATTCATCACTAAACTAACATGACGTAGGCTGGCTTAATATATGCCAATATTTCATAGTATAATAGCATCAGTATCACAGCAGCAAAGTCTTGATTTCTCTAGAGTCCTATGCCAATATGGTAACCCCCAGGTACAATCACGCTCAGGATCAGCAATTTGGTTCAAAACTTCAAATGGTGATGAATTTCTTTGTTAAACTCAATTTGTTATTTATGCACAATTTGACCACAATAATTTTGTGATGTTGAAATAAAGATTCTGAATTTTCAACATATACAAATTGTAAAATTTTGCATGCAATTTAGTTCTGCATTGAATGCAGTTTTTCTCTCCTCTTGATTTAATAATAAGATTATTCTTTCTTACAATTTCCTCCTTTCTACCTTTATTAAAGATAGAAAACAAATTTGTCCTTGATTTTGTTTTCATGCAGTGAATTTAACATGGATATACATTAATTAAAGCTGATATAACAACAATATTACATTGGAGTGCTTTCATTTCTACTCAAATAACTGATTTAGATTAAAGGTCAAAATATTAGTAAGAAATTCAAAGCATCAATACCTGGCTTTTTATACCCTGAAAAACATGTCGCACAGTAATTATTTGGCAATATCAACTAACTTCACACAAATATTATGGTTAACATGCACAATATTTTGTGCAGTGTTGGAAACAATCAACTTGTATGACGGCAATATTTCACAGAATTCATTAAAATGTGTTGGCAAAAAACTTAGCAATTATATTTCAAGTGATGTCATCATACAGGAAGGACATTTCTTCAGTGTAGCATCATTCATCATGGATTTAATTGTGTGATAAACAGATGAGGACCAAAAATTGTGTTATTATATGTCATCATCATCATCCCCATCTTAATGCATGGTTTACACATCAAACGGTCTTGGTTGTGTCAAGCTGATATTCAGGTATTGTGTGTACACACACGCATGTATATGTATGCATATATATATACATATACATATATGTATATATATACATTTTTATATATATGTCATTTTTATATGTCTGCAGAAATGAGTTCATCACCACATGCCTCACAACTGAGCCACCTGGTGGTGGGTAAGTGAATGATGCGGATATATCCACCAGAGGGCGGCAGCAGACAAAGTCTTGTTGCTACTCGCTTTAACAGTTTATAACTGTGCGTCATATTCCTTAAAAAGAGCCAATGTTATGAGCTACTCTGGGAGTCTAAGAGTGAGCGATCTGCTGGCATCTGTGACAGCACTTGAGCCATGTAGGTTGTTAGGTTAGGGTCTGTCTCCTCATACTTGCGGACAAACACATGTTTCTGCAAATCAAATACATTGAATTAATGAGTTGATAATTGGATATTGCTATTTTTTTATAGTTATATGTGCAAGGTTTCACCCGAGCTTGTAGTCAAACTTACAGAAAGTGAAAATAATTTTGAAATACAGTAATGGAATAGATAAAGATTCTGATTCAAACTTAGATATGATTTTATACCGAAAATAACAGCTCAGATCATCAAACTGTATGCCATTCAATCTACATAACTACCTTCATTTTGTTCTCATGGGTTTCAATATTTTCTGTATGTCTATTCATTGTGGAGATATCTTTGTGAAGAATCTTTACTTTTTGCCTACTTTTACCAAAATTTGTAGGCAGCAGCATCATCTAACACACCAATGTATTTGTTTCATCTTTATGTCTCAATATTGTTTAAACCTCATAAAATTCTCATAAAAAACTCTGATAGACTTGAACTTGAGTTTTGTTTTAGTATGCTTTTTCTATTTTCTATCTGTATCTAAATATTTGACTTACCAATAGCCTATTGTATTTCGGCCTCTGTTCTTGATCTTTGATTAAACTGCAAGAATAGAAATTTGTTTTTAGCAAACAAGTTAAATATTTCTTCCAATCATTTGAGTTTATTTTCAACTTACAAAATATGAATAGAACTTAAACACAAAGAGAAAGTAAATACTAACCAGGTGTTAACAAAATTGATAAATTCTGGAGAGAATCTATCATCATTCTCACGAAGGGTAGGAGGGTCACCCTGAACCACTTGTGTCAACTGGTCAAATACAGAGTTCCACTTCGGATATGGGAACTTTCCTGTGGCCACTTCAACCTGTTTTAACATTAAACAAACATGGTTAAAATGATTTTAACATATCAATATCATAATTCAAAATTTTCTGATTAGAGATCTCAAACTGATAATTCATTTGTTTAGTTATTTTAAAGATTCAATATTTATCACCTGATATTTAAATGTATCTACTTACTAAGGTTATGCCTAGACTCCAAACATCTGACCTGACATCGTAACCCCTGCTTGAAGCTCTTGGGTCTATTCTCTCAGGCTGCAATCATAGGCCAGGGAAAACCATAAGATTTTACTCATATTTATCTGAGAGCAATATATATTTATCATTGCTTTCAGTATTCGTCTATTATTGAATCAAGAATAAGCAAATATTTTAATTAATTTCATTTTTAAAAAGATTCAGTCTGTTTTTGTCACCACAAATGTGAGTTTTGAAATTGTCACATAGGAAAATCATTACCAAATTTAATAATTCAAGAAAAAAAAAATCCTGCTCTAAAAATAAGATGAAAATTATTCATGAATACATATGCCAGAATCCAGCAATATATTGTCTCAGAAGACTATTTTTCCCATTTGACTAATATTATGGATTAAGCATCCATCACATAGATTAGATATAAAAGATAAAACAATCATGTACTTACCGCCATGTAAGGCCTACAGCCAGCGTCTCTAGTCTTGGCTATGGAATCTACAAGCTGGCCTGATATACCAAAGTCACATAGCTTGATATTGCCTGGGCTGTCTAGCAGGATATTGGAGGGCTTCACATCTGAACAATAACAATGATAATAAATGGCGATCATATATATTTTTTTATATTCACTGAAATATACAGATCATGTATTTCTTCTCTTGATAATTTAATCTCCAAATAAGGTATGGGTGCTTTTGCAGGATGATCAGAATTGTAATGTAAAATTTTAAGACCAAAGAAATGCATTCATTCTATACTCAAAACTTGTAATGCAATTTCTCTCTTCTATTTCTATATTAACAAGATGTTCATACTAACCTCTATGTATGATTTTCAACTTGTCCTTTAAGTAACTTAATGCCTTTAATGTCTGTAAGATAAATGGTACAATATGAGATATAATCAACATGTAAAACAACAAAGACATTTTCAAAATCAATATGTATTGCAACTTACTGCTACAGTTATTTTTCCAAGCAATTCTTCTGGTATCCTTTCATTCATGGTACCATAAATAAATTTATAGAATTTATCAAGCGAAGCATCCATCAACTCCATACATATCCAGCAATCTCCCTGAAAGATCCAACAAATAATCAATATTGTTGATTATAATAATAATACAGTTAATTTGAAATAATTTTAAATGTTTAAAAAAATTCTGATTTTTAACATTTCAAACAAATTTTGTATTTATTACAGGCATAGGAGAAAACCGAACCAGATTATATAACCAGTGATTACATATTCTTAGTTAATGATTATTTTAAATTTATGGAGGTTTTGTTCAGATAAAATCCCCAAGTTCCCCAAGTTCAAAATAGTTTGGCCCCCACTGCCCATATCTAGAGGCTAAACAGGATCATGTGACAAGGGTAACATGCCACACAGCCCAAGTTTGAATCCAGTGAGTTAACCCTGTGTGACCCACCTCCTTAAAGAGTGCTCCGTAGAACTGGACAATATAAGGGCAGTCGTTGCTCCTCATGACGACATCGAGGTCCATCAGCAGCTGCTTCTGCTCCTTCTCATCCACGGTGGAGCGGATCCTCTGCAAAACAAAAACCTCACTCCATATAATAATATACACAAATACAGACAAATTTACCTCCCTCGGGTGATCGGCTTTCAAAGTATAGCACCATCAGGACTGTGATTGCTGTCCATTTCATCTTTAGGATCCTTGCCCATTTTACAGCTTTCGAAGTATATTTTTGGTAAAATTTGATAACCAATGAGTCTTTCTTTATAGGAAAAACTTCAGAAATGAAGTTTTTATAAATGTAAATTATCCAAATGTCTGAGAAAATTACCATTTAACATAGCCAAACCACACAAAAACAGCAGACGTTATTGCCATATTGAAATCAGGATATAAATGTGCAGTAATTATGAAATGGCGATATCTTGTTAACTTTTCAGGTGGAGTATTTTCATTTTTTTTATAATTTCAATTATTGAAAGTAGCACTAAACAAAGGTATGGACTGTATAGAGGCAAGGTGGGAATAATACTAAAGTTTAAATGGAAAGACTCAATATGGGCCAAACAAAAAGTGTTAACATAGTTGTCAATAAGAACATCTGCACAATGTGAATTGTTGGTTGGGTGGTAAAATAATAACATAACCAACAAGGTTCAGAGATAAATAAGAGACTCACCTTGACTGCCATAACTGTGTTACTTTGTTCATGATACATTTTGTTGACAGTGCCATACGCCCCACGGCCTATCTCACCCTGATCTTGTAAGTCATCAGCTGTAAAGTCATAGGTCTGAAACAGATGCAAAACAAACTCCTAATTATAAAAATAGAAACCAATATATCACTTCACATTAAAAATAGCACAGAAAAGGTTTGTAGTATAGTCGTAAAGTTGTCAAGACATACAGGTGGTACCTGCAAAAAAAGTTTTCAAATGTCTACTGTTACCAACCTCTATGAAGCTAATACAATGAGGTTCTATCATGAGGGAGGGCAATGAAGCTCCAGCCAATTTAAATCAAACATTTATTAGAAAGTATTTTATATGCCGTAATCAAAATACTAGAAATATTTCTGCCACTAGAGGGCCTAACAGTGCAGAGTTATGTTTTGGCACCAGATGGCCTCTCATTTCCAACTGAATGATGAGTGGTCTGTGAGCAGCCCAGGTTAAGCCTGCATGCCAGCCTGCCTGCCTGCATGGACAGGTTGCCTGCGTGACTCAGCCCTAACTCTATTGAGATCTGCCCACACCAGACTACTCACCACGACTATGACCACACTTTCCTCTACCAACCACAATATCACTCATAATCTTACTGATCCTATTTATACAACTTGTAAAGTATCATATATACAATTGACATTTCATTTAGAATGAATCATGATGTAGTTGTTGAAACCATGGAGAAATATGATGTCTAAATTGTATTTTTATGAGGAAGATATCTTATATAATCATATTGCAATTAAATAAAAATATCAATTATCAACACACAGTATCAGTTCAGATGGGCCATCATGGCTGCATTTATTTTCAGAAAGAGTCAGTCATACAGACTTGCAGAATTTGCTCATTGTGTTTCCTGTCTGAAAATGCATATTTAAATAAATCAATGCAAATCACGTTGAAATGCTCTGGTCTCAACTTGGATAAAATCGAAACTGAAAAACACATTCTAAAACTATCCTGTTTTAAAAACAATGCTATGATAATGTTAATTTACTTAGTTACTATCTTCCATTTTAAATGGTATGCAATATAACATTCTTATTATCTTTATCTGATGAAGTTAATATTGAATGTTAATATGATATGATTAGCAGAATATTTCTGCACAATATTAACTGAAACTTACATGTAACTAACACTTAAATTCAGATGATATTTCAAGAACAAATGAAACTTTCCTAATTAAGAAATTTGCAAAATAATCTAAAGTTCTAAACTTATCCAAATATAAACTGAGAAAATTTCTATATCAAATATCACATATTCAAATATCACCTTTAACTCAGATTTGTAATAATAATCCACTTAAAATGTGACAAATATTCTGCATGTAATTGTTTGTAATTATTCCCTTTCTTTCAGATTTTCCCATTTTTTCTCAGGAGGTGTATTTTTTGTTTCTGGTCAAACACAAATGATGTAAATATGTTAATAATATTGAAAAGTGAGCCTGAACTTTTTTTTATCATGAAACCATTGGGTGAGTAATCTGCCTGTGCTTCATACATGCTTGGCCGAGGACTGTTGTGTCCACAGTATTACACATAGCTGCCACTTGTTCCTCATAAAGCTGACAGTGTGATGGCACTACAATTAGTCATAGCTGCTCCTTCATTTCAAAACATCATGCCCCTAAAAGGTCTGCCTTATTTTTGGAGCATTAATCGCACACGGCTCTAAACTGTTGTGTCAGCATAAAAGGGCATGATTGTCCTGTGACTGAATACCTGAGGGGAAGGTCAAATCATGACTGTCTCTATGTGACTAGCCCCTGGTGATTGATGTACATAAATGACTGCATATCAATGAATGCAATAAATATGTATGAATAATTTCAGAGCAAAAAAAAAAAATCAACACGTGAACGTTAACAATAAAAAAAAATCATTAAAACATTAATGTGCTGAGTAGTCTGGAGGAATAGAGGCATTCAATGATTGAAGGTTACTCAACAATTGAATTCTGATTAGTCAGCAATTATGAAACAAATAATGTGAAGCAGGGAACCTGATAGATGAGCAATCCGCACAGAGGATTATCCATACATCCTGGTCCAGATCGTACCACCTCTCAGACACTGGCACCATCCAGACATTAACCCGGGAGAGGCAGTGGCTGTCATTGGGCCATCATCAAATAGATCAATATATCACTTATCTATTAAGTTCTTGGAATGATAGGTGAGGGGATTGAACAGAGTGACCCTGAACTTATAACATGTTAAAAATATTGAAACATGATGTAATGAAAATATGAGTTCATGGTATGTTTTTTGCAATCTCTGCTCAGCAGTGATTACTTATTCACACTTGTTATCTTGCCTGCTTTATGAAATCTGCTCATTATTTCAGAAAAAAGCTCCCTATTGTTAGAGAAAATCTGTAAATGCCATGGAAACTGCCCTCAACTGTGGATACACAATTCATTTTTAGTTACCTGAGAATCTGAAATCAAATGGTTGTAGTCTAAATATTGATCAAATCTTCTGTAATTCGTCTTATTTTATTGCATTGAAACAAGTATTAAGCTGATCACACCATCTCATGAGATCCTATCAAAGCTTCAATCCCAAGCCTTAATGAGTGCATGTCCTATAGGACTGCTCAATAAATCATGACACCCCATTATTAATGGACATTGCCTCACAGAGGAATGCATGTGCATCACACACGATGAGTCTCATCTGTGACATAAACTCCTCATCAGGCCACTTAATCTGAATACACAGAACCTGGAGACGTGAGGTGTGGCTATTTCATATACATATAGAGCCTGGAGACCTGGGGAATGGCTGTATCATATACACAGAGCCTAGAAAAATGAGGTGTGGCCGTATCATATACACACTGAGCCTGGAGACATGAGGTGTGGCTGTATCATATACACAGAGCCTGGAGACATGAGGCGTGGCTATACCATAAACACACAGAGCCCAGAGACATGAGGTGTGGCTGTATCATATACACAGAGCCTGGAGACATGAGGTGTGGCTGTATCATATACACACAGAGCCTGGAGACATGAGGTGTGGCTGTATTATATACACACAGAGCCTAGAGACATGAGGTGTGGCTGTATCATATACACACAGAGCCTGGAGACATGAGGTGTGGCTGTATCATATACACACAGAGCCCAGAGACATGAGGTGTGGCTGTATCATATACACACAGAGCCTGGAGACATGAGGTGTGGCTATACCATATACACACAGAGCCCAGAGACATGAGGTGTGGCTGTATTATAAACAGATAGAGCCTGGAGAAATGAGGTGTGGCTGTGTCATATACACATAGAGCCTGGAGACAAGAGGTGTGGCTGTATCATATACACAGAGCCTGGAGACATGAGGTGTGGCTGTATCATATACACATAGAGCCTGGAGACATGAGGTGTGGCTGTATTAAATACACACAGAGCCTGGAGACATGAGGTGTGGCTGTATCATATACACACAGAGCCTGGAGACATGAGGTGTGGCTGTATCATATACAGAGCCTGGAGACATGAGGTGTGGCTGTATCATATACAGATAGAGCCTGGAGAAATGAGGTGTGGCTGTATCATATACACAGAGCCTGGAGACATGAGGTGTGGCTGTATCATATACACACAGAGCCTGGAGACATGAGGTGTGGCTGTATCATATACACATAGAGCCTGGAGACATGAGGTATGGCTGTATCATATACACACAGAGCCTGGAGACATGAGGTGTGGCTGTATCATATACACACAGAGCCTGGAGACATGAGGTGTGGCTGTATCATATACACACAGAGCCTGGAGACATGAGGTGTGGCTGTATCATATACACATAGAGCCTGGAGACATGAGGTATGGCTGTATCATATACACACAGAGCCTGGAGACATGAGGTGTGGCTGTATCATATACACACAGAGCCTGGAGACATGAGGTGTGGCTGTATCATATACACATAGAGTCTGGAGACATGAGGTGTGGCTGTATCATACACACAGAGTCTGGAGACATGAGGTGTGGCTGTATTATATACACACAGAGCCTGGAGACATGAGGTGTGGCTGTATCATATACACACAGAGCCTGGAGACATGAGGTGCGGCTGTATCATATACACAGAGCCTGGAGACATGAGGTGTGGCTGTATCATATACACATAGAGCCTGGAGACATGAGGTATGGCTGTATCATATACACACAGAGCCTGGAGACATGAGGTGTGGCTGTATCATATACACACAGAGCCTGGAGACATGAGGTGTGGCTGTATCATATACACATAGAGCCTGGAGACATGAGGTGTGGCTGTATCATATACACACAGAGCCTGGAGACATGAGGTATGGCTGTATCATATACACAGAGCCTGGAGACATGAGGTGTGGCTGTATTATATACACAGAGCCTGGAGACATGAGGTGTGGCTGTATTATATACACAGAGCCTGGAGACATGAGGTGTGGCTGTATCATATACACACAGAGCTTGGAGGCATGAGGTGTGGCTGTATCATATACACACAGAGCCTGGAGACATGAGGTGTGGCTGTATCATATACACACAGAGCTTGGAGGCATGAGGTGTGGCTATAATCACCAAGGAGAAACACTGACTGACAAATACATTCTGCAACTAGTACGGCATCACACTGCATATAATCAATACCTCATAAGATATGATATATGCTTCTCAGCATTATGAACATTTTTCGGAAGCAACAGCAAAGGCTTCCAATCTATCAAAAAACTGAGACAGGTTCACCTAGGAGTGGATAAAATTGCCTGCAAATTGCCATAACCAAACATTATCCTGCCTTAAATGCCACTCTCAGGATGATGCTGGTCACATTGTGGCTAGGATTACACTGAATGAAAAAGCGTTTCATGAGCTCCTTGTAAGAAAAGGTTCTACACAAAAGATTAAGTGGATATGTTAGGCTAGAAAAATCAAGTCTTGTTTCTCATATTTTTGGAGGGAAACTGGGCAGGGAAAGAAGTGTTCACTTTAAAATCCAAATTATTGATTATCAGTATTTGACTTTATTCCATGTTAACTTTTCTGTTATAATAATTATGTCATCATGGCCACTTTTCTATTTCTTTAAGGGGACACTTTGAACTTTATTATCTTACCTAAACTGAGGGATGGGCTGCACTGAGAAACAAGATATTTTTTCCATGGCCTTATTTTTCTAACAATATCTCTCAGAAGTAAACTGATATATTTGCAGCTGGTCAGGAAGCAAGAAACCAACAGTCAGTATATACAGGAACACATATGTCTTTATGAGTTCCTGGTATATCTATTAAAACATGTAAGGTATATTGATACAGTCAAACATCATTCATGTATGATCATATTGAATCACATTCCACAATAAGGCTGATTGTGGTACCAATCAATTTGGATCTGCATAGCAAAGAGGAATGAATTACTTTGAGATTTGAACATTTGAGCCTAATTAAAAAAAAATCCCCCCCGCCTCAGGTTTCAAAGAAAATTAAAACAAGTAAAATGGCAATGAAAGATTGCAAGATGTCCCATCCATTTTGAACATTTAATTTTCAACTTTGACAGAGAAAAATCTTTTTAAATGAAAGCTGATCAATTTTACTCATGCAACACAGGGACCTCAGACGTACAGAAATATGTGTAATTCTATTAAATTTGCTTTTAATAAAATGAAAAATTGACATACCTGTTCTGCTATTTGTAGTTTTCCTGTTGATTCCAGGCTATGAGATCGTAATCTTTCTCTAAAAAACACAGGAAGCAATATTTAATTAGTTTTTAACATTTTTATTCAAACACTTGAATTGTTTCTTTTGCACTGTTTGATCATACCCAAGCACTTTGAAACTTGTGTTTTTATAATATAACATTATGTGCTTCAATAAATAAATAAATAACTTAATCAAAAACACACAGAGTGAATGATGTCTGGCACACAGCTGTGTATAACAAAAACAGGATTCATATCTTGTAGACTTGCCAGGGCCAACCTTCAGAGACAAAGCTTCGAAGTCATGCTAAGCTGAGGTACTCTTAATATAGCAAGATATCTTAAAATAAACAGCAGAATATTGGCCATGCACAACACTTATCACTTCAGAAGGATGTGAATGATGTTACAAACACTTCAAGGTGATCATATGCCATGAGAGAAATGGTTTCTCGAGCTTGACCAAATGGTGTCACCAAACAGCTCGATGTGACCTCATTTGGGAAAGCTTTTATGTGGCAATATTGAACGCCTCTAACTGTAACACCTCTGGTTCAGGGAGTGGCCTCAAACAGAAGCAACAACGAAGATCCTACAAGGGCAATGGTAGACCAAACGTGTGGTGTTATCTTTGTGTGGACATTTGGTCTGGAACGCTGTGTTTCTTATCTCATAATTATCGGCCACATCTTTCACTTGTAAACCTTCAATAGATAATTTTTAGACCCTGGATATTTGTATATAAGATTCGCTAAAAGCTTTGACTGAGTTCTAGCAACCATAACTTTACCACTTTTGATTGACACTTCACATTTACAATAGCATTTGAACCTCCAAAATTACTAAATGTAATGAATCACTGTTCATTTTCATTCAAAACAGAGAAAATGCTCAAAATTCAGATTCACAATGAGATATAAGTTTTTATATTTTGTTAGACAAACACTCGCTTATTTCAATCTGTGGTGTTTAATTTCATCATTCAGCATTTTAATAAGGTTGGTAAATGAATGAAATCTGTTAGAATGAGGCTGAACAAAGGAAATATCAGATTTATGACATTTGGACCTGTAAGTGATATTTGTGTAGCTTGTTAACATCTTCCCCAAACTCAACTCAACAACTCTGCAAATATCAGTATTTCAAACAAACAAAATTGTAGTTCAAACCTGAATTCAATTTACCACAAAATGTTTAAGAAGTTTAAAGAGCTGTTGTCCATGGTCAGAGATTTATAAAATAGAGAGCTCAGGCTTGAAGTTAAGGATCTGATATGTGGACATTTGATATACAAGTCAAATAAAACAGTATATATGAAACTTTATTTCCAATTTTAGTGGTTTAAGTAAACTAAACTGTTAGTTGAGATAGACACAATGCCACTAATGAATGAATTACTGTGTATATAAAACCAAGTCATAAAGTTTCTTTTAAATATCTCACAAATTTGAAGAACATGAAGAAACTTTAAGAGGTTTAAGCATGAAGTGTAATTATCCATATTCATTGTTTTAAATAATCATACATTTTAAAATCAAACTTGTTCTCTGTGGTTTGAATTTAATTTTGCCACATCACTAAAACAAATCTCTTCCTAAATTTTACTTATATATAAAAAGGGTCTATATTTTTGCTTGAGATTTCCTAGTTTTACCTGTCATTAAAAAAATAATAATAACACAAATCAAAACTTAGGGTTAATAAATACTTGGGTGATGTTTAAATCATTACCCTAATTTTACAAATAGAATTCAAATAATTTATGAAGAATCGTGAAAATAAAAATATCATTACAATCAAAATTTGATAAATTCTTTCCTGGCAGGAACTACCTAATAACAGTATGCTATTTTGATCTTATTTCTTCCTTTTTTGTATGTATTCTATTTTTTGCTCATTTTTGTGGAAAATAATCATAATAATGAGCCATTTTACAAGAAAAAAATATATCAACATTCAAATTTTAATTATTTTGGGATTCTATGCATGTTTTCAAATACAAGTAAAACTCAACTGAAATGCTTTGACTGACTGATTCAATAATGATATTGAGTGTTAGTTTTCACATAACATACATAGCTACAAGATCATACATTAAAAACATACAGAACAAAAGAGGAAAATTGGACAATAAAGTTTCAAAACAGTAAAGTGACCAAAAAGCTCCCACAATATTTTACTGAGGATCATATTATACAGAGTCAAACTGACAAAAAAAAAACAGTATTTCAGAGTTGAGTATTAGAAAGGAGAGGGATAGTGGGGTTTATAAATGTCAAAAACAAAAATTACCGGTAGAGGACAGTAGTTTGCACTGCAGACTTTCTCTCTGGGACTTTGGGCATCTTGAACTGATAGCGATTAGGCTGGGCCGCTCTGGTCGGAAGAGAAAACGGCCTGCTCCCTTCCCTACAGGTTCACAGTCAACGTCAATGTGTGCATATATAGAAAGCAATGTATCCAGCAGTGTTTAAAAAATGCACCATGCCCAATGATATCTTTTTTTTTCATCTCAATACTAGCCTCATAAACACATTTGTAAGTTGCGATGGTATTTCATTTGAACGGAGTTATTAAACAGGCTATAAATGAAAGTCTGAATGTGACGGCTCACTGTTGTGCAGAGACCCCTACTTTCATCAGAAAACAAAAGAGTTGTTACACCCTGAATGTTGAGATTTTTAAAACTGGACCCATGACAGCTTATTTCATACTTAGTACTGGGGTAGGCACATTTTTCAAACACTGTGACTAGATGTGTGTCTGGGTGCAACATGTATCTACAGCAAAGCATGTCTTCCTAAATAATCTTGATGTGTTAATCTTTCCAATTAAAGTACGCTTTAATGTTTAAAGTGTGAAATGTGTTTCTTCATGAATCATGTTCTAGGCCACAAAATGGTACAGAATACCATAAAATATTTGTTTTAATATTTTTTCAGTTGCTTTATTTACCCACAATGACGTTTCTTATATCACAAAAATCTTGTATTTATTCCAAAAGTCGAACTGCTTTATTAAATTGAATTTTATACAAAAGAAAAAAAAAAAACAATTTTATGAATTAATTTCAAAATAGCATGCCTGTTTTTTCCATCGAATCTTGACAGAGTCTTCATGGTTATAAGTGAAATTGTTCTTAGATATGTTTTATTTTATAGCACAATTGATATTTCAATATATTCTTTAATACTATCAAACGAAAATGTGAACCAAATGTGTGAGTTGATGGGAAAATATTGACAGCCATAGCAAGATACCAAGACAAACAAGCTTTGCCACAGTGGACACACATTAAACACACATTTACAGAAATTAAGGAAAGTCAACCATAATATAATTATTTGAATAAGGCAGGCAAGGTATTAATACAAGTAATAAAAAAAACACAATAAAATTATGACAACATAAATTGTTTGAATTCTGCTTCACGATCTCATATATCACAAATTGTAAAAAATAATAAAAGGATATTGTCAGCAAACCAGCACAGACAGGCAACGTGGTTATATATCTAACTGTGAATGTTGAAATCATAATCAAATTCAATAAAACCAGACACTAAATTAAACAGCAAAAATTACTTGCAATGTAAGAAGGATATAGGTTTAATACAACTCACACAAATACTGAAAAGGTGCAGCTGTATTTTATATAAATCAATGGACATGGATAAATGTGTGACCTGTTTGAGCCTGAGGTTGGAACCCTAGCAGATACTGGGAGATGTGATAATATGTTTGGTACTCACATTTGCGTTGGATGCCCCATGCTGGCAAGAGTTGGTGACCTGGCACTGCCGGTTGTGCCATCAAAAGTTAACTTCAGAGATGTACGTCTTGTAGCTGAAATTTATTTTGACGTCAGTCACAATCATATCATAAATCTACATACGAGAAAATTCTCTACATATATGAAACTGCACAATTCTCATTGAACTACATGCTGCCACCTGGTGTGTAAAAATCTGTCATGCATGGGTGAACTTTGTAGACATGCAAGCTTGCCTCATAATATTGAAAAATATTGATAGACAGATTTTATTTAGATCATTTAATTCACCCACTAATGTCTTTCTATTCTTCTCAAGATTCCAAATATGATTGTTTGTTCTGTACATGTATTTTTTTAACATTAAATCTGTAAATTTGTGCATATATAAAGCATAGATTATCTACACATAAATATCATGGAATTTTAAAGTTTTACATTGAGTAATGAGATAAGTCTCGAACATACCATATATAAGTGCCTGATAAAACACCACATAAAAGTGACACCAAGACAGAAGTTTTTAATATATTTGAAAGGCAAATACCTTTGTCACTAATTATGATTTGTTTTACATATTTTTCATATTTTTCAAAATCCCTACATAATTCCTTCACAGCATATAGCTATGGTATTCATCATATCAGTTGCCATGCCTACAAACCTATTCCAGCATGCAATGTACAAGACATAAGAGACACCTGGTGGATCACAAATGTTTTAACTCAAGCAATGAGAATTAAAAACAAGAACCCTTTTGTATCATATTTGAACCCACCTTAAATTGCAAGATGGGTCATCTTAAAAAAGCCCACAGCAAAAATTATGACTATCTGATTCAATTATAGATGGACCGCCCATTGCTTTTTTATAATATTTGTGAACATTTCCTGCAAACGCCTGCAAATTGCTTTATAAATGATAAAGAGTAGTTATGGGTCTTATTCCCTCAGGAGCAGATAAAGAAATTTAACAAAATATGTACCTGATGGGAAGTGGTGAATTTACAATGTTAAAGTTTATTCCCTGGAAAGTGGTGAATTTACAGTGTTTAAGTTTATTCCCTGGAAAGTGGTGAATTTACAGTGTTAAAGTTTATTCCCTGGGAAGTGGTGAATTTACAGTGTTAAAGTTTATTCCCTGGGAAGTGGTGAATTTACAGTGTTAAAGTTTATTCCCTGGAAAGTGGTGAATTTACAGTGTTAAAGTTTATTCCCTGGGAAGTGGTGAATTTACAGTGTTAAAGTTTATTCCCTGGAAAGTGGTGAATTTACAGTGTTAAAGTTTATTCCCCGGGAAGTGGTGAATTTACAGTGTTAAAGTTTATTTCCTGGAAAGTGGTGGATTTACAGTGTTTAAGTTTATTCCCTGGGAAGTGGTGAATTTACAGTGTTAAAGTTTATTCCCTGGGAAGTGGTGAATTTACAGTGTTAAAGTTTATTCCCCGGGAAGTGGTGAATTTACAGTGTTTAAGTTTATTCCCTGGCTTAAGTCATAGAGTCAATGAATATAACCAAATTTAAAAACTAAAATATTTGAATTATAACATACAACAACAAATATATTTGTTTTAAAATAGTACCATTGTCTCCATAAATGCTTGGGTAAAGTTCAGTGAGAAATGAAAAGCAAATTTGTCCTGCAGACTACTCAACAAGTGAGATCAGGTTTGCATTCAGCAGTGTTGGCATTATTATTGAAAAATGTTGTATTTGGCATAAAAAGAAAGTAGTTTCCTCAGAAAATCCGTCACCAGAGGGCATTTATCACCAACACCCATAAACCTCCTTAAAATAATGTCAACTACATTGATATGATCTTTTTCATGGCATATTCTGGGCTCTGGCATTTCAATATGCAAGCCCATTTGTTTCAGGTGTGTCTGAATATAACTGTTCAACATTCATCAGATTGAGCCAAACCTCTATTTTGTGACCCACAAATGTAACCAAAAAAGGTCATGCAGGGTCATGGCTGTACAATATTGTGTCATGAATGAGGTATACATGAACAAATACTGGAATGCCACAGCTGAGATAATCTTTGACCTCTTTAAATCAGGTAAATATTGTGATTATGACTTCCTATTTTAATAGCAAGGTGGGAATCCCATTAACTGAGTTACAGCCTCCTCCCCCAAGAAAGGAGGACCCTGTATGGACCCTTGCAGCATAAAAAAGTTACAGCCCCCTCCCTCAAGAAAGGAGGACCCTGTATGGACCTTTGCAGCATAAAAAGGGTCATAAGGGAGGTAATAGTCAAGGAATCCCAAAGTTGGGGATTCATCTCAGTCTTAAGTAATGAGCTGGGGCATCTCAAAATGCATTTTTCATGTGATTAAGGTGAAATAAGATTTTGCAATATATTTATACTCAAGAAGTCAAAAGTTCAAAAATATTTAAGCATTAAAAGTCAAGGGTCATTTAAATAACTGATATCATGGCAATGAAAAAAAAACATTTACAAAAAAACAAAATCCACCTAAGGACCCTAGTTTTTTAAGCAATTGAAGTGCAAACTCACAAATTATTTTTTTACCCAAGAGCTGCTTGGGGATGATTTGGAAATGAAAACATTTAAATAATCTTGGAAATGTGCATCTAGATATTAGCATCATCTTGCAAACCAAACACTCAACTTTTTCTTCCGGTAATATCACTCATGTTGAAGAGATATATCAACTTCTAGCATTGCAATAATGCAAGGTGATATTAATTAGCATAATAAAGAATTATCATGTTAGCCTCAGTTCATTGTATTGCACACAACTAGTTTTTGTGGTTTCTGACTTTTAACATTACGCTGGAATCTAAGATGCCTGCATCCGAAAGCAGTAAGAAGAGGACTGAGGGAGATTAAAATGATGTATCATATATCTTACATCACATACTTAATTGGTATCATATTCTCTTGAAATATTGTTTCAAGTAGCGTAAAAAGGCTAATAAATGTTAAAAGCTGAACAATAATATAGGATATGTATATATTAAGATTAAGCATGCAGGGCTTCACATCGGAACTGGCCCGCTGGCTTGTATATTATTTTGAGCTTCTTTGCCAGTTGCTTTAACATTCTACTGGACTGTAAAATGTCTGTGCTACCTGATATTACAATATAATATAGCATCCGAAGAACAGCCTTGCAGAATGAGCTTGAAAAAAACTGAGTAATATAAAAAAAACTCAGTAATATCAGATTAGACAATAGCAGATTGCACACAAGGTAGACCTCAAGGACAAGAAAGTAAGTTTAAAAAGCTAGTTACGTACAATCTTCCTCATCCTCTTGGTCTGGTGAAGAAAGTGACATCCTTTTAATTGGTGGCATATCTGTAACAGAATAATTCCAATGAAAATTCTACTGGCTACAAAATTTTATTTTTTTAGTACATATTTATAATGATATCAAGTTCTTGGGATTGTCATTTTCTTAATATATAGAGATATCCAATGAATTTGTGCTATATTATATAGGTTCAATTTATATATCCTCTTTGGGGTTTTAAATTTAGGAAAACAATTAAAAAACATAAGATGTTCCGAGACTAGTTCTTTAAAGTTAGGTTTCTTAAAGTATGGAATTGAATTATTTTAAATCATAAAACATAGCCCAAAAGCCTTAGAGCTGTGCTGACCATTGCTTTTTTTTCATGGTATTTGTGAACAGAAATGCCCAAAAATTGCTTTAAAAATGATAATTCAAGTATTTACCAAGCTTTGAAGGTTATGAAAACAGTCAATGTGGCAAAGTAATGTATCGTATTGTACACATTATGGCCAGCTGACTGCATCACCCCCACATTGTTTTTCAACAGAAGTCTCAAACTGAGTCTTTATTTTGATGAGCAGAATGAGGCACTGGTTGTTTGAGGTCTCTGCAATTCACTACTTGAAAGAAACATTTCATGAAAATATTTGCAAAAAATCTGAGCCTCCTGGGAAATAAATAGGGTTCATTTACTGACAAAACTCTTTCTTACCTACTAATAGCTGAGATATCTATCCAGTAGTTTTAGAGAAATCTAAGTAAAATAAACGGATAGATTGACAGATTTGCTCATCAGATAATTTTTAGTTTCCCATTGCCTCCCTGCCCTATTTTTTATTTTTAAAAAAACCTGATCAGTTGGAGCACAACATCATTTGGTCACACATAATCACCATTAAATATGGCCTTGCATGGCCTTAGCATGACCTCATCTGGTCATGCTCAGCTTTTGCACACTCCATCATGCATACCCAGGCCTTGACATTAACATTTGTGACCCACTTGCCCACCGGGCAAGTAAATTTTAAAATCTACTTGCCCTGAAATACAATTCACTTGCCCGGATAGAAAAATAAAAGCTATTTTTGAATAAAATAAGGATTTGTATTTTATATCTTATTTTATCAAAATTATCAAATTATTTTATCAAAATCTGTTCAACCTGTTCTTTTCACCAAAACTCGCACTAAAATACACTGATGAGATGTTCCAAATGTCTCAGCACATTGATGTTGTTCATGGAAAATTCCAAGACTTTTTGACTGGTACCCGATCATTATTTATATAAAATCTAAGTAGATATTATGATAGGGGACCAGATTAAGAAACGCATTCGATTTATGTGTAAAGTCGTGCACGGTTGCAAAATGAGTCTATGTTAAATGCAGTACGAATCCCGAAAATGTGCTCGACTTTTGAACAAGAGTGCACCCGGCCAAGATAATCAATCGCAGACAAAATGGCGGCAATCGCATTCGAAGCTCTGTGCACAGTGATGAAAATTAATTTTTATTGGCTCTGGGGTATATTATTTCAAGATTACAGCACTTGCCCACCGGGCAAATGGAAGAGAAACATCCAGTTGCCCGGACTTGCCCGACACATGTTAAATATAGCTCCGGGCAACCGGGCCACCGGTTAATGTCGAGGCCTGATACCTCATGTACAGCACAATATGGGTTTGCAGCCCCAAAAAATAAATGAGAACACCTGTCTTACCAACTACTTATTGACACCAGAAAATCGAGAAAAAAAGTCTTTTTTCCTGGCTTAAAACAATATAAAGAAACCACAGAAATTTAAAGTCCACCTACAGGCTTCAAATGTGTAGTAAAATTCCTGATTATCATGGTTATAAGGCTGTTTATAATTAGAGTATATGTTGAGAAAATTTATTGTTTTCCATAATACTCATTTGAATACATACAGATGCTGACATTTGTATAGCATATCGAACCATTGAAATTATTTTCCTGAATAGGCTGTCTTCTAGTTTTAAACTAACTTGCATCTTCAATTTGCATGTTGTAATTTACGTCACCCTTTTGGCTTTCTATAAATATGAGATTCTTAGTGGGAGAATTGACTGTATAAAAAATCTAATTATTCTAATACAAAGTCTTTAAATTTGCTCATCACATAAACTTGTATTCATGTATGTAGCTTGACCATGATATCTTTTAAAAACATAATCAACAACATGAAAAAATGACTTGATGAAAAAAGTTAAATCGTTAAAATATCAATTCATTATTATCACATGATATACCATAGTTGATCCAAGTTCCATACAGACAATGCCAAGCTCAACATTCATTGATGCCTTTAAAATAAGGAAAGTATGGATATAATTTCAATGTAGTAGAGTTGTGGAAAGGTGAGTTATGAATCCTGAGGACTCAGTTTTCACACCTCGGTGTTCTTGTGTGATGAGTCATGCCTCCCAATGCAGGTGCTACCTCATGTGCAGAAGTGTACACTCATCTGGAGTGTGTTAAATCTTCCTGTCATTCTTGCGTTGGTAAGCCACTCTGGTTCACAGATCTTTTTGAAATAATAGAACACCAAGAAACTTATTGTCTCTTGCTCAGCCTTGATTTAGATTCAGAATGTCAATAAATATACAGGTGGGGCTTTCCAAGCTTTTCACAGAATTCAAACTGATAAAATCTTAACTCTTCCTCATTCCACTATTCAAATGTCATATCTCAAAATTATGCCATGGCAAATAATTTTCAGAATTATGATGCATGAGATTTGCTTGTAAACCTTTTTTATCTGAGGGCATACTTTAGTGTATTGCATTTAACACTAATGGCAAAGATAAACAAATTCATCTTTGTGTTTGGTGAACTCATCCTCTCCTAGTTCACAACAAGGTTATATACTATTAAGTCTATGGTACAGGATAAATACATTTTATATCACAGGTCCATCTATCATGTAAAATTATTTAATAAACATTATTTGATAAAAATATGAAAGGAATGAGTCTATCAACTTTGTGAGGGCAAATTTCTCTGGTCTATATGATTACTTACTCCAACCAGGCAATGACATTTAAACATGAATATATCTATTCTCGCCTTTCAATTTTTGTTTGTTTCAAAACAAATATGACGATTCAATCTGAATATTCTTGAACCACTTGTCTACTTGACTTCACAAGTAAAATGGGTCAGAAAAACAGACCAGAGAATGAATGAAACTATGGTCATTGAACTGAGAGTTCATGATGTTTGGGGGGTCTTTAACAGCAATTTGACAGCTGTCAAAACACCGAGACCGACTGCAAGAACAGACAAGGAGGCAGGTTGCAGACACTACAGTGAGTTTCAGAGGCTATGAATCATATTCACTAGATGTGTACTCTGATGGGTCACCATGCGGACTCATCGGGTACACCGACACGAGAGCATGACAGGGGGTTTACGCTGCACCGGGAGCATTTACCTTGGTTTTCCGAAGAGGAACATCCTTCTGCCGCCATCTTGAATCGTCGGACACAGTCAGGGGGCCAAAGCGAGAGAGATCGCCACCAGGGTGGCCCCGGAGAGCCCTGGTCGCGGCCTGCAATGATTCTCTAGATCACAAACAAGCGAATGATGCTTGCACGACTACCACAGGATATATTACTGAGGCACGATGTTCATTTCTTTTGGTGACTCATCGATGAAAATACTCGGGAAAATCCCTTCTGACGTCATCTGAAAGCGGTGTGATATTTCGAGACAATGAGCGAGAGTTTATATTTAACCACGAGAGGGCACTACTGTAGGTGATTTGTTGGCCTCTTCAATTAGTGCCCCCTCGTGGCCATTAAGAAAATACTCAACATATGAACATTTCCAGTCAGAATATATTCTCTGGTATGTATCCCCAGGGTCATATCATCAATTAATTAATACATTCAATCACTATTCAAGCATTAATGTATTAGTTTGTTTCAAATTAATTTGTTTCAAAATAGTATCATTGCCCCTGATCCTTTGAAAATGTTTGGTGAGAAATTATTAAGACAAATTAGTTCTGCAGATCACACTACTGGGAAAAGTTTGTTTATAACTATTTTGATGTCATTTTTTTAGAAGAAAATTAATTGTGATTTTAGTGAAACAGATTTTATTGTACACTTCTGTAAAACTTTGGAATGAAAGGAGTGTTTTGCAATCAGATATATGAAGTGGGTGTCAAAAATAATTATGACATATAGTCCATCATTGGTATCAATACAAAGAATGAAGAACTTCAAGGCATCAAGACTGAGAATCCAACCTAAAATGACAGATCAATCCATCCTCATCATTGATTAATGTCCTTGTTATTATTTTCTTCAAAGTGCTCACTGGTGCATGACTGCAAACTCAAGCATAAATAATTCAACAAGAGCATTGACTCCAAATCCCTCACCATTGATTCTGGTAGAACAAGATTTTTGGTAAAGTGGTTACCATGGCAGCAGAAATCATTTAATCATAGCTATTATCAAACTCGTCCAAGATAGTGCACAATGTGCCTGTGCAACATGAAAACAATCTCAGTAATCCCTGGGACTTTATTATGTTAACATTATATGTGGAAAAACTAACAAACTGAACAACAAACTAACCGCACCCAAATCTAATTCCCCCTCTTCGACTTCGTCAAGGCCGAGGACAAGTCCCTGTGAAACTCATAATGATACACATTTTCAAGCTTGGTCAAAATAAAAGAAAATCTAGTTTTTTGTCCTTCATGGTAAATGTTCACTTGAGCCTTGACTGCTCTCTCAACTGAATTTTTCAACAAGCCCTAATGGAGAAAAACATTACAATGCACATTTTCACCGAGTTTCAAGCTTGGATATTGTATTTAAGCCAAGCTGAAAGACACATTATAGTTTTTACTTTTTAGGAAGGTTTCACTGAAAAGGGTGGTTTGCATGACTTTCATCTTTGTTAACATTACTATCCACTGGATAAAATTCATGTCAATATTTTCTTTGAGTGTTCACTGAGGTGTGACTGTTCATTCAAGCATGATTTTTTTCAATAAATCCAATGGAGTTTCAAATTTGGTACTTTAGCTGAGATAAAAGAAAGTTTTTTCACAGCAGTGCCTTGCAAGACAATAATACTCATGAATATACCTTAACATTTTTCATATTCTGTATTTTTCATATTCTGTATTTTTCAGTCGATTTGAATTTTAAACCCTTTTTTGAAACACGGATATATCAACAAGTCAGTTCCTTTTTTTGTGGTCAGTATGGTTTGAACAATTGATATGGAGTGTGACTGAGACCACATATCACATGGAAAAAGTAATGCTTAATAAAGTCATTACCGGTACCTAAAAAACTGAAAGTTCAAAATGATCATTGTCCTCCATCAAATAGATGTTCCCATTGCTTGGAGATGGTTCCAAATTGATCGAACAAAGAATTTGTTGTTGGTTTCATTCAAATTTAGTTCAAACAAGTGTGTCAATTATTTTCATGGTTAACTTGCAAAAATTCTAAATTTGACATCAAAAAGAGAGTCCCCCCACACACTGATGTTTTACACTGAGTGTGCCAAGACTAAAGCATCCAGTCCCAACATACCATTTTAGGCTCCAACAATTTTAAAACAAACTTTGACAAAGAATTCAACAATCACAGAATTCATCATTCATACTGAACACACAACTAATCATCTTACTCTCTCATTATAATTTGTTTATTATGTACAATGAATATTTACATTTTAAGATTATAATAATTAATTTTTTGATAAATATAATATTCATTTTGCAAAATGGTTCTTGGACCAACCATTGACATCCAAGTAATTAGTCTACCCCCCTCCCAAATTATATATATTAACATACCAAAACATTCTTGTTTAATTTCCAGCATTTCTGTTAAAACTTTAAATATCACAAAATGTTTTTTTTCTCCATATAGTTATCAAATGCTGCAATACAGGCCTAGTTTTCAGTCCACATCAAAGAAAAACGAGAGATCCTCTCATTATTATCATATTATTATTTTTTTACTTTCAACTTAATGTATATATTTAAGTGACTGGCTTTATTCTTACAAACATGCGTAAATCTTTGTTTCTCTTTTTTCGCATCTACCATT
Source organism: Amphiduros pacificus (assembly GCA_949316495.1). Taxonomy (NCBI): domain Eukaryota; kingdom Metazoa; phylum Annelida; class Polychaeta; order Phyllodocida; family Hesionidae; genus Amphiduros; species Amphiduros pacificus. The sequence goes on along the minus strand of OX439002.1, from coordinate 47,516,125 downwards.
ACTGTTTTATATTGATAAACTGCTTGCAACAAATGATAGTATTTAAGTGTCTTTATCCATACACAAATGGTTCCCCTTATCTCCTTCTGTTACCACCTCCAGCAAGGATGGTTAGGATTCGGATGAAAATATTGATGGTATCCATGTAAATGCTGAGTGAACTGAAAGAAACACAAAGAATAAATTATGTCATGTAATACTTGACAATTAAATTATTCCAATTATTTTTCAAATTATTCCAATTAAATTTCATTTCAACATTCTCACAATAATAGCAGCATTTGCTAAAATAATTTTATGATTCATTAAACATATTTGACTTTTTTCTACTCATAAATCAAATATTTGTTCTTCTATATTAATATTTTAAAGCTTATGCATTTGACAACACACTTATCATATCTACATACTTGTTGACTGGGTCATATGAGGTCATAGTATAGGTGGGATGTGTCTCTGCTCTCTTAATGATCTTCTGTGTGTCATACAGCAGGAACATTCCAAACAGCACCAGCCCTCCATACAAGCTCACACTCCACAGTCCAGCCCCCAGGGCTGTGGTTGGGGGAAGGAACATTGTACCTGAACACAAATATTTCTTATTATTTTTGGAATAAATCTGGATAGAGTGCAAGTTTTTATTTTATCGTGGAGGTGGTTATTAAATCTCTTTTAGATAAATACTTATAAATAAAGTAAACAAAAACTCCACAAATAAAAAAAAAATAACTTCTTACCAATAGAAGACATGAAGACTAGCCCAAAGCCCATGGCAAGTGGCGCCCCCATGTTGAGGAACTTTTCTGAGGGTGCACATAGGGCGAGAGTGGAGAGGCCACCGACCACGCCTGCTGTGTAGCATGCGGCTCTGATGACCAGTGGTCCTCCCAGCAGTGTGAGGGGAGCAATCACGGCACCAATGATGCCACTGTGTACGATCCAGGCCAGCTGCTTGGCACCAATGCCCTCCTTGTAGGGAATAGAGCGGCACACCATACCACTCCCAATCATTGCACCCATTGTCCCAACCATTGCCTGCAATACCATGCACGTTCGGATTTATTCACAAGATATAACTGGGTGAAATTGCACATGGAACACATGTATCAACTAGAATTCAATAAAATAAATCTTAATATATTCAATATTTTTCCTGACATGTGCACATGTGAATATGTGTGGGCCCTACATTACAGAGATAGCAAATCTACAAACTAATTCAGAATTATTTAGAACACCACTGAAATGGAAATGCAGACATTCAAAGCATTTGTTGCCTTGCCAGAAACATAATGACTTCATATTTCAAACATGTTAAAAATAATGTTCAAACTTTTAATGGTTTTCGAAGTTTTAGTCAAAACACCCCTGCACAGCTGAAACTAACACCATCTTTCTCACTGGAGGTCCAAAGGCAAGCAAATCAAGCATTTGTGATTTTAAGTTAATGACACTTCACGAAACCACAAATGTTGTCAAAACAAAATGTTGCATGACTTTACAGGACCCATAAATGGTTCTATCTATAATGTCTTTAACTCGAGTAATGAGCAGGCCACGTAGGAAAAGGCACTCTGGAAAGGCAAAGACCTAACTCAATGTTTCAACTCTATGTTACCTACCAGCATGGAGTTTTTGGTCATGAGGTTCATCATGGCGGGGCTTCTCAATACAGCATAGGCTGATGCAGCTGTGAAAACCAAACCCCCTCCGAAGTACATGTATGTGTCACGGATACGATGACGGACTACATCCGGCCAAATGCTGAAATAGACAAGTGTACATCTCGCATTTATCTCTACACACAATAAAAAAATCTAGCAAATAGAACTTAATCTTAGTCCATAAAAATTTATTAGTTAAAAAAAGAATTTTATGTTACCTGGCTCTGTCTATCGCTCCCACTTCATTTGACAAGCCAAGACCATAGTAACACAGTGCTCCTAGTCCCAACACAGACGCTCCTGCCACTAATCCTTTGCCCATTGTGAAAGCTGTAAGCACAAACAAATGGAGCTACAATTAACCTCTCAGGATTATATTTTCTTCAAATATATCTTACAACACTATATCTACTATTATTCATCATGTGCAGTTTCTTATAAAAACACAAGGTAAGCTGGTTGCCATTCACAAATAGTTTGTCACAATTAGATATAAGATTGAAATGTCAAATTTATTGTCCATATTTTGAAAGAATATTTAAATTTTACTAAAAGTATGACATGCACACATCTGGGAGATGCATGTCAAATTTGTTGCTGTAAATGAAATAGGCTTATAACATATTACAAAATGGTTTTGTTGACAGACAAATCAACATACACATATGCACAGCCCAAATCCATAGTTTAATGTCCCTCAGGCTTTGGGAATTAGCAAAATGACACCTATAATGAATTTCTTTATTCAGGATTGTTTTTGGCAACAATTTGAAGCCTGTGACCTTGAAAAAAGTCAAGATCATAATTAAGGTCATCATAATTAGCCTTTATGGGATGTACATGTGGTAAAAATGTGAAGCCTGTATCTAAACAAGCTGATAAATTAGAGCAAAATGTCAAAGTTTCTTTTAACAGACACACACACCAATGCACAGACAGGAGCCATACACTTCTGCACTGCACCGCATATCTCTTGTACCACTTGGGTGGTGGGAGCTAATAAAAAATTGCTTATTCATCTGAGACAAAAATATTTCCGAAAATGGGGTATTTTTAACCAGGCCACAAATATATCTTTTACCTGAGTCACCAGCGGGTGCCATGATTCTTTCCTTAATTGATGGAGCCTTTGTTGCCCTGCGTAGTGTAGAACCACGACTTGCTTGACTGGCATATCCTTGAGTTCTCCATATCTGACAAGCCTGTTGCTTCAGTGGGGCTTTGACTGTTAGCTGAGCAGATGGGCGAGCTAAGGTGCTCACATATGCTGTCAGTGGAATGCACTTGACTCTTGCTGCAGATAACATGTTGGTGAAATATTCTCCTACAAATAAAAAAAGGAAATCATCAATATCATATACACATTATATGTACAAAATTTAAAGCTAAGTTCATATTTATTGATTCATTTTCGTCTGACCTTAAATCAAAAACAGCACAATGGCATGATTAGGACCTAGAGTTATCACACATTGCTGAAATTATTGAAATATGTTAAAATTTGTCACACATGGTGGGGGGGGGGCAAACCATAGAGAACCACATCAGTTTGTTCTCACTGCACGTGCTGGTCAGTGACGTCATGTCCCTGCTTGGCATGTGCACGAGGCGATTACATAACGCAAATATGATGTACTTCAAGAGATGAAACAAGTTTGTCAGGAATTTCTCACCGTAGAGTATACAGAGCATTATGAACGGTGTGCTTTGGACAGCAGATGCAGAATACAAAGACAAAACAATTCCAGAGAAAAATATTCCAAAAAATTTAATATATTCCATGTTTTTGCCAACTTTCTTGGCTGCAGAAAATTCAGATCACTTTTGTGCCCGGAAGTCAGCCTACACACGTGCATGCTAAATTTTGATTGGTGAGTTCAACACTTTTGAATGATGTGGGTATTGTTTTGATTGACCTCTCGTGAAAATGTATTGTGACGTTACATAACTCCTTCAGCTACCAATTACTTCCGGGCGCCAAAGTGATCTGAATTTTTTTCATAGCCCTTTTGTAGACTTTGAACCAGATTAAACAAACTTTTGCAAAATGTTTTTGGGAAACTGCAAACATGGAACCAAAGATAATTCATTTTAGAAGATGGCCAGATACAAATTTGGAAGCAAAGCAGTCGTTTGCACAGTTTACAACATCATCTGCCTCCAAAGGTTAGGAATTGCTGAGATTTTTGTTTCCTCTCTTGATATATTACCATATTTGTGTACGCATCGGTATCCCTGCACATGCACCGGCTGTGAGAGGCTGGAAGCTAATGCGGTTCTCTATGGGGCAAACAAGCTTGGTTCACAGGCTGATTGCCATTCTTCATATTGCATTTTCCCCCATTGAAAAATATAAACCCGAACTGTACATCTCCTCACTGATTGGCAGATCGCGAGAATTTAAAATCAGCCCGTTGTTTGTTACAAAAATCCTTACCTCTATCACTAGTATCAGTATCAGTTGGTCTGTCTCCAAAGAAATTGATCTGTTATTTTTCTTGAAGTTTTATGTTTTGTTCTGTTTCAGTGTTACAGCTGTAGACAAAAAATCTCTACGAGTATCAGTATTTGGCTAACAGCTGGAATATTTTCACAAATACACTATCTATTTTGCCGAGCAAAGATAGATGTTGTCGATATCGTTCTATTCAAGTTCTAGAGCATCTGCGCAGGATTTATTTCATCACCCACACTGACAGCAGAAAAGTCACTTTCACCCATTATCGTCCACTTTATGAAACACTCACGTTTGTGATTTTCTATGTGACTATGACATATTGTACTGATATGTGCAATTAGAAAATAACCTACCTGATTTATGTTCCAATCTTTTATGCGATCAATTCTACCATACAAATCCTGGCCTTGGACGAGCACACGAAAGGTTTTGAGAAGAAACTTCTCGAAAGGTCTCACAGCACTATTACAATGCCTTATCGGAAAATCTTTATAAATGCATCACATGCAAAAATTCAAGGAAAATATTATACATCGATTCAGGTTATTTTTAGCAATTTTATCAACTGGAAAAAAATGTGATCTTTCTAAAAGCAAAGTATAAAGTGAGGTTGAAAATTTTCGCCAGTGTTCACGAAAGCGCCACCTATATTGAAAACAAAAAAATATAACATAGAAATATTATGAGTTCTTGACAAAATATAGTCCTTCAATTATAATCCCATGTTTTTTTCCGTAACATTGAGAAAACAAACAAATATTATCAAATGCCACAATTCATCTGATTATTCCTTTATAATTATTATTATCACAAGTGCCTTCGGCTGGGAAGTGATGCTGTTGTAGCTCACTGTTGTAGCTATCCTTCATATGTGCAGCTGTCTCTCAATTGTGCAGCTATCTCTCACCTATGCAGCTATCTCTCAAACTGTGCAGCTATCTCTCACATGTGCAGCTGTCTCTCACTTGTGCAACTACCACGTGTGCAGCTGTCATTCAGTTGTACAGTTGTCTCTCACTGTTGTAACTATCACCATCTGCAGCTATCTCTCACCATGTGCAGCTATCTCTCCCCATGTGCAGCTATCTCTCCCCATGTGCAGCTATCTCTCCCCATGTGCAGCTATCTCTGACCATGTGCAGCTATCTCTCAAATTGTGCAGCTATCTCTCACCATGTGCAGCTGTCACTCCCCATGTGCAGTTGTCTCTCTCCATGTACAGCTATCTCTCACCACGTGCAGCTGTCACTCCCCATGTGCAGCTATCTCTCACCATGTGCAGCTATCTCTCCCCATGTGCAGCTGTCTCTCACCATGTGCAGCTATCTCTCACCATGTGCAGCTATCTCCCCATGTGCAGCTATCTCTCCCCATGTGCAGCTATCTCTCCCCATGTGCAGCTATCTCCCCATGTGCAGCTTTCTCTCACCATGTGCAGCTATCTCCCCATGTGCAGCTATCTCTCACCATGTGCAGCTATCTCTCACCATGTGCAGCTATCTCTCCCCATGTGCAGCTATCTCATCATGTGCAGCTATCTCTCACCATGTGCAGCTATCTCTCACCATGTGCAGCTATCTCTCACCATGTGCAGCTGTCTCTCAACCTGTGCAGGTACAGGTATTTCTCAATATGTGCAGCTGATAGTGTTGTTCGCATTTGACCCATCTTGGCCCCTTTGTACAAAACCTCACAGGGCCTCCATTGATTCAATAACTAGGTCAAGAATTAGGTCAAATTCCAGATGGTTAAAAACAAAGCTCTAATACAGAAATAAAGGCAATATGTGGGTAAAATTTCATATGTGACATGATTCTGACAAAATATAACTGAAATCTACTCTATTCCAAATATACATATTAGGCAAAACATCACATAAACTTGAAAAATAAAACTGAAGTGGAGACTTGTCTAGCATCCACCAGAGGGCAACGTAAAAACGCAACATCGAGATCACACACTTTTATCAGTGGCGAATTTTAATGCAGCCAATACTTCACACAGCAATTTTTTTTTTTTTCAAATCTCGCCACACTTCCTCTCTGATCACGTTCATGCTTTTTTTAATATATATGTAAATAAAAATGAGCAGGAGTGGGGTAGAGATCACATGTACATGCAGCGAATTAACCTCAATGTTACGTGGCTATATCTGTTTATTTGTGTACCCTAATCTGCAAATGAATATTGATATTACCATTTACACTAGTGCCATTTAAACTGTGTCAAATCTATGCAGTATTTGCAAGCACTTGCCATGCGTATTATTTAGGAAATATATTGTTATATCATTTCACTTACACATTATTCATATTATGTACTGCAAATCGCGGTCTGAATCAACCTGTTATAATGTATTTGTATTGTTAGTTACACTGTTAGACTTTTCACAATTGATTGTATGATTATCTGGTGGATAGAGTGTAACTATCCTATTGCCACCAGGCCTTTCTCCCATACCTCACTAGAGGTCTCTCCGAGAATAAAATTTTTTATTTGTATTTGTATTTGTATATTTAAAAAAAATGAATAGTGAACTGTGAACAGTGAATAAGTAACAAAGTTCACACACATAATGATATTATCCGTGTGAGATGCAGGTGTTGATTGAAGCACGAATACCTACCTATTTAGCACGGTGCCACCTATCCCTTTGGCTCTGCTGAACTTAAAGCTAAATGCCAGACAAGAGCATTGTTCAGTGTGTTTTGGAACCTCTTGATAAGTGATTATCACATGCTCAATGTTGGAGGCAAACCTTGGCAAACAATGTTTGGTTTTTTTCTTTATTTTCTGTATTTTTTGTCAGTATTGGGTCCTGTTTCATTCATTTGTCTTTCTAATTTTCCCTTAAGTCTTTTTTTCTTCAATTATGTTATTAGATAGCCACGAAGCAGGTTTTCTGATATTAATATTCTTTTCCACATATATTTTATTCTTTTGTTTTGTTGGATTTGTGGCACTTTAAATTTAATAAGACTTTATCGACACAATGATCAGAGATTTTTTCATCCACATAATGCTTCTGTACAATGTTTGAATGTGTATTAGTTATCAATAAATCTAGTATGTTCCCAAGTATAGGAGTTTGGTTCTTTTATGATGTGACTATGAAAATAGTAAGTGTCCAAGATTTCATTAAATTTAATTACACATGATATTGTTGGCTTGTTCACATGGAAATTACAGTCACCAATAAATATTGCCTCGTGCTATATATATTATAATTGGCCAACAATGCAGCAATATACTCCTCTTTTAATGTCATGAAGTGTTAGATAATTCTCTCTATTAGAAGAAGATGATAACTTGTGATTCATTTGTACATCAAGACATCGATTAATAACACCAAAATAGACACTTTGACATTCCGCAAATATAAGTCTGTACTGACGTATCGGAAACTGGCACACTCAACTCAACTAAAAAAATCCTGATAAGGGAGTGTATTTGACAGCGAGGGCAGGTCAATAGGATCTCATATTTCTGCGATGATAGTGGAATTATAATCATGTCTCTACTTGCAGCGCTCTCTAGAATGACAAAAAGGACACACACAGAGAGTAATCACGTGACCTTTGGATTTCATATACATTATGCATGCATCAGAAACTAATCTGAAATAGGTGTAGTTATTTCAGAAATGTAGTTAATTTTATAAATTAAAATTTTAAAGCCTCGAGTTTTTATTACCATGGTAAGCACTCTCTGCAGATATCATACAGCTCTGTTAACGATATTGATACAGGTTACTCTCCTTTTGGTAGATCAAGTTTAGTTGTGTTTGGAAAAAAATGTGAAATGGAGTTTTTACGTTCCTTTCGGCAACTATGGCCATATCAGGTGGACTTTCGAGCCTTTTTATTAGTGTGAAAAGTAACACTGCCCGCAGGGAGAGTCGAACCCACCACCTCCTGTCCTCCACTTATTAAAGACACAGATTCTCCACTCTACCAGCTGCGCTAGTGGGGCCGGTCTCGTTGTGTTTTGAAGTCGCATCTCGGACTCAAGGTGTTGATTATGGACATTGAGATATTGAAACTAATTTACACTTCAATCATCACTGTGGGATCTTAATACAACAAGATGAGGGCCCTCTCCAAACCTTGACATGGTTGGCATGGTGACACGATGCCGTGTTCCGCTTATACTACAGGTATATAGTCCTGTGTGTAATAAATATCAGTTACCATGACAACCAGAATTAAGTCAAATCAATACGTGGGTGGATGGTGGTGGTTTGAGACAAGGAGGGCCTGCTTGACACGGCCAGCAGTAATACATGTCGTACCTGGCAGGCCGCAAAGCTAGCTATTTACCTGTATGAGCTCACCTGCCAGCCTCCTTTACAACCTACAGGTGGCCACTCCACCAGGTGAACACACGCCAATCTCACAAACACCGTATTCACACATCTATCTTGACGTTCTAGGTTTTCCAATCTTATAAACAAAATGGATCATGTCATGGGTAGCTATAGAATTTAATTGTTGCAAAAAAGAGTAGATATTTAGAGTGACTTGTTTAAAGGAGTGTGTTGCAGTATTTTGTTACTTGGAGAGCGTACTGATGAGGCAGCAAGGACCACTTCCTCCTTGTAGGTGACAGAAACACAAAGCCGCTACCTGAATCCCTCAGTGCAGCAAGGGTATATACTTCGTGCTGGGGATGAATGTCAAAAGACAGCATATCTCATAGGGACATGTGGATACGAAATTCTACAAAGAAACAATACACTTATCAGATTGTTTACTACACAAATTGTTTTCAGAGTGAAAAGTGCTCAGCTACGTGAAAAATACCAGGCAGCTCATGTTGAGGTAACAGGTAAGATGTTTGAAAGTATTCTGCCCATGTTGCACGATGTCAGTATTATTGTACATGATATTTGCCATTGATATTAAATTTCACACCTTCGCTTTAGTTATATCCGACTTGACCTGTTTCTGGGATATCGGAAATTACATGATAACTTTGATTTAGGACCTATATTTGTTCATTTCCTGATGTACATTTTCTATAATGGTATACATAACACAAGGAATATTTCAAGTAATTAATTGGTATAAATTTCCCACTGAAACTGGCTAAACCTACTTATCGCTTCAGAGTAATGTATCATTTGACGGGGTGATCAAAGGCTGTGTGGCTATTCTTGGCTCCATTCCATACTCTGTTTAATAAAACAATTAAACTAATGATGTTGAGTGAACCTAAAGGTTGGCTTTTTTGGCACACAAACATACGAGCGTAAGTTCATTTGATATTTGACACATTTTTTCAAAATATACCTCCAAGTATATATCTCTATACACTTACAGGATATGAGCCAGACCAGAGTATTAAAAGATATATACCCTGCCAATAACTGATATATCCCTTTTACGTAATAAATCTGTCCTTTTAGGTTTAGTCCTTTCAATATGAGAGCAGAAATCCAACGAGTGCAATGCAAAAGCCCTTTTCTTATGAACCCAAAAGACGAAAAAATTTCATTTTTGTGAATTTCTTCCCATGAAGATAGAATAATTGCACAGTCTAAACTAATTTTGATTGACTAATGGGTGATTAGACAAACTTGCTAGACATCTCTATATCATGTCTAGACATGTCTAGATTACGTTAAGACCTATAGCGATATACCTGTAGGTATATTTAAAAAAAAAAATATCAAATGAACTTCACTCTCGTCACAACTATTCATGTTTTTTTGTGCACAGTTGTTTCTTTGCAACACAATCGCTTACTTTTTTTGATTTTCAGAGCAAATTTTTCAAACTGCATACACTATTACAAGTCACTTGGTTTTCATGCTTGTAAGTTGTTTTTATTTTATTATATAGTATCTGCCTGATTGCACTTTCTGTTGTTGTTCTCACGGTTCCCTCAGAGTAGATTCTAATATCAACACAAAAGTCTATCATATATTTCAGTATTTCACATGAATTTTCTCACTCTTCTAGCATTGATAGATAACTCAAAGGATTTTTGATTGTTTTAACAAATTAGAAATCAGCAAACGTCATCCTTATTTCAGTGGGAAAGGTTTTATTAAATAGTTCTAATGCAACAACAACTAATGACTAACCACATGTTGTCACAACACCAGTATTCATATGGCCACGTACAACAACACATGTCAAGGCAAAAACGTATATAAAGTAAATTTATTCATTTCCAGAGGAAAATTGGCACGACCAGGATGGGCAGTGGGGTTAGCAGTACTTCACCCCCATCAACACCCGAGCCGCAGCAGCCAGCCCATCGCAACGGGAACAAACCTGTGGCGGCCACCAAGCCCATATCTATAGGTAAATACCAGGCCCTGATCTACCGGTCTTAAATGTTCAAACTATAGGTAAATACCAGGCCCTGATCTACCGGTCTTAAATGTTCAAACTATAAGTATATACCAGGCTCTGATCTACCGGTCTTAATCTTCTCTCCTTAAATGGTTAAACTATAGGTAAATACCAGGCCCTGATCTACCGGTCTTAATCTTCTCTCCTTAAATGGTTAAACTATAGGTAAATACCAGGCTCTGATCTACCGGTCTCTCCTTAAATTGTCTACCGGTCTCTCCTTAAATGGTCAAACATTGAATTTATTGGGAAGCACTTGGTATCAGGTTGAGTTCAAAACTTTGTCATATGAAAATTAGCCATTAGCAAGAAGGACACGACAACTTAAGTGGTTGAGTTATAAAAATGTCATATAAATATTAGCCATTAGCAAGAAGGACACGAAAACTTAAGTGGTTGAGTTATAAAAATGTCATATAAAAATTAGCTATTAGCGATATAAGGACACGACAACTAATTTAAGAGGTTGAGTTATAAAAATTGTCATAAGAAAAATTAGCCATTAGTAATAAGGACACGGCAACTTATGAAATATATGGATAACTTTATTCGCTTATAAAGTACACTTCACTCACCTTCGCGGATCCTGGCTTGATACCAGGCTCTGCAAGTATAGACCAGGATTGACAGTTTTAGGAGACCTCACCCAGTTCGTCATGTGTATAGATTTGTCATTGTGCATGACCATGTCCAAGAGCCAGCCAATTGCGGAGTTGTATGGTAATTGTACGTTAATTAATGTGAGGAGAAAGTTTTCTGCATGTCATACCAATTGTGGTAGAGGTAGTATGTGACCCAACTTCGCCATACAGAGTTCATACCACATCTCACAAGTTCACAAGTTGAATAATCACGTACAATCAACATATCAACCAGTCAATTAATCGCATAATAATCACAATCATTAGTCTATGATGGCAATTGTAGTGGAATAGCAGGCCCAAAACAGATTATAATTATTGATAATTAGAACTAGTTAATTAGCTGATTGGGTGGGGAGGAGAAGCAACAGACCAGAATGACTTACTGCTTGCTGGGTAAGGTCAATGATTTTTTCCTTGTAAATATATCACTGTCACATTTATCTGTACCAATGAACAAAAAAATGACCTTGATCGCCCCCTTTAAAAATAAAATGGGCCTGGAGTTAATTGAAAACGCTACAACTAAACTTATATGTCAAAACGTATTGAAGTGTACATAGTAGCCAATCAAGTAATACTAATGTAACAACCTCACCGACAAGAATCTGCATACAAGGAATGCCATAGCCTTCCATAAGGTACAAAATGACATCCTTGAAACCTTGATATATACCTATATATATATATATATAACCACATTCCGAGATATATTCAAAGGTAGACATGACTAAAGTATCACATTAATGGTTTTGGCAGCAGGGACAGTGATACTTAAGCGTGAAATAGAATCACAAAAAGAAAAAATGTGATACGACTTTATATATCTAATTCATGACCTCCTTAACGGGTTAGGTGCCAATGGCCTTCGAGTCTTTATGATGGATTTGAAAGAAACCGTTTAATTAACAAGGTGATATTGAAGTGGTGTACGAGAGATGCCAAGTGTTTGATCTATGCCTTTGAGTGTATTGAGACATTGTAATCTTACCCTTATATGAGGGCTATCATTCAGGTAAGCTTTGTGCCACTTGTGCCATCCACACAGATGTATCTTTGGTTTGCACCTGTGTCATCTTGGTATTTTGCATTATATTTGTTCCGGATCCACTTTATTTCTATCTTTATGTTCGAGAATTTTCTTTCACAATGGTTAGGAATGGCCGTTTGTTTTGTTTATTTTGTTGGGGGGTCAGATATTTTTGGCTAGAAATTTAACATTCAAATGTTTCTTAGAAATATTGTGAGTGATGAATGTGATTTTGTTCTGATCTTCTTTGGATATCTTACAAATATAACATTTGTTCATTTTGAGTTATATACTTAGATGGTCAGCTTTAGGTGCCCGTATTTAATATAGAATAAAATCCACATTAAAGACCATTCAACTATTTGTAACTTTATGAACATAACGTTACCCAAAACCCATTTATTTGTGTGATGTTCAGTTTAGGCATTGAAACATAATAACCACCATGAAGAATTTAAGGAACATATTATCAATACGTGAGTTAAAATTTGTCTTATTGAAATATTATTCCCATATCGGGTGACATAAATACATCTTAACCATTTTTTAAATATCCCAATAATGCCCTAATAATGTCCAAATAGATATCCTGAAAACATCCCAATAATGCCCTAATAATGTCCAAATAGATATCCTAATAACATCCCAATAATGCCCTAATAATGTCCAAATAGATATCATAATGATATCCCAATAATGTCCTGATAGTGTCCAAATAGATATCCCAATGATATCCCAATAATGCCCTCATAATGTCCAAATTGATATCCTGATAATATCCTAAGAATGTCCTATAATAATTAGCCTAATAATTATTTTCCTTATTCGCAGAAACTTAAATTGCATGTTAGATTAAAGGCAAAAGGCATGGATGATCATGTATCTTATATCAAAGAGGACCCTCCAGAGATATGGATTTTCATTACTGAAAAGCACCCAACATAAAAGATATATGGACTCATTATTGCACAATCTCTTGACAGGGAGGTGCTAATTTGTCCTGGACAGGAAATCAATATACATTTAAACTAATATAATTTGCCAAATAAAAGTCAATTTAACCCAACAATGTAACAACAATCTCGATAATCACTGGGTATAATGTTGTATCTAATTTAATATATATTTAGACTGCACATTGTAAATATATGAAAAGTGATCAAGTAGAATGCATATTGCAGGAGTCAAACAAGACAGTGCTGCTCAATTAAACAAGTGTAAATTAGAAGGCCCTGAAAATATATCATCATATATTCTATATCATATAATTTGCCAGATAAAGGTCAATTCACCTTAGAAATGAGTGATTTGGAGGTAGATGTTACAACAGTCACCAAAATCAAGGTTTTTGCAAGTTTATATTGTTAAACATTTAAAATAAAGAATAGGATTAGAGAAGTATTAGCAATAATGTGTCAAGTGGATGGATATATGTGATAGATATATGTGAAGAAGGATAATGTTACAAGTGTACATTATGGGTATATATGTTGCGTTATATGTCTTGTGGTCATAGTAGAGAAGGGTTATATGTTGGATAGGATTATGTGACAAGGTTACAGTTTTGTTCCTCTGTTTTGTTTTAAGTAGGCATTATTGCAGGTGTTTAGTTGGTATGTGTCACACGTGTATGGCTCTATGTTCAATGGTTATAGGTTACATGTGTGTTTAATAGTTGAAGGCGTGCGGCTCTGCGTTAAGTTGGCATATGTCACAGGGATGTGGCACTGTGTTTATTAGTTATATAGGTTACAGGTGCACGGCTCTGTGTTCAGATGGCATATGTCACAGGGGTGTGGTACTGTGTTTATCAGTTATATAGGTTACAGGTGCACGGCTCTGTGTTCAGATGGCATATGTCACAGGGATGTGGCACTGTGTTTATCAGTTATATAGGTTACAGGTGCACGGCTCGTTGTTCAGATGGCATATGTCACAGGGATGTGGCACTGTGTTTATCAGTTATATAGGTTACAGGTGCACGGCTCGTTGTTCAGATGGCATATGTCACAGGGGTGTGGTACTGTGTTTATCAGTTATATAGGTTACAGGTGCACGGCTCGTTGTTCAGATGGCATATGTCACAGGGGTGTGGTACTGTGTTTATCAGTTATATAGGTTACAGGTGCACGGCTCGTTGTTCAGTTGGTATATGTCACAGGGATGTGGCACTGTGTTTATCAGTTATATAGGTTACAGGTGCACGGCTCTGTGTTCAGATGGCATATGTCACAGGGGTGGAGCTCTAGTCGGTATATGTCACAGGTGTTATATGGGGAAGCTTAAAATGTTGGTGAACTAGCAATTGATGGAAACACAACATCTGTGAAAAATGGTTATACACACACACACACGCACACACACACACACACACACACACACACAAATATAATTTTCCAGATGTTGTGTTTCCATGATATGAAAAGGATTAAGATTATCCGCCATATTTAATTACTTATCATGTCTGAGAGAAGTGGAGATTTCTCTTCGTGTAAATCAAAACATATGCATAACAGGAAATGTGCGCAGACATTTCCAGGAAATAAGGAATCAACAAACATAAGACAAGTAAACATGTCCCTGTAAACAAGCAGCTTTCGTCTGATTTTTGTGTGTTATGTTTTATAGTTAGTGTTTCGTTAATGTTTTATAATTTATAATGTGGCAATGCACCGTTGTATTGTTAAACTAGGGAGCACATTTACTAGGGAGCCCGTTATAACATTTTATAAGATTGAGAGAAAATGGCTGTTGGGTAGACATGAGACATGAGAAAGTGCTCAGAATACATGAGAAGATGCTTCATTGTAGACATTAGAAGAGTTATTTATATAAAATGCTATCACCTTCTCATATATTTTTACGAATTTTTACAAATGAAATCATATATATATATATATATATATATATATATATATATATATATATATATATATATATATATATATATATATATATATATATATATATATATATATATATATATATATATATATATATATATATATATATATATATATATATATATATATATATATATATATGTATATATATATATATGTATATATATTGCACAATCAATTCAATAAATATTGACAAACCCAAGTACAAATATTACAAATATTTACACTATCAAATTGATGTTTGTTCATTTGTCACTACCTATTTTGTCACTACATCTTATGTGCACCTTTCCAGTAAATGTTAACAAATGCGTGATTCAAACATTTCACAAGAAAGTGCAGATTTTGCAGTGAGATGAACATGTTAAGGCTTGGAATTGCACCTGAAAGATGGGAGACTTTTGACAAAAGTTCAGCATTTAAATGTTTCTTGAGCATATGAATGAGAGTACGATGAACTGTCTGCAAACAACACGATACAAATGTCTGACATGGTTATGTTAATAACGACAAAGATGTTATCTTCGTTGCATTAGTCGATTTTTACAGTTAAATAATGAAACTGATATATCAAATAATTTTAATTTTTATCATTTTTTGACCCTCTGCATTTGAAGGCTAAAATATTCACTTATAAACAGTATATCGATTCTTTCCGGAACAAATGCAACAAACATTAAATCCTTACAATCGACTATCAATATTTTCTGCTTCATGCATTTAGCACCTGTCTGCATACCTGTCTTGATATCTTAAGCACCAATTTCCTGTCGTAATTGTGATATATTGATATAATCTGTTGTATAATGCACACAATGTACATGAAAACGAGAAATATTTACACTCTGTCACAAGAATTGTTTCCCATCGAAGAAAGCGAGACACTCTAATTAATAAAATGGAATAATAATACCATTAATAATCAACCAGACAAATACTTAACCCAAGCTAAAAAGCTACAATGTTTTAATTACATAAAATCATTGTACAAAAACGGGAGTGATCTCAGCATGTGGGTCATATTTGTAAGGTTGTTTAATGGTATGTAAGGTTATAAATATAGGTGTGCCTTCTTGCAGAATGGTGGCAATGTGACCATCATCAGTATCCTAGTAACTAACCACCACGTCAGCTATAAATAGATTTATGAGCAAATATACGTTCATAGTTACCTCATTGGTTAAATATGAACTAATTCTGTTAGGTAAATACATACTTACAAGACGGGTACCCAGAATGCGTGGATAAAGTAACCAGGGTAGGTTTACACGAGCTCTCAAATTCATATGGAATTTGGGCATTCTGAAAAAATGCAGTAAGATGCCCTATCGACGGCATATTGATAGTGATGATATGGTTTAAAATGCTTTTGAAAATCTGTCACATGTCTTTTCTCTACATTGAACAATTGGTGCGGGCAATGTAATAAAACAAATTACAAGGAACAAAATTATCACAGTTGATTAGATCCCAACAATTCCTTCTGTCAAATAACATTTCATACTGTGGTATCTTGATGATTCCGAATAACTTAAGATGAAACAGCTGGTTTTAGAAATCACAGTGAATATATATGTCAATGTAAATCTTGATATTTTCTCACCCACTGTAGCAAATGGCAATTGTTGATAAATGTCATCAATTTCTGTATAGTCTACCACGTGGATACAATAATTCTCAGGGCAGATTGTGAAACCTCCCACGACCTCAGCATTATACATCAGTGCCATGAGAAATCTATATTTTTATCAAAGAATTGGACAAATATCGTGTTTAATAGCTGCGAGCATACTATCCCAGTTACATGAAGAATGTATCAGTAAAGCAGATAGCAGAGTCTTATAAAAGGTTTCTGGCGACCTGCTTAATAGCCAATAGACAGGAATCGCTTCATACCTCCATGGTAAATGGATTCATCAACCTTCACCATAACAATGATATGTACCCAATATCGGTACACTCTAAATAACTCAACGATAAGGTAATTAATGTAGAATTACATTCATCGTCTCACTTGTGTTTGGCTGTCACGTGCATGTAGCTCTTTTTCAACTGTCTGAGGTTCATAAGACATAAAAAACCTTTGCAAATCCATATAAGATTAGAAAAAAAACATATTTTCGAAGAAGACAACTGATACATTGTGAAAGTTCATACCATGGTATAAAATGAAGGGCAAGTCTCATAAAGAACTAAAGATTATAAAGAGATGACCTTCAATAAAAAGCACGGCTCTAGAAACTGCTCGATCAATCTATCTTGATTCAACTCAAAACTATAAAGCCAAAATCGATCACGATTCATGTAGATTCCTCAGACTGTTTGCCAATACATAATAGAAGCTTGCCATTATGGATTCTTTATGAATCTACTTGAAGTTGTAAGTGAAATTGGGTTGTTCTTGCAGAACCTGATTCAACTCAACGTACTCTGGTAAGAACCAATCAGGTGGCGCCAATCATCATAAAGAATTGCAAGGAAGAGTACCAGCATGTCACAGACTTCAAAGACCCCATTGTCTACGGCCGCATCGCTGAGAACATGCCAGAACACGCTCTCATCAAGGTAGAGTCCATACACCTCTCTGGGAGAATTTCCCGCCCATTCATTGAATATCGTTTTGATATATTCCTCAATATCTTCACAGAGAGTGGCATTTCCTTTAAGAAATAAGGTTTATTTTCTGTAAAATTATAATAAGACCATCGACTTATAATGAGACCCATGGGGAATGCGCTTGGGTTGGAAACTCGGGTCGATTCCGATGATGTTATCGGCTTGAAACTAAGCCTATCCAACAAAAGGCTGCTTACAAAATTCTGGTTATTGTGAAAATAAATCTTACACAGATTTCCAACGTATTCACTTGTCTGATCTGCGACATTTGAGATGTAGTATATTTCCTGATGATTCATAAAGCATCAATACCAATTATAACTGCTTTATTGTTCTATACTCAGTGTTAATACGATCATTGCCGCATCACCGAGTGTTTACTTGATTGCAGGGTGCATATTTCCTGATTAAAGATGTCACAGAGAGAATAGATAGGTTAGGCACCATGGGTCAATATTTAACCCCTAACATGCGGCGGAGTCGAGGTGGATACCCCGTGTATGGCATGGGGCAACCCTCTAAAGATGGGCTCAATATTGTTCTGTCTACACTGAAAGAGGAAGGCCACAAGGTATGTCACAAAATATATCTAAGCCATACATTTTAGTCCAACATCTATCAAAGACACTTACTCCTTAAGTTGTGTATGCATTAATCAATGATGGCTTTTATAATTACCATGCATCGGCCAGTCCTATACTGCCAAAATTAACACAAAAGCAGTGACAAGCACAATATCCTTTTTACGTGCAATGGCTTTGGTATGAAAAATAAAAATAAAACTTTGCGACTAAAATGATTTTGGTAGTCCCAGGAGAGCTTTTTTGGATTACATTTCAAAAGTCCAGAGCGGTCCTTTTTGACATCATCAAATTTGTACACTATAATCCGGCCTTCTGTATCACTTTTTTTGAATAATTTGGAATAATATTGATATGATAAAATTATTTTCCTTAAACAAATTAATGTGTGATTGTACAGGATATATTGCTGTTCAATGTTCGGGAGGAGCCAGTGCTTTTTGTACACGACGGTTACGACATGGTACCTTTTAGTCCCAGACATCAGGATAGACTCCACGAATGTGTGTACAACAACATGGCCGCCAGCACAGAATCCACTGACACTGAGGTCCAAATACGCAAAGAGGTCAGGTCACATGATTTGTTATAACTATTGGTTTCAGAAACGATAAAGATAAGATAAAAGTATAATAAAAGAATCACACAAACAGTAATGCTATCGCAATAAATATATATGTTACATTTTAAATGTTAATCATTGACTGGATTGCGCTATCACAATGTGCTTGATGAAACGCGTTATGCTTGCATTTCAGACAATGGACTTGGCATCATTGAAGGAAAATTATGAATTTTTCTTCTACTCCGATCTTGAACATTTCAAAGATGACCCCCATATGTTTAGAGTGGCCTATGAGGATGATCTGGCAGTCACAGATGAGATTTACAGCAGGCACAGTTTTAACAACAGTGGAATAAGGTGAGTTGTTTGCCCAATGTTGCACAGGAAATTACTTAATATCAGGAAAGAACCCTCGTAATAACAACATAATCGCAGCAGTCTCTAATCGCAGCAGTCTTTAAGCCTTAGAGTTGTATTCTTTGAAATAATAGATATACATTAGATATCGGTAATCAGTCACATAATCCCTAGATATGTCCCCATTGATGAAGTCAACTATCGGCTACTAATGATGTCACCAACTCTGGCAATTAGTGCATGAGGTCACCAGCTGGCATTTTGGTTATTAAAGCTATGTTCTCAAATTCATAAAACTTCTCCTCATCCTCAACTTGCCTCAGGAGCTAAATATAAAGACGTAAGCCTATAACGCTTTTACCGTATGTGATAAATGATACATGATTGAATGTGGACCTTTGTAGACTATTTATATATATTTCTAGTAACTTTGAAGTGACATTTAAATGACCTTAAAACTCATATTTTCGCAGATTTTATATCTTTCACATACGAGCTCACTGAGCTCTTAGTCATTCAAATTCATTTATAATTAACAATATTAGGATAATTGATGATTTGAAATTTCAAGGGAGTTAAGCTATTTGAGCTATTTTGAAATAAAATCTATAATAACAGTTTATAAGTGGTTAATCTATGAAGGTGCATGTTATACTGCACAGAAATTTAAATGGTTTTTGGTTTCAAAAGGTAACCCGAAATACCTGCTCCAATCATGGTGCCAGAACCGACTACAATCCGACTACAAACTCTCAAAATATAAGAAAATATGGATTAAATGGTTCAATTTTGCAAATGTCCATATATGTGATGACAGCAAATGTTTTGCCTCATGTAATAGGTAATATCTTTTCTGCAAATGTGTTTATTTTTTCAACAGTATGGGGAAGATGCTTTTATAGTTATGAGCATGAGCTGTCTGCAAACCAAATGATAAGAATAGGTTTGATCTCAGCCATGTGTCTGTATTTAATATTGTTATATGAAAACTCTCGCACTACATTTATGTCAATCTGAAACAATGCTAAGATAGCAAAGCGTTTTTTGTAGATTGTAGATTTTACGTTATGTTTTTTTAAAATATTTCTTTCATGGAGTTGAAAATGTGTTCGAAGAGAGATAAGAGAAAAAACAGTGATTAAGTGGTGGAACACCCTGTAAATGATATAATTCTCTAGGAAATTTACTAATTTTGCACCCCTGTTGTTTAATTGCTCATACTATTTGCAAAGAACTACAAGGCATTGTCACACCCTACTGAGCATTCTGTGGGACACTATTGATTTTCGCAATTCCCTCAACTGGATTGTAGACTTTTCTGATTTTTATAAAAGTGATCTCAGATTTGGACAGAAATATCAATCAAGGTAGGGTTAGGTAAGGATTTGAAACAGTGAATGTTTGGATTGGCTTGCATAGATCAGAAATATCCACGCGTTAAGGTCATGAAAGTAAAATTAAAAACTTTATACATGGAATAAAAAGATCTCATCCAACCAAGGTTGTGATTTAAGCTTTCGTCCCTTTAGAGTCTGTAGACCCTGTTATGTAATGAGGTTACAGAGGTTCTCATTGAAGTGACATTGAAATGATTGGGGATGTCAAGTGCAATGCAATTATAGTTCAAAGTTTTATATCATAAAGACTGTAACTCAGAGGTCTCATTATATGCATTTAACTTCACTCATGGCTTGCTCACTCAACATTTTGTCAGAATCCATATTTCAATACAAACATAGACGGTGCTATTCATAAATTCAATAACAATTTATCAATCCTTAACACATACATGCAAACATTACCAAGTCTGGTTTATATTTCATTAGAGTGTGGTATTATCATGAAAAAAACAATCACATTTTAGATTTTCAAAGTACAGAGTGGTCTTCATTTTGCCATGGTAGCTATGATGAAAATCAATAGGTCCTATGTCACCTGTATGTAATGATTGCTGCAATTTCGTCTTCAAAGCTCTTCAGGTGTATCTCCACTCATGAAATTATCAGCTGATTCATGCAAATCAGAAGTCTAAACAGTTATGTTGACATTGTCAATTAATTGACATATTTAAAATTGCAATATTATTTAAATCAATATTATATGAAACTAATATCACTAATTGATATACTTAAAATCGAAGCGTATCACACGCAGTATACCAGAGCCCGCTTTTATACTGCAAAAACCTATTTCTATAAATATACTGCAAATGAAATATTAAATTGACTAAAACTGTGTTAGTAAATACGAAATATCTCATTTTTCAATATCTTACCAACTACATACAATCAGTCTTAAAATAAATGCAATTACAATTTCATTTCCGATAAGCATTTCATTAGCTGACAGGAGCAGATGTGAAGGTCATGATTAGGTCATTTTTCACCTCAGTCGATATAACATATATAACTCTAGATGTAGGGTAAACATTTGGTTAAACATGATCATTTTTATGTTAAATTTGGATGTTTTTTATCAAGTTATATTTTATTTCCTTAATGCTTGATTTTTTTACCAGAGAGCTTCTTTGTTAGTAGTTCCCCCAAATTAAATATTGTGTGAGAAGAAAATCACGCTGCGTCTTATATTGGAGACCTCGTTATATGAAATTACTATCTTTGATTCAATACCAATAGCTTTATATGCATATAAATGAAAACAATCAGTTCAGTCTATGAGAGATCAAAGCTGAACAAAATTGCTTTATTATTTAAAAGCAACTTCGTAGAACATTCCATTGAAATATAGTTTTTGACTGGGGCCTGATTCATGCAAATAACAAGAAGTCTGAACAGTTTGATTGACATCGTCAATTAATTGATATACTTAACATTGCAATATCATTTAAATCAAAATTATTTAAAACCAATATTGTTTAAAACCAATTTTATTAATTGATATACTTAAATTTGAATCGTATCACACGCACTACAACAGAGTTCCATTATATTCCAAAAACCTATTTTAATAAATATGCTGCAAATGAGATATTAAATTGACCTAAACAGTGTTAGTAAGTAGTAAATATCTCATTTTCCAATATCTTATCAAATAGAAACCATCAGTCTAAAATAAATGCAATTACGATTTCATTTCCGATAAGCATTTCATTAGTTGACAGGAGCAGATGTGACTTAAGGTTATGATTAGGTAATTTTGACCTCAGTCGATATATCATATAAAACTCTAGAAGTCATCAGAGTTCACACATGATAAATGTGGAAAGACAATTACAGTCGTTAAAGTAAGCATTTGGTTAATCATGGCTATTT
This sequence comes from Amphiduros pacificus, assembly GCA_949316495.1. Classification (NCBI taxonomy): domain Eukaryota; kingdom Metazoa; phylum Annelida; class Polychaeta; order Phyllodocida; family Hesionidae; genus Amphiduros; species Amphiduros pacificus. The sequence goes on along the minus strand of OX439002.1, from coordinate 47,493,676 downwards.
TTATGTTCCAATTAGGATATTTGCGTCTTCAACCAGATATTGGGACCTTGTTACACCAAGTTACTATCTTTGATTCAATTCCAATATATTTATATGCATATAAAGGAAAAATCAGTTCAGTCTTCGAGGAATCAGAGCTGAACAAAATTGCAGTATTATCTAAAAACCAACTTAGTGGAGCCTTGAAGTATAATTTTACTCCAAGGTGGAGCAGTCCATTGATATAGAGTTTTCCTCTAGAACAAGAATCAGATATGTTTATCTAAAACCAACTTAGTGGAGCCTTGGAGTATGATTATACTCCAAGGTGGAGCAGTCCATTGATAAAGAGTTTTCCTCTATAACAAGAATGTTGCGTGATGTTATGGCGTGCTACAATAGAAGCAAGGTCATAGTATGTTCTGTGTAAAATGAATAGTGTGTTCAGCATATTTAGGTGGACACATTATCCAAAGAAATGTCTCATAATATCAGGTGTCACACGAGAACTTAATGTTTCAGGAAAGCAATGAGCTTGAATGAAGAAACAAAGCCACAGGGCACAATAGTTCCTTGTACACATCGCACTTTATAAGGAAAGCGATAATTTATCATTTCTGCATCTCTGTATGAGAAGATGAAGTTTGTCAAGAACGATGAATATTTTGCCACTTTCAAAACCTATCAAATATGAAGTTAAACATGCACATAGTTTACGAATGCCCAGTAAAAAGGGAGGATATTGTTTGACGTTAATCAACCGTTTACAAAACCATTTCCCATTTTTGTTTCCTTCCTCCCTCATTTGTATTGTATACATGTACATGCCACACCGCACATCCCAATAAGTCTATCATATCTTTGTCCCTTTTCTGGTCATGTCAGAACTCGGACTCATGCTATCGCTGGTCTGTTAAGATCCTCTCCATAGAATTCGTGAAAACAAAGTATTACCAGTGTCTCAATGATATTTAGATTGGCTGCAATCGGAACCGCTTAGCTCCTTAAAACGGCTTGTTATTAATGTCAGATATTTATTTCCATTCAAAACGTTTTACTCGAGAATGGCTCAACGTTATTTTACTTCATTAAACAAACGACAAGGTGAATTTAGATGTATTTAGTCTGCCAAATTGATAAATGGCCGGAAAAATCTATATACGTGTACATTTATTCACATAGAATAAAGTTGTGGTTCTAATTTGACTGAGTTACAACCCCCTCCCTGCATGGACACTCGCAGCATAAAAAAGGTTCATAAGGGATGGTAAAAGTCAGGGCCATTCTAATATGATAACCAATCAGTTGGTTGATCACATGAGGCCCATATATTAATAAGCATAGATGACTGCATTTATGATTTCATATTTCATGTCTCAGTGCAAGGTAGGTAAAAATGATTGTTTAACCAAAATGTTTAATATTACTCTTTAGGTAACACCTTTCTTGACAATGCAATATTTGATATTACAATTTTAGTGCTTTTTACCACCCATTTCATGCCGCTTTAATAATAGAAGAAATTATTTCTTTTACATTTTCTAGATGTGAATTTACATTTTCAAGATTACAAATACGTTCTTAATCAATTGATTTTATTTGCACTTTTTTATCACGGCATATTCCTTCGGATGAGAACTCCTGACCTTGCCACTGTTAATATTAATGTCTGCTAGAGAGTCACTGATGAGTATCTCATTAAAATAGACAAAATTTCATTTGTCAAGATATTTGCAATTTGAAATGTATTTTCATGTTTTAGATCTAGTTTTATCAGATATTTTATGCAAAGCAAATTTGGAAAATATCAGGAAAGTCACAAAAAGGTAAAGCGATTATAAACAGTCATTTTTGATTTGTTATCAACTCATTAAAGGATGTCAGGGTGGCTTATTTGGAGGAATATGATAATTTTTCAAGATCAAAATAATGTCAAATATTTCATAATGTTACATTTTCAAATATTTTTCATCTTTTGTATTTAGCATAATTGCGTTTACCATTTTCCTCTCACACAATTTGTTGTATATACGACTTTTACCATGACAATCTAATATAATTCTCACAAAGACCAATTAATGCCATTGCTGTGGACAAATTAGTTTTATATTTAGGTAACAACTCTTCCATCAGTAACTAATCAAGTCTCTTATTAAATGTAATCAATTTGATTATGTTGCATTAAGATATCAAATTCCCTGAAATCTATATTTGCACACGTTGATTTATAATCGATAGTGATATATATCTAAATATGTCCCTCGTTAACATTATATAAGCCATTTTCTAGACAGAAAGAACAAACATGTAGCAAAACCAAACGATCGTATTTAACACGATATTTTAAACACCAATATCCATGGTAAACTATTAAATAAGACATAAATATATGAACTCTATTTAAACCATAATTATTGAGAGTAAGGACAGCCTGTCAGGCTCATTGCCATGGGTGTGGCGGCGATGTGACCAGCATAAGGCACATTGCCTTATCCTGCCTCTAACCTCTGCTGTATTAACACAATTTGGATCATCATGCAACCCCATATACTAGAAATGTAAAAAAAAAAACAATATATCAGTAAATTTGGTTTCAGATATTTACGAATACCATTACCGCCAGAGGGTGCCCCGTTGGAGCAAGACTTTGATGATTTTGTAGATATGTTCAGGGTAAGATTATTCTCAGTTACCTTTTTGGTTTACCTTGTTTATATTAGTTCTTTGATGCATGGGTTTGGTTTATATCTTTAACAAAATTACACTTCCGATTTGGCAATCGGTTTTTATTGTACGTGTAGAGTTTACGTTTAATAGTAGGTTGGTCCACGTTAACATCCCCCATCTTGAGTTCAAGCCCACTTTTGAGTATCTAACAAATATTTCTTTAATAAGAACTTGAGCTTTTTTCAACTTTTTCAAGATCTGTGTTAAGATGACAAATCACCAGGAAACATATACGGAGAAGGGAGGTCTGCAAAATATATATTTGCACTTCAGGAAAATTAGATTTGCCAGATGAAAAAAGTCAAAATTTTCATTTTATTGTCACCACAATGAACCGTAATTCTGATTAACTCAGAATTAAGATAAATTAGCATATATACCTGAGGTTTTTTTATCTCTCCGTATTGCTTTTTTACAGAGTGTGTCAAAGATGAATCAAACAGAACAATTAAAAATGTATTTGAAACTCAATTTGGATACAAGCCAATTTGACTTTTGTGTTATTTGTAACAGTACACCTGGATATTAGTATGTTTTTGCCTTAATGTAAGTATTTTGTCACTTAAAGCATTCGTGAAATGAGGTTTTAAATATTATTTTTCCTTGTGTGAGACAAATGTTTACACCCCAAACTTTGGGATTAAATGTTATTACCCATCATATTTCCCCTACATAAAGATCTGTACAATTTGAAAGAGTCTTCTGCTGAAATCCAAATCACCCATCGGAGACATTGTAAACAAAATTTGTTTAGCTGATCATTGATCTAGTGCAAACACCTGCTTAGTAAGGTTTTGCTAACAATAGGGCACCTTCAGATTATGACAATGGATTTATTTGGCTTACACAGGCCTGTTTGTCCATTAATGTTTCATTAATGTTCCTAAGGACTGATTCGAAATCTATTCTTGAGGTAACGGAAAAGAGTAACGAACATTTTGTACCAAAAACAAATGAATAAAAACACACACAACTTACATAGGAATCATTCATTTTATCAATGTAATGGCAAATAATTGACGTATATTGTGAATATTTCAGTTGCTGCCTAATTTCTTTGACTGCGGAGACCCCCAGGTGCCAGCTGTGGTGATAACGTCCCACGCCGGAACCGGACGTACAACTCTCGCCATGGTCCTGGGCTGCCTGATGCTTGCCCACAAACGAGGCTTCCCGCAAGAAGCACTGTATGTATTCAACTCACTAAATCTTCTTTTTTTCCTCGTGAATATTTCCAAGTTTACTCAATTTCATTAAATAAAACGTTTTACTTTTGCTTCATTTCAGGAAAAACCCAATACCAATAAACGCCAAAAGTCCAAATTTTGAGAGAGGAGAATTTTTTGGAATTCAGCAATTAGTACAGTACTTCCACCACGGACTCAAAATTAAGCACCAGGTCTGTGAAACATTGATAATAAAACCATTAGCTGCCAATTCCTGTCATATTATTTCAGTCTATAATTTTGAACTTTCTCTTTAAGTTGAATAAGCCAATAGATTTAAACTTATTTAAAGTTTTATAAATCCAGCGCATTTTGCGCAATCCTGAACTAAAAAAACCTCAGCATGGGCTTCAAATCCATGGAATTTTCTATTTTGCATCCAGTCTGTTTTATATCGATGATCTCGATCATCTGTATGTGATAATACATTGGATGTTGTATACGGGTAACACGAAGCTTCCTCTTCATAAGATATGTGGGATAAATAAGTGCCATTCAGAACATCATGGGGTACGTTTTCTACATCTTGAAGTGAGGCTACCAGCTCTCTCTTTTTATATATAACTGAGTAAAGTATATCACATAATCTGGGAAATGATATCATATTGGAGAGCAAATATGGCACATGATGATGGAAGTTATGACGCGCTATCCATGAGCGTGCCGGCAATGCTTGAGCCGGGTTAAACATTTGCCACATACAAGGAGAGGATGCCACACCTCATCTCATCGTCCCCTCATTTAGATAAAGAGTTGTTTACTAGACTGGAGATCACATTATATAAGTAACATGATCTTATTCATGCATTCATTCTCACCTTATCAGAAGAGCAATCCATTTCTTTATAGAGAATGAATATTTATTGGTAAAAAGCATCTCATTTGCGGGAATAACAATATTAATATATATATATATATATACATATACATATACATATGTGTGTGTGCCTTTTTCACCAGATGGCAATAGGTTTGGTTTTCTTATTAACATTTATAGAGTGTGCCTTGATATATTTATGCTTCAATTTTCGTATTCGCATATTCTGTACCTTGTTTTACTTTCTTTCACATATATGCATCCGTATATAGATATGCCATTTCTTTTCAGGTCGATGTGTTAATCGATATGGTGGATGAACTCCACAACCTGAGGTCAGCTGCTGCTGAGAGTAAGAAAAACCTGGAATCTATCACAGAAGATTATATTATAGATGTAAGTATGAAAACAACATGATTATGTATTACAGATGTGAGTATATATGATTGAATTACAGACAAGATCATCCTTTCATTATTGATGCATCTGAAATTGAGGAAGAGTGATCTCTGTACGAACGTGACTGGGAGTCTTGTCATGTTCCTGTGTAGGAAATATGGTACCAATCAAGGACCGGAAGTAGTGCACTACAACCCCTCAGTCTATACATCTCAATGCCTCATACCAAGTCCTAATATCTCTCAATACTTCAAATCAAATAAAATAACCTTTCTTCAAATCCAGTTTGCACCAAGAGTTATGATAAGCGATAGAGCCTGTTTGCTATTGGTGGATATTCGCAGTTGTGCTTGGCTGCAGTCACGGTATTGATCCCTTTTGCTCCTGATAACTTACCTCCCCAATTTCTGTTGGTCTAACAGTTCCTGTTATTTTTTTAATCTGTGAGACTAATGATATAATTATGTTCCAAAAAATGCGCCGAAGGCAACCAATTCAATTGGAATTAATAACTTGCAGTTGAAGTAAAAATCAAATTCATATATTGAGGATGATTATACTAATAGTATCAAGAATAAAGGATATAATCAGTACCTGACGTTTCACTCAAAGTATGAAAAGCGATTATACAATAACATAGCTGATGTGAATGAGTGTCTGTTTCCAGGGCCAGAGTGCAGTGGAACATTTCAGAAAGCTTTGCCTGCTGCATTTGGAAAGATATTTTTATCTTATTTGTTTCAATGCCTACCTGCATGAACAGGTGAGTGTTACCAACATTCCGCTTTTGCATTAATATGATATGAAAGATATCCAAATAGATATCTAATATATATATATATATATATATATATATATATATATATATATATATATATATATATATATATATATATATATATATATATATATATATATATATATATATATATATATATATATATATATATATATATATATATATGAGGGATGATATATATAATATCAGTTAGCTGCGCTAATGTTTTATTTAAGATAATCAAAACTATTTCAATCATTTCCTTTTACAGTTTGGGGCCCTATTTGGAACACCGTTTACACAATGGATGCAGCAACAACCACATTTATATACACTCCTGAGACATATGGACATATCAGAGAGGCAAACATCTCCAGACCTTCTAATAAAAGAACAAAGAATCCTGGTAAGTAAGCTATTCTATATGTATGCACTCGGGTAATCATATTATATTTCAAGGATATATTTTCATCATTGTTTCTTAAAATATCTAAGCCTAAAATAAGTTGTCTGAATAAAAAAAACAACATTGATTTGATATCCAGAAAAAACCACCGCTTTGATACTGTAGCCATCTCTTGTGCTTGATTCTGCTTTGCTAAAGAGATGCCCACACATCCCATTTCTTACCTTAGGAAAAGCAGATGGTGGCAATTCCTTGTCAAAGTGCACAATCTGTGAAATAAGCATTATTCACCACTAATTATAGTTGTATTGATGAATGGCTATCGAAAACTGAGATATTTAGATTTGAAGTCTCATGATAGTCAGCCATATTGGATAATGGTGTAAAGACAATCGTGGGACCAGTCATCCCCACCAATTTACCAAAAATGTCTTCAGCTAAAGCGGGGCCTTTATCATTTATGATGGCTCAAATTTCAATTGGGCAAATATTTGTACTCATACATTTTGAGAGGCCACGGAATGTGACACAGTTGGTTAGAGCTCCAGCTTATTAGCACCAGTTCCTCTGTGGTGATCCAAAGGTTGTGACTTCATGATACAATTTCCCCTGAGGCCCGTGCCAAAAGGGTTAACCCGTTGTCCTTGTAAATCTGTGACTGGGTGAGTTGTCAAGGACCTGCGACAATGCAATTCAGTGTGACAGCACTATATCTGCTACAAGTAGGTCTCATCACGAAATGACTGAAATAATGTTGAAAATGATGTAAAACCCCAAACAAAGAAACAAATAAATACACATTTTGACGAAGATGGACTGTCAGAAGCATTTTCCCTTTCCTGAGTTTACTGATTGGTAAAAATGGTGTCCATTGGATTAACCACAACACTGGAAGCCATGAGTAAAACAATAGTAAATAGTGAATGCTGAATGGACTGTCTTGAAAAAGGGATGATTATTTCAGTGTTAAAATCCTTCATTTGTGGCCTTCAATACTCCGCAATGTTGGCCTTTTTCTCACTGATTACTGGCCGAGCGCTTTTGGTCAATATCGGCGTTCAAATAAGCCACGCCCTGTCTGGTCATTACCAGACACGTGACACGTGGTAACTTTGATACCTTCAAGCCAAAATAATCACATTATTGGAAAGGGTGCGATGACAGTAATACCGATGTAAAGTAGAGTAAGCCTTCAATGAAATGCAGTAAAATATTGATTCTTGCATTGCACCTGAAAGATCTTTGGGCGATAAAGAGTTAACAGAGGACTGCGGTCATATATCTTGAAAAGCAAAGTAGAAGGCTCAGGTGTTGTGCAGAACAAAGGTGTTCAGCTGCCACCACGACTGCCTCAGAAGACAAACACTTATTTCAGTGATAAGATTTCCTGCAAGATTTTCTGCACAAACTCAGTTTTTAGATTTAATTTCTAGTCAACTTTTACACATAGAGTTGCATTAGATGACGATATATCATGCTATATCCTTATTGGGTATGATTGAATATTCTCCACACTCAATATATGTGTTGGTCCGTAAACAGATATATCCCTAACGGCCGAGCGCCATGTTCTTATTTACCCATCATTGGAAACTACATACCGAAACTCTGCAGCAATACCACAAAACTCCACTAACATTTAAATTAATAAAGGCTTTTGGCAGGGGTACTATAGTAGTATATATTTTGCTGTAATGATAATTTCTGATTCATGGAGATGAGAGGGTATTAACTGTTGTATCCAACAGGTTGCAGACGAGCATGCATACCTTGATGTACTCAGCTCACAGATGGACGTTAAAACTTCAAACTTCAGGCGAGTTTCTGGCTTGCCCGTGTATGGTATGGCTCAGCCGTCAAGAGAGGTAATATTGCTTCTTTTTTGGAAACAAGATCATCCCTCACCTTTTTCCATTCAGACCTTAAAACACTAAATATATAAAGAAAACCTCATTTTTTTTCAAAGTAAAAGTTCATCGTTAAAAAAATAATGCAATGTCCCATAGGCTAATTTATATGACGCATTCTTATGTTCTGCAGGGCCTATCTGGGGTATTAGAACATTTGCTTGACAAGAGACAAGGACATCCCCTGGTGGTGATTTTCAATCTGAGGGAAGACATAGTTTTAGAATGCAATGGCGCCACCTATAGTTGGCGAGAAGCTGGCTGCTTGGAAGAACCTATCATCCTACCAGGAATTAGTGCATCACAAATTGAGGTCAACAAACACTTAATCTTTTTAATTATTATCATGATTGGAATATAAGAATATTTTAAATTTTCCTGTCTATTTTAAGGGTATGAACATTAAATAACTTGATCAATTTGATCCACTATATATATATTTTCTGTACTACATAAAAGATGTTTGTGAATTAATAGGAAAAAGAAGAGCAAATGAAAAAAGTGGTGAAAACCAAAAAGAATTTCTCGGTAAGCTGATGCATATTTAATTTAATAGATATAAATAAATTTTGTGAAATATGTAGTCATATTATATGAAACCAATTAAATTCTCAGTTCAATGGCCTCTGCCCCAAGACCACACACATATATCAGAAACATACGTTATGTATAAAGCCATATTGCGAAAAGATATGTTGGGACTGATTTCCAGATAAAGCCTCTATTACATTATTATTGCATTATTTCCTGAATGGCTATACTAGTGTACAACAAATCAATTTATCACATTTCATACTGTAATTAAAAATGATTTTAACTTAACACAGGTTTCTGCAGTTCTGAAACCCATTGAACAATGATATAATAGGTTTGGTTGTTCAAGGATATACATTTATAAATTTGGTTGTTCTGTAGATGTACAGGGAGCTGAATAGAGTTCCAGTGAACAAGGATATAATGAGTTTGGTTGTTCAAGGATATACATTTTGGTTGTTTTGTAGGTGTACGAGGAGTTGGATAGAGACCCAATGAACAAAGATATAATGAGTTTGGTTGTTCAAGGATATACGTATTGGTTGTTTTGTAGGTGTACGAGGAGCTGGATAGAGACCCAGTGAACGAGGATATAATGGGTTTGGTTGTTCAAGGATATACATTTGGTTGTTTTGTAGGTGTACGAGGAGCTGGATAGAGACCCAGTGAACAAGGAGTTTAACAGCGTGCTGACTCCCTCAGAGATGATAGAACAGGTCAAGATGCAAAAGAAGGAGGTCTTATACCACAGAATACCAATGGGGGACGATTTTGGGCCAGCCGAAAAGGTAAAGATTTTCCTAACATTGGTTTCTATTATTTCTTTACTGGAATTTTCCTTTTTATTAGACTCTCGCCTCTTTTTCCTTAGATTGAAAGGAAATAATCTTTAAATACGCCCTCTTATTAGTTATGCATCACTCAAAGCATACCATTTGTTGAAAACTAAAATTCACATTATTCCTTTCATTCTTGCCAGGACTTTGATAAGATAATGGAAGTAATCAACCACTTGGAAGAGGTCTATACCGATGAGGATGGCCCGGCTCTGGTATTTCACTGTCGGACAGGCAAGGGTCGCACCACCACTGCCATGGCCATTGCTGGACTTGTTTTCTGCCATAAAAAGGTATTAAAAGCTTCAAACCAATGTTTAAATCTTAGCATTTATATGGAAATACAAGGATAATATCTACATATTCAATATAACATACATTCTAATGGTTTTCAAAAAGTAATTTAAAGGGACATATACCTCTTTTACCTATGCCGATATAGACAACAATTGTATTCAGATTAACAAAGGTTAATGTTGATATTTTGTGTAGGGATTTCCCTATGGAACCAAACCAGGAGAGGAGGAGAGGGTATCACTACCAAATGCTGGCTTCACTAAAGGTAACTACAGGGCCGTGGAAGAGCTTATCAGGCGAATCCCTAATGGCCAGCAAGTCAAGAGGGAAGTGGATTTCATTCTTGACCAATGTTCGGACACCATGACTCCAATGCACTACCACATCCGGGAAGTCATCTTTGTTACTTATAACAAGGTAAGTCACAACAAGCTGAAACTAATTGAAATTTGTCAATATTTTCAGTGGAATATATAACGGTTTTTAAAATTTCTTTTACCTTTTAAATTATAGGTGAAGAAAGCGAAAAATGAGGAAGAGAAGAGAATGTGCAAGCGGAGGTGTCTGGAACAACTGGAGCGCTATGTATATCTTATATTGTTTAATACATATCTTCATTGTGAACGCCGATCCAAATGGAAAAGGCTGTTTTCCACATGGATGAAAGAGGTAAAGTTTCATTCCAAATCAATTTAATATAACAGAAAAGTATAATTTGTAAAAGCATATTTATATTAAGAAAATATATGACAGTTTTGAATATATAATGTGATGAAAAGTGTTGTGCATAACAACAACAAGCTGTGATAAGTTAGAGCACCTAAAAATCCGAGAAACATTGAGTGACTCAGACATTTCATATATCTGCACTTATGTACACATGTCGTTTTTTATAGAAAATTTGCATTATGTCCGTGAAGTATTTGTCTGACGATTTGACAAGTTTTTAAAGTTTCATAATATTTTTCAGGTTGCTTCAAAAGCTGGAGTTTATGATTTGTTGGATAACTTGTCTTTTCCGGAACTGGATCATAATGTGGGAATGATGAAAATGCGACGGGTACGGTGGGGCAACAAGCAAAGCAAACTTCCCTTTAAGGGAGCATTTGTGTAAATATATTGTTGTTGACACCTCATCACACCTTATGCATTTGGAGAGTAACATTTCACATGATGAACAGATACCACTTTAATACTGCAGTAGTATTGACATGAGCCCAGTTTGGACCTTAGCCTACATCATATCAAAACGTGAATATCGTTGAGAACCATTGAGGGATCACAAAGAGAAATGGAAGCCGTCAGCAAGAATTGCAGGCTACAAACTAGGGTGAAATAAACTATGAAAAATGTGAAATTGCATTTCTATGACCCTTTCAGTATCACTGCCGGCAGTCGAACCCACCACCTCCCGCCCTCCACTTAAATAACCAAGTGAGGCTCTCCACACTGTTCTCGTGAGGCCGGTGAACTAATCTCTTAATCAGCATTATTGAAGCAATCGTAATATTCCCATATTTATGTAACCAGGTAATGTTATGCCCAGTTTAGCCTTGGAACATGAACAAAAACATCCAGTCATTGCCTCCGAGCAATAGACAATGTACCTCCAAGAAAACACTACACAGAAAAGAAACAAAAACAGAAGCCATGTCATAAAGGAGAAGCTGGACTTCACATTATGCAAAGAAGGTATTTTATAATAATTAGGTCCTTGATAGTAGATGTCTGAATATGTCATTGTTTAGCAATTCCAGAATATAACATTTGTGTAAATTGTATTCAATGTTAATTTGATAAATATGGAAACCTGTTGTCGATGAGTTTGCAACAGATTTCATTTTTCAAACGACAAATACTCTAAGTCCACCTTGACTCTGTATCTTCCAGTTACAAGATTCGGTACTCTACAGAATTTTCTACAGACAGAGACATTAAGATGTGGAAACTCGGCGAATTTTAATTCAATATCCTTGTGATGCATATGTTCTAAGCCTTTAGAAATATGTACCTGTGCATATGAATGGATGTATTACAGGCCTCTTTGATGTTCAATATGGATGTGAAAGATTCCACTTCTTCTTGGCTTTGTCTGTAATATGCGCTTACATATGTTTTAATGTCATGTTAAATGGTGTTAGAATGCACAACATTGTATTTTAATTAAATAAACCCATTCATATTTTGTATTGTAACTTATTAAGATTTAACGATTTGAACAATAACAAGTAATATGTTGAAATTATTACAGCCACTATGATAAAACATGTTCACTAATTTAATTTAAGATCAATATAATGATGCCCAATCTAGAAATGATATATCCTTAAATTTGTCTTACCCTCGAAATAATCATCAGCTGGTTTGTGATGTTGTGTTACTGGACCGATCAGATTCCAGTATCTAGTTCTATATAATTATATCTAAGTTGATAAAACCAATATCTTAATGACTAAAACTTACTGTGATTGCCTGTATCAAATACAACGGTAAACGTGTTTTTGAAAATATTTATTCAATCGGAATAACACCTCACTGTACCATATATTAATTATGTCGTTGACGGGTATTACACCTTTTATGGTTTCTGGGAAAAGATACACTATATAGCCATTAACAAGAGAAATATCATTATAATCTGCAACCTGGAGCAATTTATTGATTTCCATATTTTGCTATTTTGTCTATTTTGCTGGGAATATAATTTATTCTTATCTTGGTAACAAACAATGAACCTGAATAGCGAAGGTATGTGAAATATATCTTACCTCAGCAGGGTTAAATTACTACTAAGGAGAAATGTGTAAAATACTACTGAGGAGAAGTAAACCGAATCTGAGGAGAAGTAAACCGAATCTGAGGAGAAGTAAACCGAATCTGAGGAGAAGTAAACCGAATCTGAGGAGAAGTAAACCAAATCTGAAGAGAAGTAAACCGAATCTGAGGAGAAGTAGACCGAATCTGAGGAGAAGTAAACCGAATCTGAGAAGTAGACCGAATCTGTGGAGAAGTAAATCGAATCTGAGGAGAAGTAAACCGAATCTGAGGAGAAGTAAACCGAATCTGAGGAGAAGTAAACCGAATCTGAGGAGAAGTAAACCGAATCTGAGGAGAAGTAAACCGAATCTGAGGAGAAGTAAACCGAATCTGAGGAGAAGTAAACCGAATCTGAGGAGAAGTAAACCGAATCTGAGGAGAAGTAAACCGAATCTGGGGAGAAGTAAACCAAAACGTTCCAGAGAGACTAAGAGGTTGAGCCAGGTAGATGCAGCATCTAATATAGGTGCGCTTGCTTTGAAAGTGCAATTAATTGGGCGGCTCACCTTTAAATAAATTTATACCCATGAAGTCCTCTTTAATTCGTGGTTTATCTTTCCAGTTTAATGCGGCCATGCACTATTGCAACTGTGGGTCACATATGATTGAGAAAGGTTGACCAAATTAAATAAATTCCCAAGGCTTATAGACTGGGTACTAAAACATACGATCACAGACTTTTTAAAATTTATTTTCTTATTCCTTTTTTATGAAATATCTAACTGTACCAAAATAAGAATATCTGTGTATTACCTTTTATTTTGAAATATCTACATGATCAACAAGTAAGCTTCCATCCCCTTCATTTTAGTTTGTAGGTTTAAAAATAGTGTTAACATCTTCAATACAAGTTTATCCTCAACACATTTATTTTGCTTATGGATAGGAAAAACGATAACTGTTTTTTACATGATAGCGGGAATATTTTTAATATTAATTAATATTTATACAATACAAATTATCCGAAATAATTATACCTTTTCCATTTTTTCCATCTAACAAAACAATAAAAGTGCAAGAACCATTGTAATTGTATTATTTAAAATAAAACAGTCAGATGTGTTTGGCACAATAATACTTGATGGTGCTTTATGAAACATATGTAATTCTATGGTTATGTATAGATATATAACAAATCTTTATTATGTTTGAGACTAGACATACAGACAATAACTTTTTCATTTGCAGATTATGAAAAAGGGTGTCTAGAAATTGGAACACAAACAGTTGCTATATTATATCATAATGGCTATGTACCAAATAGCTCCCAAACACAAAGCATCAACATTATTGTACAAACTCACAATACTCCCAATATGATTTTATCCAATTATAAATTAAAAATGTGTAATGAATAGAACGTTTCTTTTCTCATATACAATGAAATAGCGATAACAATTTTAACAATTTGTGGCAATATGAGAATAAATCAAATACCTGCCAAAGATTTATAAATCACTTCTATGTTGTGAATAGAAGTCACTTATTGTAAGACATCATGGTCTAGATGTTGAAAAAATGGGGGCACAACGGTCTAAATAGTGCATAATTTTTATATATATTTAATGTATGTATAGAGCTGGACTGGATTAGATGGAAAGTTGTATTTTAAACTGTAAGATAGTTGATTGATTCAAATTTGAGGTATTATATTTTTCTTAGGAAATTAGACAGATATACACATTTGGTCATCCAATAATACTTCAATGATGCATAATACTGAAAGAGTAATACTCTGTATTTTTGGAATGGGCTTGACAAATAAGGAATATTTGTGTCAAATTATTACAGCATACATTGTTTATAATATATTCAGGGTTGTTTATTTTAATTGTTTAACTTTGACTGTTTAGTTTAACCACGGACATAAAATAAAGACTTAATGTTATCCACCATAGTATTGTGTCTACACTTTGAATTTACCCATAATAATTTCCTTTAGTAAATATAAGAATTGCCCAGTTCAAACCTTCAAAAGGTTTTATTTTTGGCTCATCTTAATATGAGTAAAGTGTTTGGTTTCTGAATGAATGGTCAACCTTGGTAGATAATTCACAATGCATTCGTATGTTATGAATGTAATTTGGCAATACCATTATTTAAAACTGTCACTTTAATGTCATTAGTAACCGTTTCCAGAAGTAAAATATAGCCTTGATATGTATTTCCTGTTTACACTTCTATATTTATTATCTGTTAATGTTATTTTGTACAGAGATTTAGAAAGTATGAATTGTCTTATGTAATAATTTGTACAATATGAAATAAAAAGTCATTTATTAATTTCATAAACCAAATGAAGACTTGTAATCAAAGATATTGACTGTTTTAGTGACATTAGATGGAAATTTTACATATAAGAATAGATGCAATTACCAATTGACATAGATAAAGAATTCTCTGACTTCAACAAATGGTCTGGCCTTCCCCTGGCAGACCTGGTTTAACATTGGAACAATACAGGAAGTATCATCATGGACCAATAAAACCCTTTCAAAGACGCCACTGTATCTTTAAGAAGCCACTGTAACCCTGCTCAAGGGATGTCGAAAGCTTTTATAAAGGGGAAAGAAGACTTAAGAGAAAGACTTAAGAGGAGGCAAAATTGACATATAACATTCAAAGACATCAGCTCAATGCTCTGTTCAAGAAAGATCAATATGGCTACTACTCAAAACATGTAAACCATAATAAAAATAACCGCTGTTAGAAATCATTCAGGGGTATTCATGACCTATTATATTAACATAGAGAAATCCCAATGGCAGACGCTATACTGCATGGCGAGGTAAAATTACTACCTCTGCCGAGGAATATTGTTCTTTGTGTCCAGTTATTTCGCACATTAGCATGCAATTACCGCATAACTCGGTAATTGGTTGGCTCTAGAACATATTATTACATAATGCCACATCATATACAAAGACATACCCTTTCATATGTGCATAATTCATAATTTGGGGATAGGGTATGTCGGAATTATCCATTTGGAAAAGTATAAAATTTATATATATATATATATATATATATATATATATATATATATATATATATATATATATATATATATATATATATATATATATATATATATATATATATATATATATATATATATATATATATATATATATATATATATATATATATATATATATATATATATATATATAAGCTATATAAAAAGGTAGAAAGTAAGGATACCTGAGGGAAGGATGCTGGATGAAATCTGTATTACAAGTATCCTGGTGGAGGGTGTTCTCTTCCAGCTGATAATAATCCATTTAGCAATTAAATTATGGTGTAACCTAATATTTTGGAGAAATAGAAGATTTTAAAGGAATTTTAGTTCTTGAGGTTCAAATGTTTAATATTTCTGTTCATTCAGAATAACAATACAACATTTTTTCGTGACATACCCAGAATACTGAGTCAAAATCATTTCATCATTTCTAGTCGTGGAATGAAATTTCTCACACTTCTCTTTTTCTAAGACACTGTATGAACAATATATATTCTATATGAATAGTGGGAAACACATTATAGAATGACTTCTGTGGTAGTTGTAACCCTTGAAGAGATGATTTAATAAATCTGTTTTTGATGTCGATGTTTTTTATCAATTGGTTGACAGACCTTCCATGTTAAAGAGAGGAGATATTTATAACATGGAATATTTGCAACCTACTATCTGAAGCTATGCGCAAAGTAATTTTAAAACTCAAGTAAATTTATCTTAACTGAAGGAGTTGCGCAGTTTTGTCAGACAGGTGGCATCACTGCTTCTGCCTACTAATTATGTACATTGAATACAAGGATAAAAAGCTGAACAAAAACATGGTGACTTGTGACAGTGTCTTTCCATTTCGGGACTTTCAGGAAGCAAGAATGGATTTTAAAGTCAATATTGGCTGAGGGTGGCCAGCAAATGTAGTTCTTCCAGTTTTAAAGTTTTCATGTTTTCCCCACTACATGTCCATCAGAATTCTGTAGTAGCTGGTTATATTATTTATTTATTTATTTATTATGCATATTTTGTGATAATGTGTCCGCTAGTAGTGACACGTTGAGAGTAAACAGAGTTGGTCCTCGGACTGGTCCTTGTTGTGCCCCATATTTGATCTCCTACAAGTAGGTTTCATCACGAATTGACTGAAATAATGTTGAAAGTGCTGTAAAACCCCCAAACATATCGAACAAACCCATATTTTATGCATTTCCTGTCATTTTGGTATGACTCTGATCGCGCCATGACCTGTTCCACAACTTTACATCTCTTTACCAGTCTGGGAAGCATCATTCAATTGTATGAAAGGCTGTAGATATGTCCAGTATAATTAGTGATGTTCCTTCAAGATCACGTAGGATATAATTGTGCATCTTGAGCAAAGCAGTCTCATTTCTATGGGCTTCCCTATAGTATACATACAGATTGAAAGTTACCAGTAAGACCAATGGAATTGCCACTGAGGTTGATTGTCTACCATCCCAAATTGTGAGGCTGGTTTTTCAGTTTTAATATGCTCTTATATTGGATTTTTTTTCAATTTTCCATCGATTCACACATTTGTGAGGGGACAATAAGAAAAATCCTGGTTTTTCTGACTGGACTGAAATAATGCTTGAAATTATGTAACCCCCAAATATATATATATAAACATCCTTACTTTCTACCTTCCCTCGGGTATCCTTAGCTTTTACCTTCCCTCAGGTATCCTTACTTTCTACCTTCCCTCGGGTATCCTTACTTTATACCTTCTCTCGAGTATCCTTACTTTATACCTTCCCTCACATATCCTTACTTTATACCTTCCCTCACATATCCTTACTTTATACCTTCCCTCACATATCCTTACTATATACCTTCCCTCAAGTATCCTTACTTTATACCTTACCTCTCATATCCTTACTTTCTACCTTCCCTCAACTATCCTTACTTTATACCTTACCTCTCATATCCTTACTTTCTACCTTCCCTCAAGTATCCTTACTTTATACCTTCCCTCACATATTCTTACTTTATACCTTCCCTCAGGTATCCTTGCTTTATACCTTCCCTCACATATTCTTACTTTCTACCTTCCCTCTCATATCCTTACTTTATACCTTCCCTCACATATCCTTACTTTATACCTTCCCTCATATATCCTTACTATATACCTTTCCTCAAGTATCCTTACTTTATACCTTACCTCTCATATCCTTACTTTATACCTTCCCTCAAGTATCCTTACTTTATACCTTACCTCTCATATCCTTACTTTCTACCTTCCCTCAAGTATCCTTACTTTATACCTTACCTCTCATATCCTTACTTTCTACCTTCCCTCAAGTATCCTTACTTTATACCTTCCCTCACATGTTCTTACTTTATACCTTCCCTCGGATACCATTCCTTACTACCTTTCTTCAGATATTTTTACCTGAGTTCCCACTTTATAACCTCCACCAGGTATCCCTTTAAATCCTTCAGCAGGTAGCATTACTCCATATTATTCCCCGGATGTCATTATATTTTATCCGACATCTGGTATCCTTACTTTATATCTTTTTCAAGGTATGCCTACATACCCTTCCCCAAGTATGCTCACTCTATATTCTCCGCCAGCCATTTTCTTTAAACCCTCGTTCAGGTATCCCTATTTGCGCAGCTGAACAGTGTACTGCTATGGAGTTGCAGACGAGCTTGTTATGAAAACTAATACTTCATTATAATGTGGCATTAATTGTGTAATTTAATTATCAGAAAGCAATCTTTGCTTTGCTGGATTTAAATAACAAATTTCGATTCCCAAAGCTTATTTCTTACAAAATAAAAACAAATTATTTGAGGGTCACTTCTATAACTGTCACATCAGATTTTATTTTAAAATTTGAAAACACGTTTAATGTCCTGTATCTATAACATATAAACGTGCATTTAATAGACATATACCAATATTGACTAATTATTTAAAATAAGTATTTGCCACGAATGCCTCATTTTATTGTCTTCTAAAATACAGAGGTTGGTAACGTTGACCAATAATGAATTAATGTAACCTTGTGGCAGATATCAGGTCGTGTTAGGTCGTCAAGAGATGTTGATGAATATCTCGACCAACTCGACAGCTGCCATGTTTTAAATTTAGTGCTTTTACAGCTTGGCCACAAGTATCACAAATAAACACAATAGATGCACATGCATTCGCCGCTCTCCCGAGTTCAACCTTTTAATCGCCGTTACTGTTCCGTTCTCCAGTGTTTAACCTCCTGGTCAGGTATATTCGCTGATGAAAAAAACGGTAAGGATGCGTCAAAATCTGATTTATCATTGTCATTATATCATGATACAATAATAGACAGTCTCTACTTGTAAATGAACGTCAGAAACCTCGAAATGGCTAAAGACAACTTGTCTAGCCCAAGCAATATTTGTTTTATCTAAAATAGGAACTACAGTGACAAATTTGAAAATCTTTCAATTTGAAAATCTTTTCAGACAAAACCCCATCAAATGAAATTTTTGTGTTAAATATTTAGGGTTAATTTGGATGGTCGGCTATAACAAATCATATTTCTAGAACTTTGACATGAGGTATTATTAGATTATTAGCGTCTCATACAAGTGGCAAGAAAAAGAAAAATAGAAACGACAACAATTTCAAACTTTTTATATTTCTGTTATTGTGATTAATATGTCCAGAGATGCTTTTTGTAAATGTCTCGATCTGATTTATAAAGTATAAAGACTATTGATGATCGACGACATTTAGCAATCCTTCTAAGAGTCATACAAAATAATACAGATATTATATTATGGACAAACATATATCAACTAAAAAGGTTGATTTACATACTTAGTTACATAACCACCAATTGTGCTTTAGGAACAACAAATATATTAGGCAACTCTATTCCAGATATATATATATATTCTATTACTTTATTATTAGGTTTTACATCGGTATAAATCATCACACAACGGATTTTGTTTACTTTTCAATAATATATCAATTTGTTTAAGCACCTCTACTTTATGGACCCATGTTTATTTATGCAAGTACAATGACAACATTTGAAATCAGCATCGTTTGACCACAGTACAAAAGTCATTATTGAATATTATTGATTCTTATATACTACCATAATATTTATATATATGCACATCATAACATAACAACGATCCTATATAAATCTACAATCACAATCATATAAAGAACACCTTTAAGCTGACCATACTGAACACTGATATATTATCACATACATAAATCTATTAATACCACCTCAGCACTGCCAGCTAACAATTCTTGCTGGAACAAGGTGCCAAACACTACTGTCATGAAATACATTGCTACTAGCCCCTAATAAAACTACTCGTCAGCAAGATTTGGGTGGGATGGCGGTAGAACCAACGTCTTGTTCCGGTAAACAAAGAAAGAATAACTGTTTTTCGCCACCCCATCAAGATATACTGGTTCACCCCACTCACTACACTAATTGGCATTTGACATTAGTTGAATGCATCTCATAATCTAAATCCCAATTATTTAAGATGATATTACCATAGCATACATGGCAAGTGGTACATTGGTACATTTTTAAAATATGGCACTACATATATTACTCCCACATTATGGCACTAAATAAACGAGGGCGAGAACTCTAAATCTATAATTAATTCACATTATTTATTATATTACAAATATCAATGTCTAGAAACTTATTAATACTATATACACAAATAGACTGTGACAAATAGATTATTATGTAACATCAATCATTTTCTCACAAAACAAAGATTGGAATCCAGACAGAAAGGCATGTTGATGACAGCAGTAGGTGAGCAGAGAGTGAGAAGAGAGTGGATGGCGTCCCATTGTCTGTGTTACATAAGTCTGTGCTACAGCAAGATTCACACTTGATATATCCTGAAGTATACAGAACATATGATCTGGTTAGACATTCGCTTTTACCATAAAAAGTTTGAAATGTACAGGATAATTGTCCCACACGGCTCACATCAGTGTTCATATGGCATATGGCACATGACTTAATCATTGGTAATGAGATATAAGTATTAATTTGCATACTACGATGTGTTAAATCAGAACACTGCCAAACGAATTGAGCAGTTATCTATACCATTAGCTCTGATTTTAATGTCACAGGTCTGTCATTATTATCATTATTGGAGAGAATTTAAAATTCAAGGTGAAACTGAAGCTAATATAATCAAACGATTACTGTCTCAATCCATTATATTCAAAATTCTAGATTTGGTTCTATTCCATAATCAAATAATTGGAAAAGGTGCTGCCCCCCTCCCCCCAATTCTTGTTTGTTCTATATTTGGAACTAATGGAGCTTTATGCTTTGCCTGCAGACTCAGCCAGAATACTAGAAGTGATGTTAAAGTCTAGATGTTCATCAAGAACTATGCCAAGATATTTGCATCTACTTACTGTTTTTAATTAAGCATCTCTTCTTTTAAACTCATTGTTTATAATTGATGTTACAGTCTGAAATTCAAAGGCGGTAAAGCCTTACTTGATTGCATCAGTAGTAATACAGCCAGTATTCATTACTATTAGTGATGATGCAGTCAGTTCCGTTCGCTATCATGGACTTTCACTTCAGTCACTTTCAATTACCTAACATATGATGCTTAATTCAATTAGAATCAGAACTAATTAACTTTACATCCTGTCACATTGAGATCCAGTGACAAGCTCTCATCACTAATCGGCACTACAACACGTGATATATATCTCTTATCACTTATTAAGGTAGCTGATGTATTGCACTCACCTTCAGCACCGGTGCAGCCTGCTTGACATGCCTCGGCACATTCCCTTTTCAACCGGTTTAGTTTGTGGCCGGTTTCTAATCGATCCACCTGTACAATGAGTCTCACCATTAAAAAATATTAACACATATTTATACAGTAATCACATATTTATGTGGTAATTATTTCTAATTGAGCATAAGTTGACCAGTGATAGATATAAGTCAAAAGTGATAAATAGATGAGAGGTAAACAGAAATACTGTGTTTAGATATCATGTAATCCTTAATCGTTATTACAATTTTTCATCCAGTAGTTTTGTTATTATTACTTACTTACTCTGGAAGTTTAAACACATTAATATTTTTTATATTGTAAAATCCCTATCCTAAGTATGCATATATTTTATGGCATGGATCCCATTATGATAAGTTATCACTTTGGGCCAGATAGAGTTGTTTCTTGTTAAAGAGTAACAGAGGCTGACTTCTGGCACTGAAAAATTACATTTCCACTTTGCATCCCTTAACATGCCCCTGTGCGGTTTGTAATTCACAAAGTTTGGCCCAAATTATGAAATGTGCTTTTTAGTTTCTTCGGTTAAAAAGTTAAGTGGGGGTGCATCACGGGACCCTATTGCCATATGCTATGAAAGTATTTCTTTCTCTAAAAATCCGGTTTTGTGTTGGGACATAAGTCAAGAGCTGACCTACTACCTCCTGTAAGACTTCATTATTGCCGGCTCAACCTATTGTGCAGAGTGTCACTATTATTGTTCTTCTTTCTGTGCAGAGTCTTATTATTATTAGTTCTACTTCCCGTGCAGAGTCTTATTATTGTTAGTTCTACTTCCTGTGCAGAGTCTTATTATTGTTAGTTCTACTTCCTGTGCAGAGTCTTATTATTGTTAGTTCTACTTCATGTGCAGAGTCTTATTATTATTAGTTCTACTTCCTTTGCAGAGTCTTATTATTATTAGTTCTACTTCCTTTGCAGAGTCTTATTATTGTTAGTTCTACTTCCTGTGCAGAGTCTTATTATTGTTAGTTCTACTTCCTGTGCAGAGTCTTATTATTATTATTAGTTCTACTTCCTTTGCAGAGTCTTATTATTATTAGTTCTACTTCCTGTGCAGAGTCTTATTATTATTAGTTCTACTTCCTGTGCAGAGTCTTAATATTGTTAGTTCTACTTCCTGTGCAGAGTCTTATTATTATTAGTTCTACTTCCTGTGCAGAGTCTTAATATTGTTAGTTCCACTTCTTGTGCAGTCTTATTATTTTTAGTTCTACTTCCTATCCAGAGTCTCATTACTGTTAGTTCTGCTTCCTATCCAGAGTCTCATTACTGTTAATTCTACTTCCTATCCAGAGTCTCATTACTGTTAGTTCTACTTCCTATCCAGAGTCTCATTACTGTTAGTTCTACATCCTATCCAGAGTCTCATTACTGTTAGTTCTACTTCCTATCCAGAGTCTCATTACTGTTAGTTCTACTTCCTATCCAGAGTCTCATTACTGTTAGTTCTACTTCCTATCCAGAGTCTCATTACTGTTAGTTCTACTTCCTATCTAGAGTCTCATTACTGTTAATTCTACTTTCTGTGAGGAGTCTTAATATTGTTGATTCTACTTACTCTGCAGAAGCTGGCAGATGTTGGACACGTCTCATTGTGGGCCATAGTCGGGTTATCCACACATGTATTATCGTCTGGGTGGTAGTGACATTTGTAACAGATTAGTCCATTTACACCATCTACAATTACATGGATTTGGTTTTATAAGTTTCAAGTAATTAAAAGTTTCATTTAGCCGTGTATTGAATTAAATATTATTTCATTTCTAAATCCTATATGTTGTTTAAACTTACGGTTAAAAAAGCAGTATTTGTTACAGGAAAAGGGCAAGTCGAGTTTCGTGTAAAAAGGCCACGGCGTGTGTTGCGCGATAAAGAACACTTTCAGAATACCTCAGTATCAACTTATCTGCTACGATTCTATATCAAATAAAATAGGAAACAGAGATAAAACATATTTTCTCACTCACCAGTTCGTATGAGGATGGGAATGACAAAGACAAGGACTGGTGTGTACGTGTACATGATGACGTTCACAACGTCAACGTCAAATTATCCCAGCCAAACCGTGTTAATCCTGCGCCAAGTAATTACAAACTGCAAGGCGTAACCCAGTCTAATCCAATATGTCTGCTTCTGAGA
Source organism: Amphiduros pacificus (assembly GCA_949316495.1). NCBI lineage: Eukaryota > Metazoa > Annelida > Polychaeta > Phyllodocida > Hesionidae > Amphiduros > Amphiduros pacificus. The sequence goes on along the minus strand of OX439002.1, from coordinate 47,469,969 downwards.
TTAACTTATTTGTTTCTCCTAATGAGTTCCTGATGGAATCTTATCTCTCACTATTTCCACGCCACGAATCCTTGACGCTGAAAATATTAAAAGCATTGGTTTACCTCAGACGCCATCTTCATTTCCTGTAAAATACTGAAAAGTATCTTGTCCTTTTTCTCAATATAAATTGATGTTACTTATTTTAAACTATGTTTTGATAGCTCTAAACTTTGCAATAAAAATTTGAACAGGAGTTAATATTAAAAGGGGAGATTTGCCTTGTGTGTGAAGTGCAACAAATGTATACTTCCTCTTTGTCGGTATGCAAATACCGAAAACGGCATCAAAGTCAATTTGTAGATAGTTTGCTGACACGGCCATTGAGGACAGGCAAAATAATCAGCAGAGATAATTAACTTACCCTGATTTGATGTAGCAGAGAGAACATGTCACACAATAATGGGTCAGATGGGATGCAGGACTGCTTACTGTTTCCCAACAATCAGCGGGTGGCGAGGAGAACTAGTTGTGTGTGCCCCGGGGTCTAGGAGCCTTTCTGCCGGCATCGTGCACCAAGCAGCGGCCAACCAACCCCGTCGAGGCAACACTATCCCCCGCCATCAACCTGTCAGCCTCCCCACCGCACATCAACAGGCACGTCAAAATGACATCACACACGTGTGAATTTTTGTGTTCTACATAATATTTCCTCAATGAGAATAGTATGAATGAAGTATAAGAACACCAGACTAACTTATTTAACTTATAATATAAACACATTAATTAACTTATAATATAAACACATTAATTAACATTTAAATATATCAACAAACCATTATATCTGTCATGGCATTATTATCATCATTTTTTTTGTCATGTCATTTTGAACTGTTACATGAAGCTTTTGTTTACAATGTACAAATTTCTGACTGATACCGCCATGTTCAATTCTAAGCAGAGCATTGTCAGGAATGGCTGCATTTCCTGAAGTGGTACAAGAGGTTAGGCTTACAAAGGTATTTGATTACAAGCATAAATACATAGGCAAACACATATACCGCTAAACTTCCCTAACATTGATTCACATACAAGATTTGCCCAAAAAAATGAATAACACCAGCACCCGTTGATTTCTGTTTATGTGCATGTATTATGTATCACATGACTTGTCATTTTTTCACATTTTTTGTAGATACTCTGATTGGTTGACAACTCTTGCTGTAATGCCATATACCCCGAGTTAACACACCAAATCTCACACTTGTGCGTGTTTGTGTGTATATGTTTTAGATTCAGGACATTGAAATCATAAGGAACCTGAAAAGCTAAGAGAGTGCCGAAATTGTTTGATTAATGAAATGTCAATTCTCCATTCTGTCATATACAACTAAGGGGATGAAAGCTGAAATTACAATGTGTCCTTTCTTCAGTTTTTCTGTCGGTACTAGTCTGGACTCAAGATTGCATTTAAAACTCTCCAAGTGATCAATCATGGTTAAAAAAAAGATTCAACACTCTTGGATGAAAACATTATTAGTCTATATATGTAGTTGCTAATTTTATTAACATCTGTATATTTTGTTATTCACCATTCAATCCTTAAATTCAGTGTTTCCAAACTTACCATAACCTTACATCGATTAATACCTCTGTCCAACCCTGAGAGTGCTTGCCTGAAAACTAGAAAAGTTTGTGATCTTGTTAAGGGAATTTCTAAAATGAATAGTATCGCAGAGAGAGAGAATACTATTTTAATCCTGTGCTAAGTTTGGTGTGACAACACAATGAAGTTCTTTGCAAACATTATGAGCAATTGAAAAACAGTGGGCACAAAATTTGTAAACTTCCTGTGTTCTACCACCCAATGACAGACTATTCATGCCCTTAGTTTGTATACAGTAAGATTATTTATCGACACATGGCTGAGATCAAACCCATTTTTATAATTTGGTTTGCAGATAGCTCAAGACTTCAAGACTTCAATTTCTTCAGGTAATTGTAGATTTCTGTGTTTTTCTCCTTTATCATATAACTAGTCATTTACATGTTAATACCTTTGTGGATAATCTGATTGATTGACAACTCTTGCTGTAAAAGTTATATATCCCCAATTAGCAGATAAATCCCTATCTCTCTTTCTGAACAGAGAGTAGAGTGTCAAGCTATCAGGCACAGCCTTATTTTTCAAAATAGGTCTATTGAAATCTGAAGATTGCACAACGAAATTCCTTGATGATAAATATATGCTTACCACTTACCATAGAATAACTTAATTCATTTGTAAGCAATAAATATTTACCTTTCTATCTTTGGTAGATTATTCAGCGAACACAGAACGCATTGTCTCCCATTTGCACATCATTTGATGACCTATTTTTATCTTTATATAATGTTAGGTCAAACTTGACATTCAAGGATGGGGCCAAAATTCCTGAGTATAACACAAGTGCCATCCTTATATTCAAAGGTGTGCATGACTATCTTGCAATATGTCTTAAACATTGAGCTATACAGACAAAGAGGAGAACATATATGTTGAGATTTGTCAAGTTCAGATGTCCCCAACCACACTGTATATATCAAATCCTCAATCTTCATGATAAAAATATTATTAGTTAGAGGAGAGTGCATATTGGAAGATAATCTGTGGAAATATCAATGTTAAATTTTATACCCCAAAACAAGAACCCATGCTTAGCACACATGTAAACACACACGTAGCTGTTTGTAGAGACATAATGTGTCAATCAGAGGTGGGTGACCACTGAGGTGTTCATACTCAGGGATATAGGTAAAGGGAGAAGCCCTAGAGAATGCAACAGAAGCCCTATGGGGTTGGGTGTCTGTGGGCCTCACTGCTCTCCGCTCTGTCAGACCTCCATCCCCTGTCTACATCTTGTAACTAGTCAACCGCCTTGCACCTGACAAGGTATTAATTGTGCTTGATTCAACCCAACAAGTTCTATTTAGGTTTTTGGGTTTCTTTGATTTTGCAATGTATTCCAACTGAATCTCCTATGACCCAACGCAAGAGGCATAATGAGCATGCACAATTATATATTATATCCTATTCCGCTTATTCTCACATATTCTTTCGAAACAATAAGCTACCCGACTCAAGAACTATTCGTTCTTTGGCATCACATGCCTTTCAAAAGTCATCTTGATTTGTGTTTAGATATGATTTAATTCTATTTTAAGAATATTAAAGTGGATGAAATTTAAAATCTTGAAGAAAATGAACACAAATTTGACTTCCAATGTCTATTCAACTAATATCAGTTGTTTGTTGCCATTGACATATATTCATAACATAATCATGAATATTGTCTGTACAAGATTTGAAATATTTTTAAATGTATCTGTTTAGACTACATTCATTTAGAATTTGCATTAAATGAAACTTGAATTTGATGTCCCACACCATGAATCTTAACCATGACAACGACATATTATTTGCTAAAGTAGGTTGCAAAAGAATATTTTTAGAATAAAGTTGGTGCTATCGTGATAGTGAGTAGAAGAAACCAGTCAATGAGTTGTCAAGAAAAGAAAAATTAGTCATTCCATTCGTGTTATGATGAGCATATTCTATGTCATGGCAAGTGTAGTTATATATAAGATTATACATTATTGTATATATTTCTGTGTGTTTAGCTGCAGTGAGTAATAAAAAGTCATTTGGGTTGCACTAATTAAACCCCAGAAAGGGTATATGAATCATTGATGCAATATATGTCTTCATACAGCCAATCGTTTTAATCTCCGACACTCAATACTGTCCATGAGCATCTGTAAACCTTTGGAACATCCCGTAGAGTCTAAAGAAATACCTAATGTCGTTTTCATCACCAGAGACAAGCAATCACGATGATTGGTTCAAGGTGGATATCGGGGGCACAGCTGGAGATAAATGGGGTCTTGTTTGCAATCAGTGGGCTTGGAGAGTACTATACATATTTAGGTATGGTTGGAGGGTATTTTATATCATGGTTGGAGAGTATCATGCATCATGGTTGGAGGGTATCATGATTATCTTGTATTCACGTTTAAATCACGGTGAGAGAGGATGTCATTGGAACACTGTCGGTGTTTGGTAGATTGACTCCTGACCTGACACAACAGGTCGGCGCAATAATGACGATTGGCTTGTTTCCACTCTGTTTGAATTAAATCTCACGAGAAGCTTCTACTACTGCTGGGTACACTGCAAAGTGGTTTGCCTGTTTATTAAAGCGTCGATAAGCACAGTAAAATACAAGAGTTATATGTTTTATTATTGGGGGGCAATTTGAAATATTGTTCAACATATATCAAATTGGCTGATGCATGACAAAAATAGCTTTATGAACCCATCTAGCTTATATATACTTAATTTTACTTGCCTATATATACTTGCCTGTATATACTTGCCTATATATACTTGCCTATATATACTTGCCTATATATATATATATATATATATATATATATATATATATATATATATATATATATATATATATATATATATATATATATATATATATATATATATATATATATATATATATAGAGGCAAGTAAAATTAAATATGTAGCTTGATATAATCTTAATCATTTCTGATGTAAATACTATCTCATCTATAAGAATGAATCCCAATTTTCTAATTGTCCTGATTGTATTTTTGATCATTACAAGCATTCTTCAAAGATTGATAATGTTGACATTTTCTTGATAAATCTCATGAGAGCACGGGATCGATCTACAATGCTAGTCACCTATTCCATTACACATGTTTGATATATGCTCATGCTGTTGTATATATATTGCTTATTTGTATAGTGAGGTGACATGTGGCTCGGTGTCTACTTTGATTGGCTTCCTCCTTTGCCCCATCTCGACGACGTCGCCTAATGGTGGGTAACAAGGCCTATTTGCGGGGCGTTACACTCGGCGTTACACCAGGAACTTTGCACCACCTCCTGCCATTACTAGCTCTGTGTGCAAATGACACACAAATAACCTTACACATTGGCAACGGAACAGCACCCAGCGTTTATTATGTTTTATAGACACATCAATCTCATTTCTGTCATCAGTGTGTGAAGAAGAGGTAGCACAAGAAGGGAGCACATATATTGTTTGGTTTTTCGTTGTTGTTCAGGTGATGAACTATGCAAGGGTGGTATTGAACAGTCTTGATTTTAATTTCTTGATAATGATTAAGAAATTTTGAGTTCCCAGAATTTGAAGATTACCCAGCCTAACCCTTTATATTGCTTTAGAATATACCAATATTAAAACACTGGATTGCTTTACCACTTCATTGTATGACATAATTGCATCTGGCATTAAGACACCCATCTATAATCAAATCTCACAAAAATGAGAAAGGAGCATTTAATCTAATAATGACACCAACATTTGGCATTTTTGCTTGTAGCAATGCGTGTAATCTCCTTTGTCTCCAAAACACTGATATCCCCCTCTCAGACCGCAGATGGTTTTGTCATGGATTAACATGGGTAGTTTAATCCAGGCTTATGTGTTGTATTAACACATGTAGCTACTCCTCGATGTTTGCATCTCATCAGGACTTCCTTGGAGATAGAGAGGACATCAAAGGGAAATGTAGTCACGAATATAATGTTTGTTTGCCCTTTCCATACCCAAATTGTGAGAATTCACTTTATGATGTAAATCTGGAATAAATATATGTAAATTATAATGATATGGATAGCCTTAATATTTCACTCACTACAAAATGGATTTGCCTGCATGTGCTTCATTTCCATTTCTGATCTTGAAAAAAAACAACAGATTTTGCCAGATGCAATCTTGCAGATGATTCTTCCATTTTATTTATTGAGTATTCTTAACTTATACTTGATATATACTCTGAAATCAACGACAGAACATGAAATATGTGCTTTCGAAAGATATCCTAAGAAATCTGTATTATTCATTCCAGTTAAAGACAAGAAAAGGGAGAGCGGCGCTGTGTTCATCAGTACAGGCTGTCATGTTATTACTATGTTGATAAAAGATCAAGACCTTTATATGAAGTGGCCAGTCCATCTTTGTCCAATCTGTCATATGTGATCAACTCAGGCCAAATAAAGGTCAAGGTCTTTCATATCTTCTCATCTACTCTGCCTTATAACATCTAATTTCAAATCTGGTTATTTGAGATATTGTCATAGAACATCTTTAAAATCACAGAAATTTGTTTATGCATTACATCTAAAATTCTATAAATATATCGGATGGTAAAATGCATTTCATATATCCACAGGAATAAACCATCATATATCTCCAAGAATATACCCTTATAAATCCCCCAAGTATATACCCTTATATATCCCCCAAGTATATACCCTTATATATCCCCCAAGTATATACCCTTAAATATCCCCCAAGTATATGCCCTCTTATATCCCCAAGCATATACCCTCATATATCCCCAAGAATATACCCTTATATATCCCCAAGCATATACCCTCATATATCCCCAAGAATATACCCTTATATATCCCCATGCATATACCCTCATATATCCCCAAGAATATACCCTTATATATATCCCCAAAGCATATACCCTCATATATCCCACAAGCATGTCCTCATATATCCCCCAAGCATTTAACCTCACATATTCCCAAGAATATGCCCTTTCATATTCCCAATCACGTTCCCTCATTTGAGTGGCATCCCCAGATTAACACTATGACGCTGCTCTGAAGCAGAGTGTGAAACAGGATTAACACCAAATACAGAGACACCGGCAGTCAGCACCTATCAATGCAGAGATAGTTGCATATGTATGAACAACATATTGAGACACAGCAATCAGCACCTATCAATGCAGAGATAGATTCACAACTATGATAACATATGTATCAGTATGAAATACTGATACAAATTAAAACAGGAACTGTCAATGTAAATATAGTTGCACAAGTGCGATGAAAATATTGAGACATCAACACTTAGAAATGTTGATGTCTTGATAAGAGCTGAAATGCAGACACCAACAGTCAGCCATTTATCAAAACAAAAATAGTTACACAGATATGATCACAATGCAGACACCAGCAGTCAGCACTTATCAATGCAGAAATAGTTACACAGGTATGATCACAATGCAGACACCAGCAGTCAGCACTTATCAAAACAGAAATAGTTACACAGGTATGATCACAATGCAGACACCAGCGGTCAGCACTTATCAATGCAGAAATAGTTACACAGGTATGATCACAATGCGGACACCAGCGGTCAGCACTTATCAACACAGAAATAGTTACACAGATATGATCACAATGCGGACACCAGCAATCAGCACTTATCAATGCAGAAATAGTTACACAGGTATGATCACAATGCGGACACCAGCAGTCAGCACTTATCAACACAGAAATAGTTACACAGATATGATCACAATGCAGACACCAGCAGTCAGCACTTATCAATGCAGAAATAGTTTACACCAGCAATTAGTTTCTTTCAATGCTTGGATAGATGTCTGAGATACACTATCACTAAAAGATTGTCTTGAGGTCTTATCTTCAAATATCAAAATCACTTAAAGATCTTTCCTTGGCCTAGTCATTCTGCTCTTCCTTGTTTTTGTCTCTTTTTTTATTTTTATTTTTTTATTTTTTTGTCAGTAGCAGGTGCCACTTAAAATTAGTTCTATAAATTCCAGCACAGAGTTGCTTACTTTCATTCAAAAAGTCTGCATGCCGATTGGGTTATTCATTTGTAAGGGGACTCCTATGAGATTACATTAATGGGATATGCATTTGGCAAATAATATGAAAACTCTGAGAGGCTTACGATTCATTTTATCTCAGTTTCATAACAGCTGCTGCCGTGTAATGAAATCTGCTTACTTTTCCATTTCGACGGTCTTGTTGCTTGTTTTATCGTGTGCATTTTTGAAAGTAAGTTTAAGGAGGTTCTACGGAGCTTAAGGAGGTTCTACGGAGCTTAGGGAGGTTCAACTTAGCTTATTGAGGCTCCTACTTTGATCATTAAATATATATATATATATATATATATATATATATATATATATATATATATATATATATATATATATATATATATATATATATATACATATTGAAATAAATAAAAAGGCAGCATAACATGAGATGCATTATTTCTGTTATTATGCAATTTATATTGGCATATGAAGGTTGAAAAACACTGATAAAAAATATGATTTGTGTTTGTGATAAAATAAGATTAAAATGGGTTTGTACACGTTACATCTAATTAATATAACTCATAGGTGACAGGATCACATATATGGGAAAGCCGCGATTAGTGTGAGGGGAAGTAGATGGGTTGATGGGACAGACCAGTCCGGAACACACATTCATCTATTTGGCCCCAGTCTCATCACCTGCCCTGACATCCATCATCCCCTAAAGCAACACTGCAAGGCTCGCCAACTTTGCACATTTCTGGGGGGTTTTATTGCTGATCATCTAATCATGAAATCTTGTGAAGACCCATCGTGTAGACGATATTATTGTATTTATGTCAGTGACATTTTTCTTGGTCATAAAGAGATGTTATGCACATGTTTACTTGGGTATGGTGAGAACATATGGGATCTTAGCCAATGTAGTGGCATGGTATGCAATAAAGTGGATGTGACAGTAATCAGATGGTTCAACAAGTCGTGCTGATAAGCAGGGTGGCCGGCAGACAAGTCTTGATCACACATGATGCCTAGCGGGGAAAAAAACTGCACAGCGAGAATGTAAATGTCAGCATACAAATCGCATCTTCGCACAATATGAAAGTTTATATTGTGAAACTGCAGTGATCTGAATGTGATGGATTTGCAGGCTATAAACAATTGTGTTTTCATTGATCTTTTTATGGTATTTTTATGATATTTTGCCTTAAAGGTCATTTATATGATAGATGCTTCCAGATAGTATATGTATCAGTCATTAATCAGTTATTAATATAGCAAATACAATATCAATTCTCTTTCCTTATAGTGTCGCAATGGAAACTATTTAAACCATGTGCAAATATTAAATGAGCAAATGGTGGCACACAATTTGTTAACATTCTAAGGTATAATCTTAAATGCAGGGTGAAAGTGAAATGCAAAGTTTCCAGTTTCTAAAAATGCTTTACTATCTTAGCATTGGATTATATCCTTTTTAATTTGAAACAGAAATGTGTTGCAAGAGTTTCCATGTCCTCAGTATATATATATACATATATATATATATATATATATATATATATATATATATATATATATATATATATATATATATATATATATATATATATATATATATATATATATATATATATATATATATATATATATATATATATATATTAATACTATATACAAAAACATATGGGCCAGATCAAACTTATTCTTATCATTTGGTTTGCAGGTCATGATAACAGATGCCTCCATAAGGTGTCACATATTAACCACCAGAGAAGCTCACTGCTTCTTCTCAAGATATGTGAAAATAGGTTGTCATTGTGAGGCTCCGAGCGTGCTGGCCATCGCTGTCAGGAGTGAAGGTGACATGTGTATGTGATGAGGGTGAGCTGCTAACACATGAGTGCTGCACTCCACCTCACCTCTCACTCTCACCATAATATGTTCACAGGCGGAAAAACAATGAGGGTAATTTAGATTACCCTCATACAACCCAATTCACGCGACAGCGTGGATTTGATGGCATAATGCATATTGTAAAATTTGTGCCACAAACATTGCGCACATTTTGTTGTAAATCTTTTTAAAGTAATAAATCCTTTTAAAATGTAATAAGTCATGGAGAAAGGTATATTCCTTTTTGACAGGCAATATATCCTTCTATTTTAACTTTTCACAATACGATGATTATTAGTATCCAACAAAACCAAGTTTTAAAATCCATAACATTCTCAGAACATTTTTTTCAAGTTGTTCAAGTTTACGTTGTTCCCATTATGTGTTCCAACGATGTAAATGAAAAAGCATTTTTTAGTTATTCAATTTCATAAAATACCATACCATCATGTCCAACACCTGACCATGGGAGATTTGATAACTAAAACTAGGCATAGTGATCCTATATTAATATTGATGAATGTCATTGGAAGACATGTTGCTAACATATGAAATACACAACTTGAAAGCCTACAAGTAGGTATAATGCACTTGCAATAAATAGCAAATATAGTTCCATTTTAGTGTTGAATTGTCCATTATAATTAGACCCACGATTTTTTCATGATTTTTTTTTCTGTTATATTTAGCCAGGGATTTCAAATGTAGAATTACCCTCATCTTTAGTATTGTGGAATTGTCCTCGTAATCTAAATCAATTTGAGGAACCCCATCCTTTCCAATCTTAACTAATAACTTCCCTTTACATCAGTCTTGATATAAGTTACATCATAATTGTGATAAATGCAAAATACCATGAAGATCAGCTTTGTTTCTTGATGAATCATGAAAAATTTCTTTTTCATAGCCTTGACCAACTTTATGATTTGCGATGAGGGTAACCTAAATTACCCTCATCCCAAGTCGTAAGTTGGTCAAGATAATTTAAATTACCCTCATCTTATTGTCACCTGTTGGTAACCCCTGCGAAGTTCGCTCATCAACCATGTTACAAATCACGTTCTTGTTCAATGTATGTGAACTTTGTTACTTATTCACTATTCACAGTTCATTACTCTCTTTTTTTTCTAAATCTATATGTTGACGTGTTGACATAGTTTACTGTAAATTTAGGACAAAATTGAATAAAGAACTGTGAATAGTGAATAAGTAACAAAGTTCACACATACCCTTGTTCTTCCCTTCTTGTCACCTCCATGAGGAGAGTCACGGGCCTGATGCCTGTTTATATTCTGTACACTTTCATTTCAAGCCATCCTGTTCATCAGTTTCTCACCTTGTGTTTGGGAAAGGTATTGAACGCATTTTGAGACTGCCCTGTAGGTCTTACATTATAGGCTGACTTATTTGTGTTTTCTATCTATTTAATCACTCAACTTGCCTTTGTTTGCTAAGAGAGTCTTTAAGCTGTGCTCTGACGCCATTACTCTCAGTGACATTGCACTGGAACTGGTTATTTTAGCTCAAATGAGTCAGAGAACTTATGGTTCACAATTTCACTTCAACCATGGCATCCTCATTTCCTTATAGTCCACATTGAATGTCTGCCTTCATTTTCATTAAGAAACTGATCTTGAAACTAAAGTGTGCGGAATGAAAACAAGCATTGGGCCTGTGAATCAATGACACGTTCTTAGCCCAGAACGGACATACACAGAAAAATATAGATCTTATATTTCCTTTATTGTTGTTGATGGTATTTCTATTTGAAAAGCCTATCCATTATTCTACTCCATTATAAGGGACAACATTTTAAGTTAGGTTTTTAGGAATAAGATAGTAAAATTATTTTTTGTTTGTTTGGGGATTTTCATCACCTTCAACATTATTTCAGTCATTTTGTGACGAGACCTACATGTAGTAGATATGGAGCTTTCTCTGTGAATCACGGGTCCTCGACATGACAACCCACCCAGTAACAGATTCACAAGGGCAACATGTTAACCCTTTAGACACGTGCCTCATCTCATATAAGGAATTTTATCATACGTGCAATCTCGTCGTGACTGGGAATCGAACCCACAACCTTTGGATCATCACAGAGGAGTTGACACTCTATTGCATGTATTATCTGTGAGTTAGAAACAAAAACTAAAAAAAACTGTTATATGGTGTTTATACAACATAATGCATACACGAACCATGTCAAATGTGGGTTTAAGATGAGGGAAAATTGGCTTTGATTGGACAGGCAGAAGAGTCAGTCATGCAGCTCAGCAGAACCAGATGTTTTAGGAGACCTTCTCCCCACTCATTGCCTGACAGGAAGTCAGGATTTGATCTTAATATTTTAGGATGGCTTATACCTATATTTCTCCCTCTAATACAAGTGATACAATTGAAATAAATGAAAAAATTACTGGACTTATTTTTGAGTCATTCAACTTTACAAAATGTCATACCATCATATTCCACAGCTGATATAGGAGATACCTATAAAATAGGCAGGGTGATTTGATTGGGATGGCAAATACCCATATTTTCCCCTTTAATAGACAAACAGATAATTTCTGCAGATGTGGTTCATCCTAGTTCTAGGCTCTATAGTTAATGGTCGGTAAGGGTGATAGGCTTGTACCAATGGACAATCATTCAAGTGTCCCAATCTGAAGGTGCCCCATTGTCACCTTTACTTTGTTGATAAAGAGTTCAACTTTCAAATGGCACAACAATTTATGTTAATATGGTAGGCATTTGGAAAGAAAAAGATAAAGAAATGTATATCATATAAGGAAAAAATGCTTGAAAGTCTGACTTTAAAAGATATTTAAATATCAAATCTCACCCTTCAGCTCAAAGCAATGACCACTCTGTAAATCTAAATTTCCACTCATCCAAAATACCAGAGCAGACCATACTGCACTCGCAATCAGAATAGAACACTGCAAATCTTGGGCTAACAGAATGGCATTGTGGTCTGTAGAATTGACCTAATTAACCTTGCTTTCTGTAGCAATGAGCTGGCCAGAAAGATGAAATGGCTTCGTTCTTTCTTTTGAAGATAAATGAACTTTGTGACACTTCTTGATTGTATCCATATAAATAGAGTCAGGATAAAAGAAACACTATCACAATGAACATTGTCAAGATTCTCTAAAACTGCAATAGCATAATTTATCATGGTTCTTTCTTCTAAACAGATTTGCAATTATTACCGATTATATTTGCATTAATGTTGTACAATATGAAATTGGCGAAACCATCCACATTAGCACAGTTGGTAGAGCAATGACTATGTCTTTTTGATTATATACAAAGGGGATGGGAGGTGATGGGTTTGACCCCACTGACTGCCAGGGTTATTCTCAGACTGGATAAAGGGATCCGAAAGTCTGCCTGAAATATGCTGCTAATATTGTTGTATAACTTAGTAGATGATCTACTTAAAATATAAACTTCCTTCTTGATAGTCTTAAGGAGACTGATCTCAATGCAGTATATGATCATTTTTGGATTTCTACAACAAAATTAAGTTGGGGGAACTATTTTTTCAACAAGAATTAGAATAGGTAAGTATGTGAACCAGAACAGAAACACACTCCCACATACAAACATCAGCACTGTGTGGAGTGTGAAGCACATGGTGACTCAATCAATAACAAACCCCATGCCACCTCTACTCAACCACCCCCAACCCTCTCCACCACAATAAACAACAAAACATTCAAATTATATTTTTTTTTATAAAACCTAAAATGTTATCTTATAACAATATATCATAGACCATGTACATTAGTCTATAGTGCACAATTAGTATGAGGAAACATATTTGAAATATTGTTAAAGCATGATTTCATTTTTCTTGTAAGACCAACAAAACCCCTATTTCAAACTCTAGTCATTTAATCCTTGTCACTAACCCTTTTCAAACCAATCAGTTATGTATCTAACACCATCCCTGTATTTCTGCACGTTTTGCCACAAAAATCTGATATTTCCTATTACTGCTCGCATGTGCGGTATAAAAATTAGAATCTTGCCTTCATCATTTCCACAGAAAATTATTACATCATGATTTAAACAAACCTAAAAATTCTTGAAATAAAAAAAAATAGAGAACTTTGAAAAAAACATAAGATAATGCAACTTTCTCATGACTTTCTGTGATCAGCATTAGGGATGAAGGTGTCACAGTTGCCATAAAAGCATGTTTTAATTATTTGTCATTGTCGAAAGCTTTGAATTTTGATTTGAATTTTGATTTGAATTTTGATTTGAATTTTGATATGAATTTTGATTTGAATTTTGATTTGAATTTTGATTTGAATTTTAACTTTATATGTTGTTTTATTTTTTCATAAAAGTTAACAAATCTAACATTATATGTAAGCCTCAAATCTATATCATATATAGGCCAAGTGTTATTAATGTTCTTCCTGTTAAGATCCTTTTTGTCACAGGTGTGACGACACCAATACTTTTATTAAGCATGTTTTAAAATAGCAGATTCCTTAATAAACATGTACTGTCTTAGTGGTTAACAATGACACTCCTATATATATTTGGAGATTTGCTTGACCACATTTTGTGGTAATTTGCAAAAAAATGTAAATCCTGTTTCTGATTGGCTGATACTACAATAATCCCCAAGGTTCAAATGGAATTTAAATTGTTTATCAATATTTCATTAGGGTTTCATTTCCCTGTAACATTAGTACATACCATCTCAAACTTAAAGACATTTTCTTAACAGGAGTGCAGCACTTCCATGTAGAAAGCAAACAATTCTGTAAATATTCTATTATCGGTCCTTTAATCATCATACATCTCATTATCACTGAACCACCTTTACATTCAACAATGGTGAGCCTAACAAAGTAACAGAGGTGGTGCCATTTAGCAATTCCAACCATTTCCTTTACATACGTCATCAACAAATAAAACATCTAGATATCATTAACAATCCTGTATCCTGACATTAAACAAGACTGTATCTTCACATGATCATAACCTTATCCTCAAGCATCCCCATATAAAGGGCATTAAATAGGCTCATATTTGGCATTATACATGTTTATGGTCATATTATTTTAAGCATATGACATATTTGAATTTTAAGAATTTTACTTTATTATTCATGAAAAGCAGCAACTTTCATATACTGTGCAGTAATGCAATATGTATATAGAGGAGTTATTGACCTAAACAATAAGCACTGGTCTCAGTTTAACAAACAAAACAGGTTTAATCAAAATATATTTCTGACTAGTGTTTCAGGGGAGATTTTCAAATTCCATTCAAATACAATGTGACCTGCATTTCCATTCAAATGTGATTTGACCTCATATACAACCCTTTTTTAATATTGCCAACAAAACAGAGAACATCTTTCATCAAAACGGTGCTACTCTTTTTTACTTTGGACTACAGAGTTGTGTTCCCCATTGTAAAATAATCACAGAAAAAATAAACAAAAAACTAACATAACATATGAGAGATAATATTAACAAAACTGATTTTTAAGTATTGAAACCACATTGGTGTTTTGATAATTTAAATAATATATATATATATATATATATATATATATATATATATATATATATATATATATATATATATATATATATATATATATATATATATATCTAATATATATACATATATATATATATATATCTAATATATATATATATATATATATATTAGATATATATATATATTTATATATATTACATTACCAAACAATATCTTTTAATTTTAATGATTCTGAGGGTAGTATTTTCACCTGTGCTTATTATATTTTTCTTGTCACATTCGTGGAATGCTAACTATAAATATAAACATGGAATCATCCTGGATTTGAAACAGATCCAGTTCTACAAATCTTTGCTTTGTGTAAACTTTTCAACAGATATTTTAGTTTGATAATTTACCAAAGTAAATATGGAGTAATACAAAGGTTTTAAAAAACATGGTCATAAATTTGAATTAAGCAATCAATATCCCTTGCCATGCATTTACCTACAAACATATTCATGACAAAAATTGGGTGCACATTTCTAAATCATGGCTTTTGTCCATAATACAAAAATGAAACCTTTAATTCTGTTTTTTAATTTTTAAGAAAATATGATTTTCTTTACATATTACACCAGAGAGAGATGATTAACATCAAAATAAATGTTTAAAGATTTTGTTCCCTTTTTCTCAATGATTTCAATCGAATTCTTGCTCTTATACAATTGTTTGGAAAGTTTTGCTGTACACACCAGTATGTTGTAATTGTCATGTTAAGCCCAAAAGCTGCTCGAGTTCAATTTTCTTGCTTGTTGCAAAAGTTAATAACCTCAAGATAAGCAACAATATGTGGCTTTTTTTCTGAATGTCATTTAGCTATAATCTGGTATTAATAAAAAATAATATTATACACTGCAAATCAAAACCTCAGATTTTGTTAACTAATAGTTGACATTATATTTCAGTTGTTCTGTTCTTTTGTCTTTTTTTAAAAATCAAAATGCCACGATATAAAGTCAATTGGACCAATCTGATGCATGTATATAATATTAAAGGACTTCTAATTGTACAAGTTAAGTCGGTTACAACCTTGTCTGCTATATAAAATTCACCACAACTTTTTTCAGAGGGTTCACATACTTTACATATAATAAGAAGATGAGAATAAATTTGAATCTATCAAATCATAAATATGGGTGATATATCATTAAAAAAAAATAATTTGTGACAAATTCAACCAAGATCTCCTTATAATGTATTGCCCTTATGTATATCCGTACATTTGTGTTATTCTGATAATAAATTATACAAAATTAATAAAAGCAATATCCACTTCCCTTTGCAGACCAATGTTATATGTTTTGGCATCATTCCAAATTTGCTTACATTATACTTAACGTGAAACAGACTTATGGTTCCAGTTATTGATCAGGATCAGTAACAGAAAAAAACGCATCCAAAGGGACAAATCAAGGAATGAAAAAAGTGAAAAATAATTGTCGTTAGTTTGAAAATTTCATTTCAGGAAATTTTAACAATTTTGATCAAGCATCTTCATTTTACCTCAGTTATCAAGTTTCAAACATGTTTTATTCAGTAATTGTGCGAGAACATTTAAAAACCAAGGCTGTATCTACTTCATGCCTACTCTGAATGTGAAGGTCTTTTTACACAAATTATATCTGTTTTGTATTTCCTATTTTGGTATTGTTCATATTCAAAATGGTCGAATATACAATCCTGTGACTAGTGCAGTCTGGGTCCTTTATTTGGGTGCTATTCAAACTATTACAGTTGATATGTTCTTCATTAACGGAATTTATCAAAATTTGTAAAAAAACCCGACCCAGATGAACATGTTAATCAATAACATGATGGCATATTCATGCCATACTTTAAAATTTACATATGTTAATAGATGTAGTTCTGGTGAGCCAAAATCCATTTTTTTTTAAAGTGCAATTTAGGAGATAAGTTTGCAAATGTGACCAACAATAAAAAAATAACAAATTTGGTAAATATAAGATATGTATGTAAATCATTGCACTGCAAAAAGGCAAATTCAAAACTAGTAAACCTACCGGTACACATTCTTGCTGGAAACCCCAATCTTTAAATCTGCATAGCACCTCCTTATCTTATCTTTAAAATGCCTGCATAAATCTACAATACACTGTTACTAATGAATATAAGCAAAATATATCCCTATCAAGAGAAAAGCTAACAGAAAACTAAAGGTTGTTATATTTGGCATATATTGATTCTCCTTAATAAAGGGAATTAATATCTGTTAAAAAATAACTGAAATAATTTCCTTGATTTTTTTAGAACTTGAAATATAAGCCAAAAGATATAAATGTCACATTAAAAAAAAGTATTCTAGCTTCCCTGCAGGTAAAGAGACTTGCAAATTTATCAAGGTATCTTTTGATTGTATCAAGGTAATGATCTGATATAAAATTATCATTTATCATTTACTTTTTTCTGGAATGTGTTATGGCAACGACATGGCATTATCATCAACACAGAATTTCTCTCATCTACTCAGAATTCCTCTCATGAAAAACATTTTGAGTTTAATTTATTTAATTTATTTTACATCTTCTCATGACAAAGCTGTTTGAATGCAAGGAAAACCATGAGAAGGTACAAGTCTGCCAACCAAAAAAGAATAAAAAAAAGACTTTTTACTTTTGATGATATACCAGGATTGATACCAAAAGTCCTTGATGATAACTTACTGCTTAGTTTCTACATTTGTTTAATTGTAATTTTCAGTAAACATAACATTCACTGCCATGAAACAATTAAGGTTAAAGTCCTATCTGATTTTTTTCTTATTAGTAATCACTTAATCAATGACACTCTTTATCAGATATTTCTCTAGTGAACTAATCCCATGATCAACCTATGTGAAGCATTTTTTAATGATTATGTCTGATTTATGTTAAAACCCCATCTTGGGTCACATCATCAATAGCTGTTATAAGCCAGGCCAAGAAAAAACATGGTGTAACTTCTCGTTTCAACTTTTCAAGAAACACCCAACTGGCCATCAGAAATAGAAAATATTTCTTGACCTACATTTATCCTACATAATATAACCATCTCACAAGACCTCTTTCACCCTAAATATATATATTTTTGTTTTGGCCATATAAATGTATATAATTATTTTTTTCAAAATAACTTCAATCATATATGAACCAGTAACAATCCCATATAAATATATATACAGCTTATTTAATAGGCACATCAACACCAAAATTGAGACGTAGTTGTTCAAAGAAGACAAATGTTAGAATCGTGTGTGGACCAAGTCGGACAAAAGCTGGAACAAATCCCTACAAGATACAAACATCATATTTGTTTTAATACAATTTTATCTAAAATTCCTACAGTGCACACTAATATATATCCAGAATTTTCCATTCTGTTTTCAGTTAAATATTGACACCATTATGTGAAACTGAAACAAATCTATCTCTAAAACAATGGAAACATCACAGAATGTTCTTTTACATTGAAATAATTAAGTAAAATTTAAAATCTCTGTCTTACTCAAGTAACTTTGTCAAAAATGTCTATATCAATGAGACAGCCAGCAAATTTTGAAATAATTCAAATAATAGTAATAAGGTCATGCAAACCTTGAAGAAGCCCATTGGTCCATTTTTGGCGATTTCTTTAGCTACAGCCATGAGGCCCTAAAATAAAATTAAAATGTTTCTTGTCAGCCATTTCTTGGTAGTTAACTGACTTTAATTTGTTACAGTAAAATAAAAAATATCAAGATATTAAGTATTCAAAGATGTTTAAAGTTACACTTCAAGCAGCCATATCTTACACAAGCTGTACTTGCAAAAGGTTTCATATTTTAAAGGTTTTTCTCATTTGTGCATACCATGGTAACTATGGTAACAGGAATATTCATTAATGCTTTGATATTAAAAGAAATGTTATAAGAGAGAGCCTGTACATATCTTTGTGTCAGTGACCTTATTTTTATGGAATTAAACCATAAACCAAATACACAGAAGAATCTTGTCTGCTGCTTTATATTTTGCCCACTCCTCTTAACCAACAGAGTAATGATCAAAATTCTGAGATGCATCTCTTTCACACCTTATATTTATCAGTCAGAGAGGACTTCTTCATTGAGGTATGTCTATTCACCGAAATACGTTCCTTCCTGATACCTATACATTTATCAAGAATCATTTAACCAACTACTCATCAAGATTCATAGGCCAACCAATTATATCTCTTTCATCAATCATAGTCACTGAATATTCTTTAATTTTTTTTTTTCAAAGTGTTCATTGAGGTGTGACTGGTCACTGAGGCATGTATCACTGAAAGCAGTACCATTCGTCAATTTGCATAATCCAACCAATATTGTATTCAACATAAAAGAAAGACCTAAGTTTTATGCCTTGATGGTAAATGGTCACTGACATGTGACCTTATAACCTCACAGCCACCTTATAAGTCCAAGTCAATATTTCATCTGAATTGTTCACTGAAGCATGACTGCTCATCGAACATGATTTTCATCACTGAAATAATATTTTTAATCAAGTTGAAAGCATCTGACCAAAAATCACAGCTCAAACGCTTACTGTCAAAAGTGTTAACTGTGGCATGACTGCTCACCCAAGCATAAATTCCATCACTGATACCAATATTTAAATCAAGTTGCATCATCCAGCCGATAATAACAGCTCCATCTGTTATATTCACTCGACATCCAACTTTATTTGAGTGACCACTCAGGTGTGACTGCCCACTCAAGCATGATTTTTTTTTTTTTAAAGTCCTTATGAAGAACATTATGATACACATTTCCATATTATGATAAGTTTCAAGCTTGGATGTTGCATAATAGCAGAGATGAATTACACATTAATATTTTTTTTCTCCAAATGTTAAATAGCTCACTTAAGCATGACTTGCAACTAAGTAACTAATACCATTCTTCAAGATGTATCATCCCACTAATAATTATAGCTCTATCTTAATAATAATACAATGAGCACCACACAAACATCTAGTTCGCTGACCAATCACGACAGTCAAGACAATGATGGGAGACAATGGCAATTACTTTAAACAATTAGAGAGCAGCTCACAGTAGAAAAAATGTCCAAAGTAACAATGACGGGAAGCAGTGATCTACATTTCAACATCGCAGAGATGACTTTCTCAGAATATATAATAGAGACAAATCATTAAACATCCCAGAAAAAGAAAATGTTCAAATTCACTGCCAGCAGGGTCATTAGGGCAGCTATAGATTGTCTAGTCTATAAAAGTCACTGAATATATTTCATGGCTCTAAAGATGGACAAATGGACAGAAAGGGACTTCAAAATAAAAACGATAGTTTCATCACAACTTACTGTTTCAAATAATATTTTATTACAAAAATAATCCTTGACAAGCACCTTAAACATAATTATATACATTTTCCCATATATTTCTACAACATGGCCCACAATGATATAAACATAATAAAATAACAATAAATGAATAATTCAAAATGTTTTAGAATGGAGACTGAATATGATGTTTATAAAAAAAATCGCAAAATCATTAAGTTAAACATATTGTCTTTGTTTTATGATTAGTGTTGATATTTCATGGCCAGTTTCTTGAGCTTCTGTCTCCTGTTTTTGAACCACACCCTGATCACCTCCTCCCTCACCTGGAGTTCATCAGCCATCTCCTCACGCCGGTACACATCCGGATATTTCACTTCATCAAAGAGTTCCTCCAGTCTGTCCATCTGCTCAGTGGTAAAACTGGTCCTGTTTCTACGAGCTCGCTTGACGTTCTTCTCAGCTTCTAGCTCAGCCAGGGTGGGTGTGGGTGCTCTGGACATCTTCACACCTGACTTCACACCTGACCTCATACCTGACTTCAAAGCTTTCCTGGTGTAACTCATTATCTGACTGTTACTACTCTCACTGGAGGACTGACTGTCAGAGGAGGCTGGTGTTGACACGTGACTTTCACCAGAATGAGAGCTTGTTGGGCTGTACTGTGTACAGCTCTCACCCATCATATAGGGGTAGTAATAAGATTGCCCCCTGTCACCCATGCTCCAGTTGTATTCTGGCATGTGTCCATTATTAGCACCAGTTGAATAGTAGGGACTACAGTACTGACCTCCTTGTGTGTTACTCCAGTTCCCATAGTTACCATACATTGTCATGGCAACAGAATCAGGAATATCCCTTACTGCAGAACTGATGACTGGTGGTGTGGGTTTTCCATATGTGTAATTGTTCATTGTGTCCCATGATGCATTTCCAGTTCCTAATTGTAAATACTGCATGTCATGTGACTGAGCCACAGCTCCCTCTAGTGGTGATGATGGCTGAACCAACTGTGTGCAAGTATAGATCAGATCTGCAGCAGAGATATTTTCCAGACTTTGTAGATTGACTGCTGTCTTAGAGACAGTGTCCTTATTATCAGTGAGGTCAGACTGACCATCTGATAAGCATTGCTTTGTCTGACCTTCACATGTCATACTGGATACTATATGCTTCATTTTTTCTGAACTAATTATTCAAGCCAAATATGTTTATACAAGACTTAGTTGGGAACTGATGATAATCTGATCAGGACCTGTATATGTAGTTGGTTGGATGGCTATTCACACCTTGGGACATCAAGGAATAGGGTTGGGTGATCACACCTTATTGCTTGTTCACAGTTTAGGCACACCACTTTGATGTATGTATAATCCTAGGGATACAGTACAAGAACTGGAGGTGTGAACATAAAGCTCAGAGGTGTGAACATCATAGGCTGTTATTGTGACTTGGGGACTATTGTGATGCTACAATGCAAAATGTATTATAATGATAACATAATTGTTGCTATTCAAATAATTGAGAACTTTCTTTTAATTTACCCTTTCTGACTGTTTGTTCAATAAAAATTTGCAGTAAATGCTACATTTTATAAAAGGAAAAGTTGCCAAAGATATTTTTCATCCTATTAATTAGTAATATCAAAAGTATTAAATAATATGCTTCCATTTAAATGCCATTTAGAACACTTTAGTTTTATTCACTTAAAATTTTGATTAAGTTGGTAACATTAAAAAAGCATGAATTTATACATATTTGATCTGTTATTCTAGACCTCCTGAAAAACATGTTGGTCTGCTATACCTAAGTTCTGAGAAAATGATTATGATATTGCGAGGGAAGTTTGAGCGAATTTTAATTCTTATTGTTGAGTTCACAACTATCTAATATTATAAAATTGAGCTTCATTTGTTCAAAGCTGCTAAAATAATGACACCAGATGTATTTGCAATATGGTATGTGTATGTCCACATACTGCCATTGTTACCAACCCTTCAATTCCTTAGATAATTAACTATATATCAACCAATCTCAGTGAAGATCTTATAATTTCCCTGCTGATACCAACAGTATCTCAAAGCTTCCCTTTGTGCACCCTTTGTAAGCTTCATCAACCAAAATGGTCCTCTCGCCCACACACAGGTACCCATATCAAGCCAATGAGACCTAACTTGGACAAAAACCCTGACAATTACACCTTTATAACATGATCTGTCCCAAAAATATAGCAAATCACTGATGAAACTTCTGAAAAAGTTAAAACCATTGGTTGGAAGCCATCTACAGTTGTCAAATATGGTTCTATTCCAAATAACTAAATTAAGAAAGATTTTATGACATTGTAAACTCCTGATAAACTATATCTGATATTCAATGAGAATATCTGGATTCATATAACGCTTCTATTTGCCAGTGTTTTGAGTATAAAAATGGGTTCTCTCACTTTTTTCTGCATTGGTGAAACTTTGAATTATTTAAAGGCCGATGCGTTTGCATAGACATGTAAAGTTTTTATATTTTTTAATGTTTCATCAATTTACTCCAGCTGGCTGGTTATAGTCATTGCAAATAACATTCCTTGGGAAATTTAACAAATTTGTATGAAGCCATATCAAATGAACCACTATTATTCAAAATATTTGACGTTTGAAAATTGGAGACCACTCCCATAACTTTAAGTTCAGCTGTTCAATAGGTTATCCATCATTTTTGCTGGATACACATTTTTTAAATTAGTAACAGGATTCCAAATTTGCCTAAATTTATCACTACAAATTGCTCTTTGTGACATTATAAATAGGTATTTTGAGAATATTATGAATAGAATATGTATCTTTTATTAAAACAACATCCTAGAAAGTTAAAAATGATACATTGATACATTCAAAAATTAATTAGTACCAAAGAAAGAAATTACAATACAAATGTATAAACTGAACATGATGGTCACACCTCCCATTTTTGTGTTCACACCTGTGGCTCTAGTGCTGACTTAATAGGATTACACATACATCAAAGCTATGTTAAAAAATCTGTGAACAAGCAGCAAGGTGTGATCACCAAGCCCCATTCCTTGATGTTCCAAGGTGTGAAAAGCAAGGTTACCCACTACATATACAGGTCCTGATCAGATTATCATCAGTTCCCAACTAGGTTTTGTCTTATATATCAATATAACAAATTCTAAAAAAAAAATCTGTCAAAATGAAGCATACAGTATCTAAAATGACATGTGAAGGTCAGACAGAGCAATGCTTATCAGATGGTCAGTCTGACCTCACTGATAATAAGGACACTGTCTCTAAGACAGCAGTCAATCTACAAAGTCTGGAAAATATCTCTGCTGCAGATCTGATCTATACCTGCACACAGTTGGTTCAGCCATCATCACCACAAGAGGGAGCTGTGGCTCAGTCACAAGACATGCAGTATTTACAATTAGGAACTGGAAATGCATCATGGGAAACCGTAAACAATTACACATATGGAAGCTCCATTCAAGTTTTGGGTGGGCCCACATCAACAGTCAACAGTTCTGCAGTAAATGACTTTCCTCATTCTGTTGCCATGACAACATATGGTAACTATGGGAACTGGAGTAACACACAAGGAGGTCAGTACTGTAGTCCCTACTATTCAGCTGGTGCTTATAATGGACACATCACAGAATACAACTGGAGCATGGATAAGAGGGGGCAATCTTATTACTACCCCTATATGATGGGTGAGAGCTGTACACAGTACAGCCCAACAAGCTCTCATTCTGGTGAAAGTCACGTGTCAACACCAGCCTCCTCTGACAGTCAGTCCCCAAGTGAGAGTAGTAACAGTCAGATAATGAGTTACACCAGGAAAGCTTTGAAGTCAGGAGTGAGGTCAGGTGTGAAGAGGTCCAGGGCTCCCACACCCACCCTGGCTGAGCTAGAAGCTGAGAAGAATGTCAAGCAAGCTCGTAGAAACAGGACCAGTTTTACCACTGAGCAGATGGACAGACTGGAGGAACTCTTTGATGAAGTGAAATATCCGGATGTGTACCGCCGCGAGGAGATGGCTGATGAACTCCAGGTGAGGGAGGAGGTGATCAGGGTGTGGTTCAAAAACAGGAGACAGAAGCTCAAGAAACTGGCCATGAAATATCAACATTAGACACAGATCATATGATCCTGAGAACTTTAATTCAGCTGTGTACATTGCAAACTCAATTCACCAAAGTTTCTATTAAATATTGATACTAAAAGGTGCTAATATCATTGTTATGATAATAAATTATATTGAACTTAATGAAATTTGTCTGTTTTTACTGTTTCTACAATTTGTCTAGAAAAGCAAGGCAAGTAATTGCATATGAAGTAAAGAGTTGCCATTTCTATTAACCACTTCATTCATAATTTGTGCACTTCAGTACTGGTGCACACTTTGCACACTAGACCATTAAGATGGCCACTCACAGTCCCACCATTCAATATTTTAGGGTTGATGCTTTCATAATGTGCTATGCCATAGTCCTTTATTTCCCTGTTTAAATGCTGTGGTGACTACCCTGATACAATAAGCTCCCTTGGAATGCAAGCTTGTCACTATGATATACCAGTTTAGTTGGCTCTATTCATGTTTTGTTTGTCATATTTTGGTATTTGATACCATTTTATAAACACTGAACACACTTGAGGTATGACCCTTCTGTGGGAAAGTCAACTGCAAACCAAATTATTTGTCGACAAATCATGCACATATGAGTACAGATTACAATGCTGGCTGCCCAAGTTTCAACATTATTGATCCACCAGGTGTCTCTTGTGTCATGTACAATGCATGCTGGGATAGGTTTGGCGATATGACAGTTGATATGATAACTATCATTCTGTATGCTGTGAAGGAAATACAGCATTTGTTATTGCATTGAACCAAGCTTGTTTGTCGACAGATTCCCCCGTCATGACAAATTTTCACATACCAGGTGGCAGCAGGGCATTGGATGTACATGCATTGTTTTCATTTTCATACGTTACATTCAGTTGTTTCTAAACATCAAACCAATGAAGGAAAGGCAAGGCAATATGAGAAAGGGAATTATGAGACGAGGGCAATATTTACATTAAATTTTCAGCTTTCTTATCGCTTTCATGACAGTGTGATATCAGCATCAAGTAATGAGTATATGAACTGTGTTAACCGTCCAAGATCCTAGAAAACCTCGTCACCTCCACACAAGGAGACTACCAGGTTTCTACCAGGATAAAATTAATCACAGCATATGTGAGATGAAATAAACCATAGCAAATTGAAGAAATGAATGATTTACAAAAAGAAAAAGACAAAAATCTTAGCTTCATGGAAAACAGATAGGATCCATGACAGTATTACATTTCATAATTGCAGCAAGCATAAAAAATATTGTGTATGCCAAGGAATCCAACCAGAAGTTCCAGGTGAGATGTATTTTACGGACAGAATTGACTTGACATAAATAGTCCACTTCCCACTGCATGAATTCTTAGTCATAGAGGTCCATTTTGGATCTCAATCAATCACGAGATCATATCTGGACATGAACAAATTCTACCTGCATGGTGCAAGTTTTTAAAGACAAATTTGTTTGGATAATTCTCAATCACATCTGTGTTTTATCGTTCATGAAAGTCCCACTAATTGGAACTTTATTCCAAATGTAAAAAAAAAAAAAAAAAAATTGGTTTATGTCTTTAAAAGGTGTAGATACCTGCCTAATATATTGTGAAATTTGGCAACAATTATGAAAGTTTTTATTCAAATCAAGGGCAAATGTATGAAGGATGGAAAATGTATGATGGATGGAAAGTGTATGATGGATGGAAAATGTATGATGGATGGAAAATGTAGGATGGATGGAAAATGTAGGATGGATGGAAAATGTAGGATGAACAAAACTATATTGGAAGGACAAAACTATATTGGATGGACAAAGTTATATTGAAAGGACAAAGCTATATTGGATGGACATAATGTAGATATAAAGAATGATTGTGGCAGTAATGAACTCCTTAGTCATAATCCTGTCTGGTAATTCTAAAATAATGACATAGTGACATCACTAAATGGTGATGTCGTTTAATGGTGATGTCGTTTTATGGTGATGTCGTTTAATGGTGATGTCATTTAATGGTGATGTCGTTTAATGGTGATGTCGTTTAATGGTGATGTCATTTAATGGTGATGTCATTTAATGGTGATGTCTTTCAATTTGTCATTATCAAGAACTAAACATTCAAGCCCAGAGAGGATTTGATAAGAATAATGCATGAAAAGGACCCAATTACTCTCTTACTCTCTTATCCCCATAACATGACATATAGTGAATGGCTCAGGGACTTCCCAGTGTAAAGTGTTAAAAAACAAACAATGCATTTCCTAAGTTCTTTATAATTTATTATACAACAATAATATTAGCACCTTTAATATCTTTTTACATTCAGAAATTTTGTAGCAAAACCTAGAATTCTTGAATTCTTGAATTCTTGAATTCTTGAATTCTTGAATTCTTGAATTCTTGAATTCTTGTGAATTGAGCTTGCAATGTATACAATGCATGCTGTAAAGTTCTCAGGATCACATGATCTGTGTCTAGTGTTGATATTTCATGGCCAGTTTCTTGAGCTTCTGTCTCCTGTTCTTGAACCACACCCTGATCACCTCCTCCCTCACCTGGAGTTCATCAGCCATCTCCTCGCGCCGGTACACATCTGGATATTTCACTTCATCAAAAAGTTCCTCCAGTCTGTCCATCTGCTCGGTGGTAAAACTGGTCCTGTTTCTACGAGCTCGCTTGACGTTCTTCTCAGCTTCTAGCTCAGCCAGGGTGGGTGTGGGTGCTCTGGACATCTTCCCACCTGATCTCACTCCTGACCTCACACCTGACCTCATACCTGACTCCAAGGCTTTCCTGGTGTAACTCATTATCTGACTGTTACTACTCTCACTGGGGGACTGACTGTCAGAGGAGGCTGGTGTTGACACGTGACTGTCACCAGAATGAGAGCTTGTTGGGCTGTACTGTGTACAGCTCTCACCCATCATATAGGGGTAGTAATAAGATTGCCCCCTGTCACCCATGCTCCAGTTGTATTCTGTGATGTGTCCATTATAAGCACCAGTTGAATAATAGGGACTACAATACTGAACTCCTTGTGTGTTACTCCAGTTACTATAGTTACCACATGTTGTCATGGCAACAGAATCAGAAAAGTCACTTGCTGCAGAACTGTTGACTGTTGATGTGGGCCCATTCAAACCTTGAATGGAGCTTCCATATGTGTAATTGTTCATTGTGTCCCATGATGCATTTCCAGTTCCTAATTGTAAATACTGCATGTCATGTGACTGAGCCACAGCTCCCTCTAGTGGTGATGATGGCTGAACCAACTGTGTGCAAGTATAGATCAGATCTGCAGCAGAGATATTTTCCAGACTTTGTAGATTGACTGCTGTCTTAGAGACAGTGTCCTTATTATCAGTGAGGTCAGACTGACCATCTGATAAGCATTGCTCTGCCTGACCTTCAGGTGTCATACTGGATACTATATGCTTCATTTTTTCTGAACTAATTATTCAAGTAAAATATGTTTATACAAGACTTAGTTGGGAACTGATGATAATCTGATCAAGACCTGTATATGTAGTTAGTTGGTTGGCTATTCACACCTTGGGACATCAAGGAATAGGGTTTGGTGATCACACCTTATTGCTTTTCCATATCCTGTTAACACCTCTTTGATGTGGTTATAATCCTATGGGGTCAATACTAGACCTGGAGGTGTGAACACAAAGCTTAGAGGTGTGATCATCATGATGAAACGAAACCTCAGGGTACCTAGGTAAACTTATTCAATCTTAAGTTATAATGTGTCAATAACAGGGTATCAGACAAAATAAAGAACATTAATGGTTCTGAACACTGTAGAGCTGGGCAGACCACATGGGCAATACTTTTTTACTATAAAAATAAAAGTATATTGGTATTTCTGAGGAAACCAATCATTTTTGTTTTAAAATTGTTTTAACACCAACAAGGTCAAAAAATAAAAACCTACTCCAAATATTTGATTTCTTTTAATTAATTTACTCAGAGAATGTTCTCCCAATATATAGCAAAACAAATATGGGTAACTGTTTTAATTTTTTATATGAACCTTAAACTTTAAGAATTTTACATTTGAAAATATCAGTGTTGTTCAAATATATTTATTTTCTAAGAACGAACAAAAAGTCTTTCATTCTGAACATATTGGTATTTCATGTTTCCAAACAGCTCTGGTAATGTTATAGAAATGGTGTTATCACTTCTCAGTTGATTTTTTTTTTTTTTTTTTTCAATTTTTGAAAAATGCGATGCCATATTACCACTGGATATGGAAAATTTAATAAATTTTTATGTACGAATATAAATATTTTTTCTCTTAAATTAAATGTAAAAATAAAGGTTAATTTCTGGAAATTCTGTGGTGTTCGTGAAGTACATATACTATCAGTGTATATTCATTTTTTCTTATTTTTGGTAAGAATTTCAATTTTGTCATCGGAGGACATATGACAGCTCTTGGGCAATCAACATTAAATGTATATGGAATTAAAATAATATGTATGAATCTTCTTTTTATGAGGTAATAAATTTACCCTCCTCATGTGGTGTTGAATATGCCCTATTATTGTTTCTTATTTAACCATTTATTTTGTTTGTTGCTACCTTCACCACTTTCCTACCTTCACTATTTTTTTGTGAAATAACCTTGTTGCTTGGTGCAACGAACCATTATTGCTTGTTCAACATCCACCAATATTCTCCTGTATTCTCAGACTAACAGATACACATATTTTTTTTAATCAGACATTGCCAAAAGAGAGAATGAGACAGCTGAAAAAAAAGTTGCTAATACTTTTAATAGGGCAAAAAAAATTATAAACTTGTTTTTTTTTCACCTAGAATTAAAAAAAAAACTTTAGGGTTGCTAGTTTGAACTAAGGTAGGTTGGGAAATAGGAAACAAGCCTTTTTTTAGGCTTAGTGTGAAGTGAGATGAGTAGGGGAGGTGGTATGTTCTAATACCTGGCTATTACTCATCAAGCAGTCTTCCATGTGAACACCCATTAAGTTCCTTTACTTAAATATTGACTTAAAGCAGAACAGAAAAATATATCAAGAATTGATATTTTTTATAAATTAGCCATTGTTTTCATGAAAATGTAATTATTAAGACGTTTAAGTACAATTAAAAAATAATAATTAGATGATCCTTAATCAAGATGTATTTATTAAACACTATTTCCATATTACAAAATATATGTTGATTATTAATTTATTTTGATTATGGATAAATTTCATGGCTAAATTGAGTGTCATATTTTTCTTCCAAGTGTTTTTAGTAATCATATTAGGTTTGTTCATATTATTAACTTAATTTTTCATTTATGGCTAAATATTTCTCTTATATCACACAGAAGTTTGACTGAGTTAAAGCCCCCTCCCTCAAGAAAGGACCCTCGCAGCATAAAAAAAGGTTCATAAGGGAAGGTAACAGTCAAAACAAAAGTATAATCTATGAAATTATGAACCTTTCATTTTAAGCAAAGGATTGAATATATTTGTTCCTGTTCTTGGAGATTTGAATTAATTTTACTTGAAACACAATATGTTAACCTTTTCTTGCACAATTAAATGGTATGCTTTAAAAATTTATTACCATTTAGACTAACTTTGTCCAAACATGTAACCTTAATCTTTGGATTATTATTTAAGTGGATTTGACCTTGTTCTTTGAGATTGTTATTAATCTGATTATCACACCTCTGAGCTTTTGTGCTCACACCTCCACCTTGGTACTGTCCTTGTAGGATTATACCTTCATCAAAGGGATGAGCCTAAACTGTGAACAAACAGCAAGGTGTGATCACCAAACTCAATTCCTTGATGTCCCAAGGTGTGAATAGCCAACATCCCAACTACATATACAGGTCTTGATCAGATTATCATCAGTTAAATTTTTGATCCTCTCAAGGTTTTATTTGAGATATCATAACAGATTAATCAGTGTTATTTGAAACTCCTTGATGAAGGTTCCAGCAGCAAGCCTAATGGAAGGAAGGTACTTGCCAGACCATGCTAAGTATGGCAACCCTGACACTACACTGGATGTGCATAACAACATCACAAGAAAGCCTTCTTTTAGCCAACAAGGTTTGGAAACCAATTATAAAGCATACATGAATGCAGTGGCGCCCTCTGGTTTATCAGTGCCACAAACATTTTCTGCCCCTCCATCACCAGTAGTGACACCACCAGGGGGCATGGTGACTTCAACACCAGGGGGCACTGCACAAACTCCTGCAGCAGCAGCACAATCTCAGCCATATGACATGCCTGTTGATTACAATGGGAGTTTCTCAGAAAATGTAATCAAAGGCTCTGAAATGGACATTAAGTCTGAGCCAGGTTCCTCTACACACTTCAGTCACCATGACAACACCATAGATTCTTCAGAAGCAAACCAATATCATGGTCAATTCTACACAAATGCCAGCTTTGCTCAGGGGCCTGTTTACAACTGGGATATGACAGCCAATGGTCAAGGATATCATCCTTATCCATATAACATTGTGTCTCCCTATACAGAATACAGTAAATATGGCACTGCACTGAGTGACCCGAGGTACAGCCTCCCTGCTGTATCCATGAGGCCAGACAGTCGGTCATCTGGAAGTAGTGACACCAGCCAGGCAGCCACTGGAAGATATTCCCATCCGATTTCCAGCAGGAATGCTCCAAAGAAGCGGCCAGCAACGCCTTCCCTGGCTGAGCTGGAAGCTGAGAAGAACATCAAGCGAGCTCGTAGAAACAGGAC
Organism: Amphiduros pacificus; assembly: GCA_949316495.1. NCBI lineage: Eukaryota > Metazoa > Annelida > Polychaeta > Phyllodocida > Hesionidae > Amphiduros > Amphiduros pacificus. Next base: position 47,438,621 of record OX439002.1, on the reverse strand, counting down.
CAGTTTTAGCACCGAGCAGATGGACAGACTGGAGGAACTCTTTGATGAAGTGAAATATCCGGATGTTTACCGGCGCGAGGAGATGGCAGCTGAGCTGAACCTGAGGGAGGAGGTGATCAGGGTGTGGTTCAAAAACAGGAGACAGAAGCTCAAGAGGGCTGCCAACAAAGCCTCCACCCAGTAAATGCAAGTCCATCCTTGCTATGATTGGGACACCTCTCATTATCTTGATAAATCAGGCATTTATTTCTGTGATTACATCTTAATTTCATAACATAATACTGTAAATATCACTGTCAAATAATAATGTGAACATTTCTTTAAATGTTTTTTTTTTATAAAAAAAAAAAGTAATTTGTATACGATTATGAATAAATGACATATTACCTTACATTACTGTTTTGTATTTTGTGTTTATGAAGTGTATTTTGTTAGTGTATGGTGTATCTGTACATCCATTATATGATTTTTTGAAGAATTTTTATAAAGTAAAAAGATTGCTCTCTAACATATGATCACTATGCAAAAGTTTTTGGCTCTTTGAAAAAGATCCTTTACAAAAGGGTGACACAAAGATGGTAAAATAACAATAAAAATGTTCTCTATGACTGAAAATTTTATGTCTGACAATGGATTTATAGGCTTATATTCTAACCCCCCCCCCCCCCCCCAATCCTGAAACCATTGGGTCAAGTAACATAAAGTACTCACGGAATATTGTCCGGGCTGTGAGTTCATCAGTCTGGTCTTCATTACATCTAGTGGCATTGTTATTAATGTTGCTACTCCACCCTATATGGAACAAATTAAGCATTATATAAGTACCAGACTGTTGCCATAACCATAAGAAGGATAATAAGAACATGCACGCTTTCAGTCAACTTCCACAAAACAATAATAGAGCATTTAAAAGGATTTGGATGTCACAATAATATATATTGCTGACACATATATTTATAGAGATATCAATAAATAGATCTGGAGCAGCACCAATGATTGTCGAGACATTATAAAAGATAATAGGTTTTGTTATAAACATTAATTAGGCCACAATGTAAAAATAATAGAAAAATGTACACCTCAACTATCATGGCTTTTTATATACAAAAATATGAGGGATGCAAGGATCTCATTGAATATTTCCAAATTACATCTATAAACATTGAATATAGCAGCTCAGTTTTAATTTAGTTGAAGCAATTAATTGTTATGTCCAAATAAACAAGTTAAATTTGAAGTATTAAAAAATGATGTCATTCATGCATAAAGGCAGAGTAATATAATTTCTTTTCAACAACAACAACAAGTAGATATATCTTTCTTCCACAATAAGTTTGACTTAAATCTTCATATTGACACATATAATGTGAATAAGGTATTTCTTACCTATGGACCATGTTAATAACTTATTCTTAATTGATTTTTTTTTCTCAAAATATCACTTTCTTAATTTTCTTTGTTTGAATGTAGTACAGTTACTTACAGCCATAAAACTAGATGAGAAATGTGTAACAATATTGTCCTGGAAATATCCAGTGCCCATCAGTAATATTTTAAACTGATCATAAAATGCCAACTGAAAAGATAAATAATAGATTAGCATATATGAATACATGACCTGTAACTTTAATAGGTCAAGGGGAAAAAACAGTATTTCTTCAGAAAAATTGTTTTTAATGGCGAGAAAGGTCAGCAAATTCAAATTAGGTTTACCTGTCCTATCGTAACCAGAACTGCCCTTGAGCTGGCCATGCTCCCGCCATTAAAGAGTTTAAGACCACCCTCTTTGGAGTAAACTTTCCACAATCCATCTATGGCATGCTTATAACTGGAAGAAAAATAGCTTGTTTTAATTGTGTTTAAAAATCTTAATGTACACACTATTATATAATTTCAAAGAAAAAATGAATAACATTTTTTGGGGGCTTGTTGTAAGTCAGTTATTGATTGCTCAAAATACATCTGTTGAAACCCAGAAAATATTTGGAATCTGCTGTATTTCTGGTTTCTGATCCAGATAATGAAAAATATCTTAAATATTTCTTGGAATTATTTTATGCTTCACATTCTTATGCTGGAAATTCTCTTCCATTCAGTGCTGTCTGCTGGTAAGAAATTAACCAATTATTTAAGTAAATGGAATAATAAAAACTTACTTTCTTCTCATTTCTGGTGCTAGTTTTATATCATTTTGCATTCTTAAATAAACAAATACAAACAGATTTATAGTTACGAAAAATTTCATTAGAATACTTTATTGTAAAAGGTCTACAACAAACAAAAACAGAAATAAACTGGAAAAGTTTAGAAATGTTAATAGAACAAAGAAAGTTATCAAAAACAAAAATCTTTCTAAAATTTTTAATTGCAATTTTATTTAACACAATATCAAAGTATTTAATTCTCACCTGACATTGACCATATCAGCAGGGGTACCAACAAATCCTCCACATGCCCCAGCAAAGCCTCCGAGAACAACCTTCTGGTAGAATGGCATGTCACTTGAGGCGTAATTATTTTTCACTGTTTCATAAATGGCAAACCTTGTCATGGAATATGTGAGCTGAAAGGTATGGAAAAATAATGATTTATCAAATTCCTTTCACTTGTATCTTCTTCTTAATTGAATCCGAGGTATTGGAGACCAATACATTATTTTCTAAAATGGCACTTTATCACAACAATTTTATACATTTGTGAAGAAAACGTGTCATTGATAATTCAGGAATAACTCTACCAAATATATGTAGTCAATCCCCTACCTACTGTTTTTGAGTGAGGCCTTTGCTTTGGAGAGTATTCAAGATTTTGAAAAATTGAGAACTTGAAAAGTATCCACTGATTTTTAAAAATCGGGCTTCGATGAGATTTTCTCATTTTCCATTGTGAGAGCCTTATTGTAGTTAGCACTAAATTGTTTTGGTTTTATAATTTTCATGGTAAGATTTATTTACACCTGATAGAAGCAGCAATTCCATGCAATATGCCTACCTGTCTGAGAACTGAAGCTGTGAGGCCATTATAGAGGGCCAGGATGCCATGATTCTTTACCACATGGACCCCCATCCCCACCAGGCGCAGCTGAGCCTTCTGCTGGGTCTGCAAGTGCACCTAAAACAAATCATAGAAAAATCATAAAGAAACACGATATCTATAGGAAATTGCAAAGTTGATCACCATTATTGCTTTAAAATGGCAAATTTCATTATTGATGTTTAATATCCTATTTGCAAAGGATCAATTTATTGAGAATAGTGGCAATTTAAATGGTGACCCAAAATAACGACAAAGTGCAATTTCATTGTCTATTTCTTAAGGAAAATGGATAGCTTGTCAGCATAGAATTGAATAACTATAAGGTCACACAATATCTAACTCTCAGTTTGATAATATAAGATGTTGTGTCACAGTAACATGGCTGTATAAATTATTCTCAAGTTACAAAATATACTATTTGTTGTGTTCTGTAAAATATTGTATTTCTCTGATTTTGCAACTTTGTTCCTGTAACCTGAAAAATAGCTCAAGGTCACCAAATATCAAAATACTCTAGAGCCCCTCATATGATGATTAGAAATGGCAGATTGAACTGACACTGCTTTATATCAATATTTCATAAAGTGGTCACAAAGATGGGTGGGGCTATTCATTACCTTGGCCACCTAAAATCACCAGATAGTCACCAAACAACCAAAAAATCTCTGTCATGTGTTAATATATGCTATTTGGAGTGTTCTGTAAAATACCCCCTTTGGGGAATTAAAAAAAATAGGTCCTGTGACCTTGAAAATCGTACAAGGTTGCCCAATATCATACTCATATCAGTCCCTTTATAATGGAGAATCACATTTAAATTGTTGTTTTAAAATTCATGAGGGCATTCAGAGTTGGTATAATATAGGTCACCTTGGCCTAAAATATCTAAAGTAAATAATCTGTGTATGCACATAATAAAACATTATAGGATTATCTCTGTTATTTACCAAAAGATTTGTTATAAAGTACTTCTGTTGGCACAAGATAAAGATATGTGGCCTGAACCTTAACCATTTTATTAGTACACAACTGATGAGTACTAAAAATAATTCACTTTCTTTGAATCTTACAATAAATTGTCACATCATTGGATGTATATTATAGCATGACTGTAACTGTGATGTGCATATATAAAATCACAACTGTAACTACCGGTAGTATCTGGTTGTACTGTGATCAGTGGATAGTCCTCTCAGTCATATGATTACAGTTTATATTATCATGGTTATGCTTATCCGATAAGATAGGCAAGCTTATCAACCCAGTCATCACAATAGGAAATGCACCTCCAGGTCAAGGTTCTGAATTTTATTGGTACTCTACACATTAATCCATTATTTGGCTAACATAAAAATCCTATTGAGATATTTTTCTTAGCTTTGGTATCTTTTACACATGTAAGCCATTTTTTCTCAGGGAGTACCATGTTTTTAGAACACACTCTGCATAAATAAAAGATGGTCAATTGATGCAGTTGATTTTGTTTTGATATGACAATAATGCATTTGTTATGAGCATATTGCATTTTTCCTCGATAGGAAATGAAAGCACAGATTTTACATTAGATTAAGAAACTCCAATTTTGTTGGTCACATGACTTACTTTCAGTAGGTCCAGGGGATGTGTGCAGCAGGCTGCCATAGCACTAGCTGCACCACCAAAGTACCATTTCCCAACTTTCTTGGTCTCCACCGCTTTTGCCATATTGTGTTCTGAAATAAATTAACCAATCTTTAATGCATTTAGACAACTCATGCTTTCTGAAATTCAAATATATATACATATTTTGCTTAACTATCATTTGCATATTTTATATAACTTACAAAAGGGAAAACTGGTGGTCATTTATTATCAACACTAATAATGTCTAAAATATATTATTATAATTAGAATTCCTCTCTCGATGTAACCAAGGTTGTTTGACCTATAACTACTGGTAATATATTATGATGCAAATATCGGTACATTTAGTACAATGCTCGTTTTAAATTTTCAGTAGAAATTCAAAATGGTATGTCTGGAGTGCATTTTACACTATTACTTGGCCTCAGCCATGGAGTGAGTCATGAGCCAAATTTGGCACAAACCAGCCAATTTGAAAATATTTGAGTAAAGTATTTAATATGAGGCTCATGTAAAACTTTCAATAGTAATTTATAATGTTAAGCCTGCTGAGTACTTTATACTATTATTGATCAGGCCTGGGCTAAAAAATGAACCATGGGGCAACTCAAGGTAAACCTGCAAAATTCACAATTTAAATGTTGCTTCAATAGCAGATATCCAGGTTCATATTTTGTGTGTATATTTTCTATTAAAAAAAATCAATGTGAGACTAAACCTAACAAGAAAGATATATCTTGGTAAATTGTTTTCAATAGAACCATGGCATCACAAATAAACATTGAGAACTGCACCAGAACTGCACCAGCCTTCAGCCTCATTAGGCACATGGGTCCATGTGCAGGGTGGCAATGGTATTACACATACATTAATATCGGACTTACATGGACACACACATTATTGAAGAAAAAAAATTGTAATTGTTAATGAGGAAAAAATCAGCTAAGAACTGACATTGGCAGCACCACTTAAAAACTGCAACAGTATATTTGAGATAACTTACATTTCACAAAAGAACCTATATGACCAGCCATGAATAAATCAAAACTTTTCCAAAAAGTTCAAATTGAATTTAATACAATGCTATTCTTATTTACTGTGGAGACTTTATGTCCAAAATGTTTTGCTGTTGTTATATTACATTGGTCACTTCCATTTACTCTAATAATGGCACCTCTTACAATACATCCTCTTCCCTTAAAAATTGAATCTTTAGATCATTAATAGCCACATTAAAATCCTTGCATACTCTTCATAATTTTTTTTTTGGGGGAGGGGGCAATTTCTTGTAAGGTTGGAGTTAACAAACTTGGGTCGTCTGTAAAGCCCTGACCCTTAACATATTGATATCCCATATGACAAGCAATACCACTTCTTTCTAACCTAATAAGCAGACCATCAATACATACAGAAAACAATATAGGTGAGAATACACCACCCTGTCTAACACCGTATGTGCAAATGGATGAGGAACCTCAGTACATAATGAAGTAGAAAAATATATTTTATTGCAAGACTGAAAATTCAGGCTTCTCACAAAATTTTGTTTTGACAGCATGTGCTGCATATTTTTTACCAGTGTTTGTGCATAGAGAAAAAATAGATTCTCTATGGTTTGTGTGATGCAATTTTGATGTGGCAACGCACACCATGGCATAAAATGGGAACAAGCCGAAGAAAGTGCACGAGGATGGCACTGAGACTGGCGACTCAATGTGACCTAATCAATGTCATCTTGGGGTGAAGTGATATATGTAGACTGCATCATGTTAACTGCAAAGTTACCTGTTAAAATGAATTTGCATTTTGAAAAAAAAAAATCACTAAATGATGCCAATGACAATGTATTTTCACAGTGCAACACTCACATTTGCAAAATGTTTTATCTCCAGACTTCTTTTCTGGGCCAGAGCTTTCTTTTCTTTCAATTGCTCTCCCTATGACTGTGACGATATTATTCTAACAAATGAAAATTGTGGAATGAGAAAAAACCACTTTCTTATTCCATCAGTGCACGTCTAATGACTTTGTAGATGAAACGTGATGTGCCACAACCAGAGCTCACGCATCCCTGCCAAAATGTTGTGGGATGCTCAAAGAATCATGTGTCAAGGTCGCTTATAAAAAATATAGTTCTCACCTTGTTATGATGAATAAAGAAACAGTTTCTGTCTTCGCTGAGTGTAGATGGGGCAAAGACTGTTGGGAGACGCTTTATTAGATGACAAGCAACCAAATTTATGCACTGTCAAATGCAACTGATTGCGATATTGACAACAAACCAGCTGCCACTTGGTCCCAGGGAACACCTTTGTGCTCTATATTTAGGGTTAAGCCGGGTGAGGGATTCCCTGCCTCGCTCTCAGTAGCCAATCAAATGAGTCTAAACAAAGTTGCACGATAAATTTTCAAACAACACCAAAACAGTAAATATTTACTGTTTTATGACAAGTTGTGACAAAAAGTGATGTCTTTTCCTAACTGGGAAGATTAATGTTAGGTTTTTAAGCCGTCTGAACGCCCAACACTGCGAAATGTAAGTTCATATTTATTCTCATCTTGGCTTAAAACTAGCCCGAAAAACTTTGGGCGAAAATACAAGACTTTTGTGACTTCTTGGAAATTGTATCTATTTAATTAATTTATTTCCTGGTCTGAAATATGTAATTTTGCGCTTGCATCAAATCAAGACAGTCTTAAGTATTCGAAAACGCTGCTCCCAACTTTTGATAATGTAGACAATGAAATTGTCATCGAAGAATTCAGTTGAAATGTGACATGTTCTGTGAAATATCGACAAAAACATGTTTTGACAGGTCTGACACTTGGCGCAAGGGCAAAAAAAATCCAATTTACATGTGAATTTTGTGACATACTTGCAACATATTAGTACATGATCACAAAACATAACAATTGGAATGTTTAAATAAATGTTCATTATAAATTTGTCCCTTGAATTACATTCTAGTCATTTGTTATATTTGAAGTTCTGAAAATCACTGATGCAAAACATTGTAAACAAACTTATACTTAAAGTTGCAATGAGTACAGTTTTCTGATTTACAGTGTCTGAGTAAATACAGGCATTTTGGAATCTCATCACACATGATATTGAGTTTGTAGAGCCCAGTATGATACTGATAGATAACGTACTTGAACTGCAGAAAATTTCCAGTGAATTCTGTTTCAGTCATTTGATCAGGAACTGTTATGAAAATTGTGATGGTTATGACCAATACATGTGTCAAACAATAATAATAATATTATTGATAATAATAACAGGCCTATAGATTTGTGCAGTTTGATACCAGACTATGTCTGACTTATGGCATGAAGTCATTGACTAGATAAATATTTTCCTTAAATACAGATTTAGAAGATTGACACTTCCCTTCAGTTGAGATGACGAGAAAATTAATTTTGTTTTATGAAATAAGAGTCCAATTCAATGATGTCCACACTAGGCAATTAATCAATGTCAGTTTATACAGACCAAATCTGAGCACTATTTTTGTCAGAATATGTTTATCATACTGTTGTACATAATACAATATCAATATACATATGAATATCATCAAATATAATTGTCATATAATTTTCTATTTCTTACACTTTCTTGTGAAATAGATGAGACTCAAGCCCATTTACCTAGCAAGCCCAAAATACTATGTCACCTATTTTTAACCGTGTCAATTGGTCAGTTGACCACACAATCAGCATTTTAGTCATAATATTGATTTTTAAACTATGGAACCAACTATCAAGAGGTTTCACTGCTTTTTGAAATGACCGGGGTGGGGTAAAAGACAAGATTTAGTTTGACAAAACAGTAATGCAAACATCTTGTAATAGGGTGTAAGAGGATTTAAGCCATCACAATAGGTTGTCAACATTAGGTGCGTACTCAAACATGTATTCCATGTTAACATTGCAAACCTTGATTTTATATTACTGCAAATAATGCACATAGACTGGTAAGTCTTGAAATTCCATATTTCTTTGCAAAGTCACTCATTTTGCACACTCAATTTGCTATTTCCTCCACCACAGCATTTAAACTTGAAATTATTAATATCTAAATATTTACTGATCACTTTTTAGTAACATGTATTTTTTTTCATGCTTTAGTTGGCTGAAAAGCTCAGAAGTCAAAATGGACAGCCCAGAAGTTGTTGTGGGAAAGTTGGACTCTGAATTTAATCAGATGTTGGCTGATATGAAACCTCATGTAATGAGACTGCCACATAAGTCAGGTATGTCACCAAATTTCTTTTATCTGAAAATTCCAGATTTTATCATTACATTCCACTGGTATAGAATATTTCTATTGTTTTTATATCTTATTAATCATGATATTTGCGACTTACTAAAATAAAAAGGAAACTATATATTAATAGTAGTAATGAAATGTTAGGCAGAACAAGTATGGACTATACTTTGAGTTGGTGACCATTGCTAAGATATCAAAAAGTAAGACATCACTGTTTCATTGATAAATGGCCACAGCACCTTTATGACATCATTGCTCCTTCAAGTTCATGAAATAGTGCACCATTATCTTTTCCATTTTACTGAATTCATTTTGTAGTTATTTTAACACAAAGCAATTATCTTCCACTATTTCATTTTGGGGGGGGGGGGGGGGGGGGGGTTCAAATGTAGGAGACTTTTTTGGCAGGTCAAGACACTGTTAATAAATCTAATCACATTGTTGTTATCATTCCTTTTATTCCAGAGAGACAGAGATGTGCACTTTGGATTAAGAAATTTTGTGAACCTCCAGCCTCAGGTATAACTGGCAGGTAAGAGCTATTACCGTACTTACTCGCATATTAGCCGAAGTTTTCGTACCCAAACCCTCAGTTAATGTTTGGGGGGCCATCTTATACACGAGAGCAACTTGTGGACGGGGATTTACGGCAAGAATAATATGCTTACGCAACACAAGATCCATTTTGAAGGCGGAAGTGACCGTTTCGAAATATCGGACGTAGCAGATCGATTTTAATTGCGTTTTAAATGATAAATAAAGGTATTTACCCAGTATTATCACATATTACGCTTTGCAGGCCGAGAACAGAACAAAACCATCTGTCCATTTAACATGCATTACGCAATACGAGCTCATCATTTTAAAAAGCAGGAGTGATGGGGATAACGAATATCGGACCAATTTTAATTGTGTTTTAAATGATAAATAAAGGTATTTACTTAATATTATCACAATTACGCTTCTCAGGTCGAGAATTTCTCCACGTCCATGATCTTAGTGTTAAAACAAAGCATTTTCATTATTTATCATTTAAAACGTAATTTAAATTGATCCGCGTGTGAAAGCATCAAAAAGGGAAGACACAACTCAAAGCAGTGGAAACGAAATGCAAAACTGTGAACGCTGATAATTGGAATCAGTGAAAACAAAGTCAAAACAAAGCATTTTGAAATAATAGACATCGGACGTAGGAGATTGATTTTAATTGCATTTTAAATGATAAATAAAAGTATTTACCAAATATTAATTAGAACAAAACAATCCATCCATTTAACATGCATACGCAATACAAGCTCGTCATTTTGCAGTGACGTGGAGAAGCTCTTATTTTTGGCGTGAAAACGATGGGAGCATATTCAAAGCGTATTCATTCCCATTGGCATTTTTGGGGCAATTTTGGGGGGTCGTCTTATATTTTTCTGTATTTCTATACATTATACATTTCTATACATTATACATTTCTATAAATTATTATTACATACAAACAAATTATTATTATATATAAACAAATTACAAGTTCTGATTTATTATTCTTTTTCAGAAAAAATCGCAATATGTATGCACAATTATTACTTCACATGTTACGGCGTGGGGTACTTGAAGGTCCATTCACAAGCAAGCCTGACTCGGGACCACTGGCAACTCTGCCAGCGTATATGGTAAATTCACAAATACTAAATGAATGCCTCAATATAACTTGATATGATATAATCAGCAATGAATTATGTTGGCATATTAATATTAAGATAGACTAATTGTTTCTTTTTGCTCATCAACATCAATTTATATAGTATTTATCATTGTATTCTCATATTTAAGCTGCTCAAATGATATTCTGATGAGGTCTTTGATGCCTATGCATTATTCTGTTTCAGTCCATTTATTTTGATGATATGAAAAACAATACATTAGAAAGCCCAATACATGTAAGTTAAAATGATTGTAATTGCATCCTTTATAAAGATATGAATCCTGAATCGATTGAGTTTTTAATTGCATGTTTTTTTATTCAACATGTTCAACTTATTCATAGTTTAAAATGTAATTTGAAAGCCCCATTATATGAAAGAAGATAATTCCTTGAATCATGTCTTTCCAAACAGTTAAAGTATTGACTATTAACTAGTAAATCAAATATATAAATCACCAGAATGATGAATCAGTAAAAACAATTACCGAAAGTCCAACTAGATCAAATACTTTTAATAGGCAGGTATAAAGCTTATACTATTTGAAACTGGGCAGTGGCTAAGGAGATAATGTTATGTATCAATATTTATATATTTATTTCATGATTATTTTTACCAATTATTTCCTCTCTACATGTGCATATGTGCTTCTTGCATTTTCTTTGCAGAGAGGACAGATACCAGACTGGGTGAGTGGTGAGCTGGGTTCAGAGTTGGCTAGCCTCGGTGGCTCTCTGAGATCCTCTACTCTAGAACCCGCTGCTAGTTCAACATTCAAGTTTTCTCCCTCTGCACATGACAGGGACAGGTTCACTTCAGGACTGTCATCACCTTCTAGAAGGTAAAACACTCTACCATTGAACATTCAAAAGAAGTTAATTATGCGTTTGGTCTTTGACCTAAAGTTAGCTAATCAAATTGTCAAAAAGTCAACTTATAGGAATTGTCATAAATTTTAGAGTTGGATTATAGAAACTAATATCTGAGTAAACAATATATATATTTAATGACTTCAACACAGAGTGGTATAAAGTTTAACACAGAAAGGTATAAGAGGGAAATTTGATTGATGTTTTCTTTAAATGTTTTTAGTCGCCCAGCCTATTCATCAGTAGAATTTGGACAAAGAGATTTCTCACCAAGTGGTGCTACAGGATCAAATTACAAAGATGATAAGGATAGCATTTTTACTGTGGTAAGGGCCCTTAAAAGATTTGTACAAGTTATCAAATATGTAACATGTTAGCAAATATAACACAGTAACAAAATTATAATAAAATATCATATGAAGATCTAAAATCAATAGTTATACTTTGCAACTTATTTTTCACATATTTATTCCTAAACACATTAACATATTTATTGGTATCACCACAGATACACACCTTATCACCAAGCAAACGAGGCACTGTATTCACAACACAGTGTGTGGTGAGTGCACCCAGCATGCACTGCTGTGTTACCATGAAAACACTCATTTTCTGCCATGCATTCATGCCCTGTATATACATACTAAGAGATGTTAAAGAAATGCATGACTTTCAGATACATTAATGCCTGAAGGGTTTTATATCTGTCTTTATCATGTCCCACTGGTAGGTGGAACATTTAAGAATGCAGTCCATACAAGAGGCATAGTACGGACGCAGTGTTTGCTGTCCCAATACAAATCTGTTCCTGTGTATATTTATGAATGCCTTTGACTGTCGCATAGTCCTAAATGTATGACACAATGGTACATTAAGTAATTTCTGATTGCCGTTTTATTTGTCATGCCTGTCTAAAGGTATTCATATATTTTTATAAAAAGGAATACCAGTATGCCTTACAGTTGAAAATATAAAGCCAGCATTATTAATTAAAGCATTGCCTTCAAATGCATCCATAGATTTCAGTTTGAAATATGTACTTGATTAACCAATGCATGTCCACTTTGAGAAGGAAGTTTTATGCAGAGTAAATCTATGCTGATGGCTATGTGTTCTTCCCTGCCAGGAATCTGACCTTCTCTCCTCAGGACCAGACTCCCCTCCTTTCCCTTCAATTACAGCTGATTTAAAATTTACTGCTGGTAGGTTATTTTGATAAGGTCAACATAACAACATTTTGGGACTTGATGGTCATGTTTGGGAATGGAATTTAAACATGTTGCACAATTTTGGGGAATAAAGTACCTTTTTCTTTGTCTGATATTAAATAAATAAAGCATACTTAAATACTTAAAGTGTATATCATTTTTGGCAAAGATAATATAAAACAAAATATGAATTTAATTAGAAATATGACATCATATCAACACTTTTTATTCATCATTATTCTCTGGAATACTCTAAACATGTTGTAAATAAATATAGATTATTTGATGGTATATATGTGGTGTTTGGTTTGTAATGATGCATGACATTGTCTGGTTATCTCAGAGCCTATAAGAGAGCAGGTCGTGACATTTGGGAGGCATGAAGTGAGTTTATATACACATACACACACACACATATATATATACACACTCAATCCCTGGGTCCATTCTGTTTCACATCTGCACATGTTGTGACCACAGAGCCTTTGATGATAATCTCTACTGTGTTCCCCTCTTTAGCACACGGCATGCACTCTACATGTTATGCGTATGGAGATGTTTTACAAATCTCTGCTTTCCCCTCAAGCTTTTTGTTTTTTCTGGTGGTATTTTTGTGTGTCTTTATAAAATAGTTATTCTTATAGATAGTTTAAGTTTGTAATATTTCATAACATAACATCAATTTGATGCATGTTTATTTTTTCACAACTCTTATTTGAGATCTTATTCCAGTCATTTTAAAAAAGTAAACTAGATGTTTTCTTTTCAGCATATGTATGGTTTTGTACAGATATTTAGATGTTTGAATTTTCAGATCTAATTATTGATCTGCACATTCTCTCCATTTTTTACATCATTTATCTGTTTGACATGCAATTTTCCACAAATTAATGTCAAAGTCACTGAAAAGATAATTTATCAATGTCAACTGAAATGCCAGACATTGTAGAATGTTGTAGAAATTTCTTATTTTCTTATTGATTTAATCTTTCACTGACTTGCCTTGTATACATACTATGGTGAACACTGCTTTCCCTAAAAATAAATTTCATAATCTAACAATGATATATTTTTAGTTCTAGAACATGTTTCAATTTTTATTATATGCTCTATATTCTTCTTACCAAGAGAAAGATTTCAAGAATTATATGGTCTGCAAAATTTGACTTATTTAATCTGTTCGCAAACATTTATGGCAGATGAAAATTATGGCCTATGAAAAGTGACATATCAATTTTTATTCATTTGAATAATTTGAGAAGAATAAGTTTGGTTAAATGAGGTAATAAACTTGGCACTTGGCAGTGCTGCCCCCTGTTGTTAATTGAATGGCAGCCATTTCGGTATTGGCATAATTGACTGTATTGCTGCCTTGACAGCCTGGAGATGAGTGGAGGAAAACATTTGACTCAACATTTGCCACATCCAAGACTGGTTCCTCACTGCGGGATGACACTGCTATCATGAGGATGCATGAGAAGGAGGTAAATTGGGATTTAAAACACAAATCCATAAAAATAAAATAAAAAATATTCTTTAGTTTAGATTTACATGCCTGGTTGGAATATATCAATGTATTATAATTTAACACCATAATTTACTTTTCAGATATAAATTATAAAATATAGTTTACACGTTGATATTATTTACATATTTTCAATCTGAAATATTTTACAGAAAAATAATATGTTTGTCAGAAAGATAATAATGAATTATATTCATAAAAAATCAAATTCATGAGTGTCCATAAGATTATTTAATATAAAGTTAGTCAATGCAGGAAGCTTTCTGCTTGTTCTATGAATTTCACTATATCTTGGGGTTTTCCAATTTCAGTTGGATATGAAAAGTAAGATGTTAGAAGCAAAATTTCAGGAAGAAAAGCTACGACTGCAACAAAAACATGATGCCACTGTGCAGAAAGTAAGATAAACTTTTTTTTTGTTTCAATCAAGTTATAATAATAATAATAAAATTTATAAAATGTTGAGACAAGAGAGTGTCTATTCATTGTGCTTTTCATAGTAGTGTCCAGGCCCTGACATAAGCACTGGCCCGGTGGCCCGAGGCCACCAGATCTAGATCCTCTGTTTGGGCCAGTGAATGTTCTATTGTAGTGGCTGAGTTGGGCAACCATATTTTGGGTCTTTTAGTGACCCAAACTATCTTGAATTTATTCTAATCCTTGATAGATATTAATCTCATATCACGATCAATGGACTTTTATATTTTGATTGGGACAAATAACCCCCACTAAGACACAAGTCACTATACAGCCTAACCTACAATGCTCTTTATTGTCTCACTCGTCCTATCATCCTTAGAAACTTCGAGCCACCACTTCTCATGCTCTGGTGGCTCAACCGGACAACCAACATTTTTCCCTTTATGTCAAAGCCTGAGTGTCTCAAAGGCTCTGCCGAGGTCCACCATAGATTTATCAACTTTGATGTCATGTCTAACTGCAGGGCTATGTCTCTTTTTAGCACAAATAAGCATCTCAGTCTTACCATCATTGAGTTTCATCTATTAATCAGGAAGGTTATGACCATTAATACACTTTTCCAGCTCTGGTCTAGATGTGTCTACTTTCTGTCTACTTGTTTAATCCAAAGACTTATAGATCTGAAAGTCATCTGCATAAATGTGGCTGCTCAGTCCATGCTTTGCAGCTAGAGGACTGGATTCCATACAAGGTTCTTTGTTGGGAAAATGGTTCTCAAGTAGAGTAGCCAGTGCATTGTCATATTGTCCAACCATATACAAAAGAGCAAGGCCATCTCACCTTGTCATATCAGAGGCTAGACGATTCTTCTCATAGGGCTTCTTTATCAGACTTCCTGAAATTCCTGAACTTATTTGACTCACTTGGAAGTTCAGGTCTCTTAAGATCAATGACAAAGCTCATAGACAAGTTATTTCACCTGAAAATGTTAATCACCTAGGAATACTACCATATGCATAAAAGAGCTATAATAAGCAGACATTTCTGTCAGTTCATCAAAGAAATCAGAGTAGGAATATATATATTTGCCTAAGGGTTTCCAAATATTGCCTGTGAGTAGGTGCTTTTTTAGGTAAAAGATAGTTCAGCACAATGTAGTAGCAGTCCCAGCTATGCACCTTGATAAATGTTAGAAAATGTCATGTGAGATTACCCTCATCTAGGAGGTCAATTACCCTCTCACTACCCTCTCCATATAACCATACTCCTGTCATAAAGGGAGCATCTAGGCCATTTGAAATGAAGTAGCCATTAATTGTCAGTGTTTTACTTGTAACAGACTGTACATTGCAGGAACCTATGATTAGATTGGTTTTCCTGGTGTTTTAGGCATCTTATTGTTCAGGCAGTACCTGTATTGATCTCCAGAGCTACAAGCATGTCATTATGTTAAAGTATATTGAATCAATTGACACTAGTGGGTATTGTGAACGTGTCTGCAGAAGTGAAGCAGTTACCATTATCATTACATACCCTATTGTGAGCTGCTTCAGGAGCACACTGTAAAGATATCAGAAAACTTTGTGGATTTGTCAGACTATATTTTAATAGGGCATTGAAGGCGGAGCTACTCAGCTAGGTATTGTCTGTCATTGCAGCATGTTATTAGTTCTTCTTAATGGGTGTTTCTATTCAGTAAGAGCACCAATGCAAGTGTTCCAATCCTGGGTCTCTGGTTTTACCATTTAAATATAATGAAGATATATTGAGTCTCTGGCTTTACCATTTACTGGTAAATATAATGAAGAATGAATGAAAAATTACAGAATATTTCAATAATTATAATAGAATATTATATCTCCAGCTTATAATTTTCATAAAGTTTCAAAGTTTATGAAGTATTAGGGCATATGATATGTAGTAATCAATATTAAAAAAAAAAAAAAAAATCAATATTTTGATGTTTGCAATAATTGTTGCAGTTCATGTTTCTTGTAATATTTGAGCCCCTGCCATTCATGATTTATAAAGTGAGCAGTCAAATGAATTTAAATATTCAGTCTATGCCAAGGAAATTATTAAGATCTGGCATACAGTCAGAAATCATGAGTAAAACAAATGATCTAATGATAAAATTGATTACATTTCAAATAAATGTTCAATTTCATTTTCAGATCCTTGATCGTAAAAACTCAGAAATTGAAGATCTGAAGTCTCATTACAGAAGTAAAGCCAAAGAATATGAAGAAACTTCATCTAAATTGGAGAAGAAAGGTATGTTAACGCACCTGTGGCTTGAAAATAGCAGATTGTAATTGGGGGCTCATGTTTCTTGTAAAACATGAAAAGGCAAAGTAGTCTTTGTCATCCACTGATAACCTGTATTGTAACTGCATGGTGGTGCCACCTGGTGTATGGACAGGAATGGTTGGGTGATGCATCAGAATTCTTTATGTAATTTGATGAAAATATGGCCTTATAATGAGATTATATTTGGAATTCTGAGAGTACTATGATCCATATAGAATATAGGATAGCTTTATCACAGGGAAACAAGGTATTGATAGACCAAAGTAAATATGAAGTAAGCTTTCTATTTCCACTAGACAATCTTAGCATGCGTGATTATAATAGGCTTATTATCTTTAAATATTTATAGAAATTTAATGCTAAAAAGCAGAGCATCAATGCAAAGGTTTCCCTCTTGTTTCTAAATCTCTGGTTTTACCATTGAAATATAATGAAGAATGAATGAGTGACAAAATTTGCATTATTTTAAAGTTGGAAATCTTCAGAAAGAAGTGCAATCAGTCAGAGAACACAAAGACAAACAAATAGAAGATCTAAAGAATATAACAGAAGAAACTGCTCACACCAGACAAAATGAATTTGAGAAACGGGTATGTATGCACAAGACTTGTGTTATATAATAAATCTTATTTCTTCTTTATATATATATTTTTTAAAAAGATACTTTTAAGTTCACCCTGTACATATTTATGTTACAGTTGCACGACTCTGTGGCTGAGTTTGAGCAGGAAAAATTTGAGCTGCAGAAACAGCACACCAAGAATATCCAGGACCTGTTAGAAGATACCAATACTAGACTAGTGAAGATGGAAGAGGAGTACAACCACCAGGCGGCAGCCACGGTAAGAAAACCTGATCTTCCCTGCTGGACCAGCCATAAACCTCACCGCACCTCATCACCCCTACCCCACCCTATCTCACCACCCCTACAGCACCATCCCTACCTCACCACCCCTACGACACCATCCCTACCCCACCACCCCTACTCCCCCACCCTCCACCACCAATACTTCACCAATGCTACCTCACGATCCCTACCTCACCATCCAACCTCACCACCCTACCTCGCCACCCTACCTCACCACCCTACCTCACCACCCTACCTCACCACCCTACCTTGCCACGCTATCTCACCACCCTACCTCACCACCCTACCTCACCACCCTACCTCGCCACCCTACCTCACCACCCTACCTCGCCACCCTATCTCACCACCATACCTCACCATCCAACCTCACCACCCTACCTCGCCACCCTACCTCACCACCCTACCTCACCACCCTACCTTGCCACCCTATCTCACCACCCTACCTCACCACCCCTACCTCACCACCCCTACCTCACCACCCCTACCCCACCACTCCTACTCCCCCACCCTCCACCACCAATACCTCACCAATGCTACCTCACCACCCTACCTCACCACCCTACCTTGCCACCCTATCTCACCACCCTACCTCACCACCCCTACCTCACCACCCCTACCTCACCACCCCTACCTCACCACCCCTACCCCACCACTCCTACTCCCCCACCCTCCACCACCAATACCTCACCAATGCTACCTCACCACCCCTACCTCACCACCCTACCTCACCACCCCTACCTCACCACCCCTACCCCACCACTCCTACTCCCCCGCCCTCCACCACCAATACCTCACCAATGCTACCTCACGATCCCTACCTCACCATCCAACCTCACCACCCATACCTCACCACCCCTACCTCACCAATCCTACCTCACCACCCATACCTCACCAATCCTACGTCACCACCCCTACCTCACCACCCATACCTCACCACCCATACCTCACCACCTCTACCTCACCAATCCTACGTCACCACCCCTACCTCACCACCCATACCTCACCACCCATACCTCACCACCCCTACCTCACCAACCATACCTCACCACCCATACCTCACCACCCATATCTCACCACCCCTACCTCACCAACCATACCTCACCACCCATACCTCACCACCCCTACCTCACCAACCATACCTCACCACCCATACCTCACCAACCATACCTCACCACCCATACCTCACCAACCATACCTCACCACCCATACCTCACCACCCCTACCTCATCAACCATACCTCACCACCCCTACCTCACCAACCATACCTCACCACCCATACCTCACCACCCATACCTCACCACCCATACCTCACCACCTCTACCTCACCAATCCTACGTCACCACCCCTACCTCACCACCCATACCTCACCACCCATACCTCACCACCCCTACCTCTCCAACCATACCTCACCACCCATACCTCACCACCCCTACCTCACCACCCCTACCTCACCACCCCTACCTCACCAACCATACCTCACCACCCATACCTCACCAACCATACCTCACCACCCATACCTCACCAACCATACCTCACCACCCCTACTTCACCAATCCTACCTCACCACCCCTACTTCACCAATCCTACCTCACCACGCCTACCTCATCATGCCTACCTCACCACCCATACCACCTACACCTCCACATTCCCTACTCCATTGCCTCTCTTCCACTACTATTCTACAACCCCTAATCTGGCATCACTATTCAATACATTTTGTAAATTTAGCTAATTTTGGAGATGGTAAAATTGGAAGTTAGAACAAATTTATAGGATTTGGGTAATTAATTCAATTTTTCATAACCAGAAAAGGCATTTATAAAAATGAAAAATGAATGGACATTAAAGAAGATGTGAATTTCTTTCTTTTTCTTTTTTCTTTTTTGAAAATAACACATGTTTAAAAAAGATTAATGCAAAGAAATATATGTGTGAAATTATCTACAAAGTAAGGTCAATTGTATTTACATTAAGCAAACCCCACCAGAATTTGTGAGATTTGATGTGTAATAAACAGAAGGCTTAAATGAAAACAGAAGTCCATTAATAACAATGTAATTAAATAACTCACATACATTTGGTGCAGTTCTCAAGCACTTCGTATTGATTTTGAAAAGTCAGAAAATTATCATGCAACTTAAGTCATTAAGAAACCCATTAGTGCAACTACTGTGAAGTATGATTGATATTTTAAATGTCTAATTTCTTTAGAGAAACAATAGATATTTTGTGTAATTATCTTGCAAGTTTCTCATAAAGTTGCATTAAGTGGAAAAATTGATTGGATTCAAAAGTTTGATGCTGAAAAATGAAACAAAATTAAATTCTTCTTTTTGTGAGTAAGTTTGGGCAGTGTGTGAATATTACATTGTGAGGTTAAGTGTGAGAATGTCTCATATTTACTTTTATATATTTGTGTCATCTCAATTTGTAAAATGTATCATGTCCTCCGAATAGAGGAAACTGAATATGTTCATTGACTTTTTATGTGCATAAATATTTAAGAATTGGCTTAATGATAGATCCATTAAGCCAAGGGAACACTATACAGATTGCAGATCTTGTTTTACAGAAGGCTCCAAGTTTTAGTATGTAATTTTCAATGTGATCATTTTTAAATACAGTAATCAGCTAGGTCAGGTTACTATACATTCTGGAGACTTTATGAGGATGCTACAAATTTATCCTGGTCATATCACTTCTCAATGTTTATATACATTTAAAAATTATGCTGTGGCTTCAAAATGATAATGTTTCTTCACAATGATAATGTGGCTTCATTATGATAATGTGATTTCATAATGTTAGTTTAGCTTCACAGTGATAATAATAATATAATGATAATAATAATAATAATTTGTATAGCGCTATATCAGACTAGGTCTGATATAGCGCTATACAAATTATTATTATTGGCTTCATAATGATAAGGTGGCTTCACAATGATAATGTGGCTTCACAATGATAATGTGGCTTCACAATGATAATGAGGCTTCGTAATGTTTGTGTGGCATCACAATGCATGTTGCGTTACAATGATAAATGTAGCCTTAATGACAATATGGCTGATCTGTAGTAAAGCATGACAGTGTATTTCAGACCCCAATATGAAATGAGTGAACTTTCTCCATATTGCAGGGCCAACTCATAAAGGACCTTGAGGCTCGGGTTCAGCAGCTGACAGTGGAGGCAGAGACTACCTCCAAGCTTAAAAACCAGCTGGAGAGAGACAAGATAGAGCTGGAGGGAAAGGTGGAGAGACTGCAGGCGGACGTCACAGACTACCGCACTCGTCACGACACCCTGGAGAAGGACAGCCGACGCCAGAAAGAAGAGATGGAACACGAAATGCGCTCACTTAAGAACAAGTCTGAGGCCCATGAAGAGTTCCTCAAGCAGGAACAGAACTTGCAGGCTGTCAAGGTCAGTCCTCTTTATGCACAATGGGTGATTGGTATAGAGCAATAGGTTTTTCATAATAGTTCAGTGAATACTTGAGTATTGTGCAGTGTTCAAAAGAGATAATTGTATCAGTTTTTTTTATTTGGATACATGGTAAAAATAAATAGATTTAAGTCACCCCAAAAGCTTATGCTTTGTTAGTATCCTGTGAAGAAATGAAAGTTCTAAGATTAAGTGCTAGATATTTTAAATTTAGAATGTTGGGAATATATTTTGATGAGTGTACAATCATTTTTAACAAGATGCTATATATTTGTTGCAGTCTGCAGACACAATATCTGATCTAGAGCAGCATGTGTCTCAGCTCAAACAGGCTTTAGAGACAGCTGAACAACACAGGCAGAGACAACTCAGAGTGAGTATGGAATATACAAGGATCCATCAGACCTCAGCCCTAAATATACCTCAGTCCCCACAACATGCCTCAATTCTTAAAGACCACAACCTCCTCAAGAAGACTTCAACCCATTTCCTTCTATTATTTGAATCCTTGTATGTCATGGTATTCATTGCATACATGATAGTCATGATTCATGACACAGTGAGGTCATGATGGTCATGATTCGTGGCACGGTGAGGTAATGATTCGTGGCACGGTGAGGTCATGATTTATGACACAGTGAGGTCATGATTCATGACACAGTGAGGTCACGATTTATGACACAGTGAGGTCACGATTCATGACACAGTAAGGTCATGATGGTCATGATTCATGACACAGTGAGGTCATGATTCATGACACAGTGAGGTCACAATTTATGACACAGTGAGGTCACGATTCATGACACAGTAAGGTCATGATGGTCATGATTCATGACACAGTAAGGTCATGATGGTCATGATTCATGACACAGTGAGGTCATGATTCATGACACAATGAGGTCATGATTCATGGCACAGTGAGGTTATGATTTATGACACAGTGAGGTCATGATTCATGACACAGCGAGGTCATGATTCATGACACAATGAGGTCATGATTCATGACACAGTGAGGTCATGCTCACCCCAGTCATGATACTGTATGCCCTCATTTCGTCTCATTAATGCCTGACTCAGCGTTATCAGTGCTCGGTTATTTCCGGCATCTCATTAGGACTTCACAATGAGTCTTGTGAATAAAACCCTGCTTTTTTCTATCATAGAGTGCTTTGAAAAACTTTGTTATAAAGCTGTGCTATAGATGTTACAATTTATCAAAGCATATTCACATGATGGCATATTACTTGCTTCCCCTGCAGCAGCAGGGTACTCCTGCAATGTATGAAATTAGATTTTGTTATCTTTTTTTTGGTTAATTTCTTTAAATCTTGGTACAAATTTTAAAATTTCTGTGGAGTAAGTTAATGAACCATGCAATATTTTACGATTTGCCACATTTTTATCAAACGTCCTCTTCAATGACATCGTCACTTGATCATTTGTATGATGGTCACCCTGCTAACTGTGAGAGAATGCTGCCCTCTGGTGTAGCACGGGGTTTGACGGCTAGTGCAACACGTTGATGATGCCAGTCGTAGGCATAGAGAATATACTTGTTGCTCTGCTGGTGTAGTAGGAGCACACACCAGTCTCCACAAACCCATTTTCAAATAAGAGTTTAAAAGATTGACCATCAGATTGTTAAAATATATGACAAGGCACTGGGGATAGTAATGATGGATTCATAGTCATTTTTTTATTTATATATATATATTTACTTATATTATTGTCATGGGAGATGAGTTGAGGCAGGTATTAATGGAATGTTTTCAATCATGTTGGATTGGTGGGGACCTCTTAATAGAAGCAACTCTAAGCATGAAATATTGTAATATAAGGCTGAGGATGAGTTTGATGTGAGAGGAAATGAAGGAGAAGTAAGACCTAATGAAGACTGAGATGTTTGATTGTTAGTATAGGCAGCGCTGTATTGATACCCATTTGTTGTGGTCAGGGGTTTTGTCAGCAGCCACTCTGCTTAATGTTGTCCTAAGTGCTGATGCATTGTACTCATCTCAATGTCTTCCTGCTCCTCCACACCACCCAAGATGTCACCCACAATGCTCGCCATCGATCTCACACTTGGCATTATTTATAAACGCTCAGCAATTATCCGCGTAACGACCATGCATACAAAAGGCACCGCAGCATGTTGTGGTTGTGAGTGCATTCATTTCAGTACAACTATAGCTTGTCTCACAATCATTAAAATAAGACGCTTTGTTCAACATGCCAACATTGATCGTCAGTTGAAGATTGTTTTCTTTTGTTTACAATTGCCAAACATTGATGAAAATGATGCGACCTTCATTTGTTTGTATGCATATACCAAGTCTTATTGATAACAGGCACACTTCTCTAATGTGTGTGTCCTTGATATTTCCCATGAATTTTAATGTGACAGACACTTTGTCTTAATTGTATCCATAAGCACTCTGATGTAAGTCGTCTTGGATAATCATCAAGAATCTCATGCAACAAAAGATGTGTAGTCGTACATTTCCTCAGTGTTTACATGGAATTGGCAAGGAGGAATGTACAAGCTCATTTGTAAAATGTTCAGTAACAAAACTCAAACGAAAAGGAAAATCAGAGAATAGTAATGATTTACATATATCATTATTAAATCATAAAAAACTTCTCTTTTATCAATGTACCGTAAGTGTTTTCTGCTATGATAATGTCACATAGATGGCAATTTCAAAGGAAATTTTATATGTAAAATGTTATGCATAAAGTTATTTTCCTGCAATATTGTGTTTATTTTCTCAAAAATAAAAGAATTTGATCTAAAAGGTAATCATTTACCAGTGCTTTGTGAAAAAGATCAAAGTTCTTTCAAATATATGTAGTGTATATGCAACTGCTAGGCAAGGAAAATTACTTTTTGTAGAAGCATAGACGTAATGAAGAAATGAGATATGAATGTTGTCAATATATAATTATATGAAAGACTATATTTTGTATAAGTTTTTAAAATATTTTTTGTTAATGAATTTCAGGAATCAGAACAAAGTTATCAACAAGATAAGAATCATCTGGAAAATCTCCATGAAAAGAAAGTGAGTTTGAAAATATAACCAGTTATAATTGTATCATTCTGTAAAGAATGTTTCCATTCAAAGAAGTTGAAATAATGTTAATTAAATGCTATTGAAATTTTAACAATTTAAGATCCGGAGTGTGCAGAATGAACTGGAACAAATGGAGCAAGAAAATCAGAAAAGAATTCACAAACTTGAACAAACAATGAGGTATTTTCATCTCTCTCCTATATAGGCCGATTGCTGATCTCCATGTTATTGTTTTTTTTCCCATTGAAAAGTACACACCAGAACTGTACAACTTTACCAGAACCAGAACTGTACAACTCCACAATATTTAATCATTGGTTTGAGAGATTGGCAGGGGGCCTATTATTAAAATCAGTTATCGTTTGTTTATTCCTGACTTATATATTTATATTGTCCCTTAAATGAATAGTCCTGTCTGAGTTATCAAGCAGCTTTGTTGTGTACCTTTTATGTTTGATCCAAAGTAAAATTATCATATTTCATATATTAATCACTATTGATGATAAGATAAATGATTATTTTGATAATGGCGCAGGGAGAAGGAGGAAGAGATTGTTCGTTTAGTGGATCAAAACAAGCACCAGATGGCGCAGTCAGAGCAGGCCCTGCATGACTTCAAGGTTCAGGTGGAATGCAACTCCAACAAGGTCTATGATGACCTCAAGAAACAGGTGCAACAATAGATTTGATTTGATTTGATATGAAACGTTAATAACAGAATGCAGTTATGCTATAGAAACAGATTAATGTCAAGAACAGAAATTTTCATAAAGGCAGCAATATGTTTTTTTTTTTTTTTTTTTTCAAGGAGATTCATTCACAATAGTAAATCACTTTAATGATATGACTAATGCTTCCTTATTTGTACTCAGATGGAAAAAGTGGAGTCCGACCTGGGCAGATCCAAGCAGCTGAGAGAGAAACAGGCCAAAGACTCGCAGAAACAGCTGGAAGAGGAGCGGATGAGACAGCTGCAGCTCATCTCAGAGATTAAGATGAGCTTTGAGCAGGAGAAGGCACAGATGCTGAGAGACTTCCAGATGGAGAAGGATGCATTATATACAGAGAAGGAGCAGGAGCTGGAGAAGATCAAAGAAGCCACAAAGTTAGACCTGGGAGATATGGAGAAGAGAGCTTCAGACAGACACACCAGAGATGCTAATGTTAATATACTAATATATTGCTCATTATTATGGTGTGATGATATAAGATCAATAATTTATGATATATAATTCGAGTATGAGTCATAAAATGATTGACCATTAAATATTTTTACAATTCTTTGTATTAGGAAACATCACCTGATGAAGTCATAATTAGATATATTTATATGTTTTAGTACAAATCATAAGGTGATTTACCAGTCTGATTCAGCACCTCAGGTTTACTGTTAACATTTGAAGTGACCTACCAGTCTGATTCAGCACCTCAGGTGGTTTGCTATCTACTCCTGAGGTGACCTACCAGTCTGATTCAGCACCTCAGGTGGTTTGCTATCTACTCCTGAGGTGACCTACCAGTCTGATTCAGCACCTCAGGTGGTTTACCATCCTCTCCTGAGGTGACCTACCAGTCTGATTCAGCACCTCAGGTGGTTTACCATCCTCTCCTGAGGTGACCTACCAGTCTGATTCAGCACCTCAGGTGGTTTGCTATCTACTCCTGAGGTGACCCTTACCAGTCTGATTCAGCACCTCAGGTGGTTTACTATCCTCTCCTGAGGTGACCTACCAGTCTGATTCAGCACCTCAGGTGGTTTACTATCCTCTCCTGAGGTGACCTACCAGTCTGATTCAGCACCTCAGGTGGTTTACCATCCTCTCCTGAGGTGACCTACCAGTCTGATTCAGCACCTCAGGTGGTTTACAATCCTCTCCTGAGGTGACCTACCAGTCTGATTCAGCACCTCAGGTGGTTTACTATCCTCTCCTGAGGTGACCTACCAGTCTGATTCAGCACCTCAGGTGGTTTACTATCTACTCCTGAGGTGACCTACCAGTCTGATTCAGCACCTCAGGTGGTTTACCATCCTCTCCTGAGGTGACCTACCAGTCTGATTCAGCACCTCAGGTGGTTTACTATCCTCTCCTGAGGTGACCTACCAGTCTGATTCAGCACCTCAGGTGGTTTGCTATCTACTCCTGAGGTGACCTACCAGTCTGATTCAGCACCTCAGGTGGTTTACTATCCTCTCCTGAGGTGACCTACCAGTCTGATTCAGCACCTCAGGTGGTTTGCTATCTACTCCTGAGGTGACCCTTACCAGTCTGATTCAGCACCTCAGGTGGTTTACTATCCTCTCCTGAGGTGACCTACCAGTCTGATTCAGCACCTCAGGTGGTTTACTATCCTCTCCTGAGGTGACGTACCAGTCTGATTCAGCAACTCAGGTGGTTTACTATCCTCTCCTGAGGTGACCTACCAGTCTGATTCAGCACCTCAGGTGGTTTACTATCCTCTCCTGAGGTGACCTACCAGTCTGATTCAGCACCTCAGGTGGTTTGCTATCTACTCCTGAGGTGACCCTTACCAGTCTGATTCAGCACCTCAGGTGGTTTACTATCTACTCCTGAGGTGACCTACCAGTCTGATTCAGCACCTCAGGTGGTTTACTATCCTCTCCTGAGGTGACCTACCAGTCTGATTCAGCACCTCAGGTGGTTTACTATCTACTCCTGAGGTGACCTAAGAGTCTGATTCAGCACCTCAGGTGGTTTACTATCCACTCCTGAGGTGACCTACCAGTCTGATTCAGCACCTCAGGTGGTTTACCATCCTCTCCTGAGGTGACCTATCAGTCTGATTCAGCACCTCAGGTGGTTTACTATCTACTCCTGAGGTGACCTACCAGTCTGATTCAGCACCTCAGGTGGTTTGCTATCTACTCCTGAGGTGACCTAAGAGTCTGATTCAGCACCTCAGGTGGTTTACTATCCTCTCCTGAGGTGACCTACCAGTCTGATTCAGCACCTCAGGTGGTTTACTATCTACTCCTGAGGTGACCTACCAGTCTGATTCAGCACCTCAGGTGGTTTACTATCTACTCCTGAGGTGACCTAAGAGTCTGATTCAGCACCTCAGGTGGTTTACTATCTACTCCTGAGGTGACCTAAGAGTCTGATTCAGCACCTCAGGTGGTTTACTATCCTCTCCTGAGGTGACCTACCAGTCTGATTCAGCACCTCAGGTGGTTTACCATCCTCTCCTGGGGTGACCTACCAGTCTGATTCAGCACCTCAGGTGGTTTACTATCTACTCCTGAGGTGACCTACCAGTCTGATTCAGCACCTCAGGTGGTTTACTATCTACTCCTGAGGTGACCTAAGAGTCTGATTCAGCACCTCAGGTGGTTTACTATCCTCTCCTGAGGTGACCTACCAGTCTGATTCAGCACCTCAGGTGGTTTACCATCCTCTCCTGGGGTGACCTACCAGTCAACACCTCAGGTGGTTATCATTCAGTAAAACACTTCAATGCCAGTAGAATATTTTATTAAGCTGATTGATGGTGTGTGCAGATGATGGGGCAGCTGGAGAACCAGGTGCAGGAGCTGAGGGAGCAGCTGGTGCAGGCCAATCAGCTGAGGAAGCAGCAGCTGGTAGAGTTAGGGCTGCTGAGGGAGGAAGAGAAGCAGAAGATGCAACATGAACACGAGGCTCAGGTCAGTACCCCCATCACACCAATTAACATGACCAATGTGTACTCATGTTTCAGTGCTATCATATATGGGTTATCTAGTCAGATTTGAGATGAGAAATTAGTGGGATAAAGCTCATTCTGTTTCTGCACACATTCTTTTGGTTATTCTCATATGTGATAAATAATTCACTTTAGGTTTGATTTGGTTCTTTATCAGAATTTGATCAAACTGATCTAACAAAGCTCATGTGAATAATGATTTTAGTAAAAAAAATTATGTTTACTTGAAGCAGTGAGGGGAGAGAAATTTTCTCACTCTGTCTGTCAACTTTGATCTTCTCCAAAGAAGTAATCGGTCAGAGTTATTAGCTATTAGTAGATAAGATGTTGCATTTTCAGGGGATCAATTGTATCTATTTTCCATTTGGCTCAGAATATTTTTCCATTTTATATGATTTTTGAAAAAAGCTGTCACTGAGTTGTTAAGTAGGCTGCCATCTTGAGTAACATAGCAAATATTAGCCTATGAGAATCGAGATAACAAATTCCATATGTAACATGCATTTTGATTGGCTGGTGTTATCATACCAGATAAATGGATAAGATAAATTTAAATGATCTTTTATGAGGTAATTTGCAGGCATTTGTAGAAAATGTTCACAAACATTACAAAAAAGCAATGATCAGCATAGCTATAAGGCCATTAGCTTGTGTTAAGAAAATGAAAGTAAATAAATTACCGGTAAATAAAAATCATTATTCACAACATTGTGAAATATACAAAAAAATATGAGAATTTTTTTTGGTGTTATGTGTAAAACCCTGAATTATTGAACTGTTGATAGGTGGGCAAGCTGCGGTCAGAGTTGGAACAGCTCAGACTGGATATGGAGAAAGACCACAGTACGGAGATGGAAGAAATGCTGGAGAAAACAAATGCCCGCCTCAAGGAGATCGAAAAAGAATATGGGAATCGTAGCATTAAGGCATCTGAGGTAACTCATTTTCTCAGCTAATCCAGGAAGTAGAGTTGAGTTGAACCTGAGAGGCAATATGTCGAGTGTGATAGAGAAATGCACTTTGTTTGCACAATTCATACATGAGCATATCAATGAAAAATGTCATATGGGCTTACATGAATAGTGTTTTTAATATTTGTGTGGCCTTTGTTATTAAAACACAGAGATAGTGACATCAAAATGAATGCCTTTATATATATGCTTAGCATCTTTCAGAGTTCACTGCCAATATTTCAAACCAGTGAAAACTATGTAAAAATGCAAAAGCACCATTGTAAACTATAAAGCTTTGGTGTTCTCAGAGATAGGAATTGAGTGGACCTTTATGTGACAGATTGCCTGCATACTCTGCCCTTTGTCATCTCTGTGAAATTTCAGTACAGTTTTCACAATGGCATTAACAGAAGCAAAAAGTATGTGTTCTTTAAGCTTGATTGCCTCTCAGAGTTGCATATCTTGGCATGCCATTTTCCTCATTGTCTTTACACTCATCCTGTTTACTTTCTTTCCCCGGTCGTCTTACTGTCGCAGGTAGATGCCACACCCCAATATAAACAATATGTCAGACATTAAGAGCATGTACCAAAGGCAACACTCACAAATCTTGATCACAGATCATACAAGAAACTCGCATTTTCATTGCCCATAACACAGTGTATGTCCCTTCATATCTTGTGCTATAATCCATCTCTATTTATCTCTTGAGCTGCATTTATACTTAGATTAGAAGCAGTTCAGACAATAGACTGATCTTTGAAACCTAAATAAGATCTTTAGTATCACTTGTCAAAGACTACAAAGCCCATCCTCAACTGAAAACTGAAGAAGGCGCAAAAGCAATAAAACCTTTGAGTATTTCATCAATAACTACTCCAAACGCTTTGTGAAAAACTATCATCCTGTTCTTTTCAATATCAATCAGAAATACTTAAAATTGTATTTTTCCAGGTATGCATATTCCTTGTCCTTTGGTATTTTAGATTTTGTTTTTAATCTCGTCATTGGCAAAAGAAAGAATCTTGAGTGAAAATAGTACAAAAAGAAAGTAAAAGTTTTTTAACCTGTTTGCTTGGGAAGAAATAAAAGGGTTATTATCTTACTATAGGTTATCCAGGTAACATGAATGAATATGTACCATTGATCAGATGTGTACAGAGAATTAATTGAACCTCTGTAATATGTCTTTTGATTACATAAAAACTCCACAGATTAAAAAGTCATTTCACAGGGCAGGGAAGTATATGAAGGATGATAGCTCTCAGCTTATCTCTATGTGTGGCCAGGCCTGGATAGTTCACAGAGCAGGGAAGTATATGAAGGATGATAGCTCTCAGCTTATCTCTATGTGTGGCCAGGCCTGGATGGTTCACAGGGCAGGGAAGTATATGAAGGATGATAGCTCTAAGCTTATCTCTATGTGTGGCCAGGCCTGGATGGTTCACAGGGCAGGGAAGTATATGAAGGATGATAGCTCTCAGCTTATCTCTATGTGTGGCCAGGCCTGGATGTTTCACAGGGCAAGGAAGTATATGAAGGATGATAGCTCTAAGCTTATCTCTGTGTGTCGCCAGGCCTGGATGGTTCACAGGGCAGGGAAGTATATGAAGGATGATAGCTCTCAGCTTATCTCTATGTAGGGCCAGGCCTGGATGGTTCACAGGGCAGGGAAGTATATGAAGGATGATAGCTCCAAGCTTATCTCTATGTGTGGCCAGGCCTGGATGGTTCACAGGGCAGGGAAGTATATTAAGGATGATAGCTCTCAGCTTATCTCTATGTGTGGCCAGGCCTGGATGGTTCACAGGGCAGGGAAGTATATGAAGGATGATAGCTCTCAGCTTATCTCTATGTGTGGCCAGGCCTGGATGTTTCACAGGGCAAGGAAGTATATGAAGGATGATAGCTCTCAGCTTATCTCTGTGTGTCGCCAGGCCTGGATGGTTCACAGGGCAGGGAAGTATATGAAGGATGATAGCTCTCAGCTTATCTCTATGTAGGGCCAGGCCTGGATGGTTCACAGGGCAGGGAAGTATATGAAGGATGATAGCTCCAAGCTTATCTCTATGTGTGGCCAGGCCTGGATGGTTCACAGGGCAGGGAAGTATATTAAGGATGATAGCTCTCAGCTTATCTCTATGTGTGGCCAGGCCTGGATGGTTCACAGGGCAGGGAAGTATATGAAGGATGATAGCTCTCAGTTTATCTCTATGTAGGGCCAGGCCTGGATGGTTCACAGGGCAGGGAAGTATATGAAGGATGATAGCTCTCAGCTTATCTCTATGTGTGGCCAGGCCTGGATGTTTCACAGGGCAAGGAAGTATATGAAGGATGATAGCTCTCAGCTTATCTCTGTGTGTCGCCAGGCCTGGATGGTTCACAGGGCAGGGAAGTATATGAAGGATGATAGCTCTCAGCTTATCTCTATGTAGGGCCAGGCCTGGATGGTTCACAGGGCAGGGAAGTATATGAAGGATGATAGCTCCAAGCTTATCTCTATGTGTGGCCAGGCCTGGATGGTTCACAGGGCAGGGAAGTATATTAAGGATGATAGCTCTCAGCTTATCTCTATGTGTGGCCAGGCCTGGATGGTTCACAGGGCAGGGAAGTATATTAAGGATGATAGCTCTCAGCTTATCTCTATGTGTGGCCAGGCCTGGATGGTTCACAGGGCAGGGAAGTATATGAAGGATGATAGCTCTCAGCTTATCTCTATGTGTGGCCAGGCCTGGATGTTTCACAGGGCAAGGAAGTATATGAAGGATGATAGCTCTCAGCTTATCTCTGTGTGTCGCCAGGCCTGGATGGTTCACAGGGCAGGGAAGTATATGAAGGATGATAGCTCTCAGCTTATCTCTATGTAGGGCCAGGCCTGGATGGTTCACAGGGCAGGGAAGTATATGAAGGATGATAGCTCCAAGCTTATCTCTATGTGTGGCCAGGCCTGGATGGTTCACAGGGCAGGGAAGTATATTAAGGATGATAGCTCTCAGCTTATCTCTATGTGTGGCCAGGCCTGGATGGTTCACAGGGCAGGGAAGTATATGAAGGATGATAGCTCTCAGTTTATCTCTATGTAGGGCCAGGCCTGGATGGTTCACAGGGCAGGGAAGTATATGAAGGATGATAGCTCTCAGCTTATCTCTATGTGTGGCCAGGCCTGGATGTTTCACAGGGCAAGGAAGTATATGAAGGATGATAGCTCTCAGCTTATCTCTGTGTGTCGCCAGGCCTGGATGGTTCACAGGGCAGGGAAGTATATGAAGGATGATAGCTCTCAGCTTATCTCTATGTAGGGCCAGGCCTGGATGGTTCACAGGGCAGGGAAGTATATGAAGGATGATAGCTCTCAGCTTATCTCTATGTGTGGCCAGGCCTGGATGGTTCACAGGGCAGGGAAGTATATGAAGGATGAGAGCTCTCAGCTTATCTCTATGTGGGACCAGGCCTGGATGGTTCACAGGGCAGGGAAGTATATGAAGGATGATAGCTCTAAGCTTATCTCTATGTGTGAAAAGGTCTGAATGGTTCAGGGTGGAGAAGAACATGCCAGATAATAGCTTGCAGTCTCTCAAAATGGAGGACTTTAAAATATGTAGTCATCCATGGGCTGATATATTTCATCACTCAACAGTCAGCGGGTTGAGGCAGAGGTTTTCTGGCTTTTGATAAAAAAAGAATGTGATGCCCACTTTCATCTTCAAATAAAAAATATATATTCAAAAAATTATGACCAGGAAACTATGAACATTATCGTCTTCTCAATATCTATTCATGTTTACGAGTGAGGCGCATTAAACATGGTCAGATTTCAATTTGATTTATTGTCAAATGATATATATATATAAATCCCAAAGTGGTATCATAAAACACAAAAACATAGAGATTTCTTTGATATATTGAAGTAATATATATTGACAGATATAGCCAAGTTGTTTTTCTTTCCCCTGTTTGTGATCAGTGGTTTCAAAGAAGGTAGATACTACTTGCAGGCTAATGTGTTTCCTCAGATCTTGTTTTAGAGTAGCATTTTCCAAAGATACATATTAGGTATCTTTGATATCACAAAGACATATGAGTTATATCTAATATCCTAGCTGGGTAAGTGAATATGACAAGATGAAAGAGGGTTGTTTAGCTTTATCTACGGTGCTATTGGGTTCATTTTAGTTGTCACAAAGACAGTTAATCTTAACCCCGCCCAATCAAATCAAGAATAAACTCCTAAACTTATAAAAAAAAAATATTCCCACCTGTGATTTCTGGCAAATCTTTGCACATGTTTCTGTATTTCTTGTACATTTTGGATCAACTTCAATAAATTAAGGCATGTTCAGAAAATCCTTTGAAAATGTGAAATGTAGCAAGGTTGTTGCCATGAATTGCTTTCTGTTCATGAACCAATGTGTGAGTTATCAGATTACCATCAACTGTAATAAGTGCACCACCACCCATACAATATTGCCAATGTACTCGTACCACCCATCTACTTCTCTAATTCTCCATTTTTTTA
This sequence comes from Amphiduros pacificus, assembly GCA_949316495.1. Taxonomy (NCBI): domain Eukaryota; kingdom Metazoa; phylum Annelida; class Polychaeta; order Phyllodocida; family Hesionidae; genus Amphiduros; species Amphiduros pacificus. The sequence goes on along the minus strand of OX439002.1, from coordinate 47,405,115 downwards.
AATGAAGGTGCAAACATTCAGTTGTCATTATTATTTCAAAATTCAATTGCAGGAAGTGAAATTAATTCAGAGAAGCACTATATCTTAATACATCTTATTCGAGTATTTTTTTTATTTTTTTAACAGGATTATTCTAACAAAAATACTTTATTGAAATAAAGTAAAGTTTGTCTCATTACAGTTTTTATTCAAATTGATCATTAAAAATTAGATCATCTGTAGTGTTCATGGACAAAACTTGAGGTAGAATTAAAGCCATGTAAGTGAGAAAGCCTTTTTTTTGTAACATATACAAAGAATAATGACTTTCATTCATGGGATTTGTCACAGAGGTAAGTTTTGCACAAGTCATTAGGCATTATTGACTAAGTTAAATTGGCAGAAAGATTCACAGGGATAAGTATATGAGGGGATTAGGCAGATAGAGGCAGTGGATTATTGCATGTTGCCGTACCACTTTTGAGGTGTGCTTAGTTTGGCGCTCATTCAAACTTCGGGACACACCCTCGCCTGCTTGTAGTGTTAGGAGAGAGCCAAGTCACATGCTCCACCTAACTCACATAAAATATTGTATTGTTTATTGTTTCTTTTAATTGTTTATCATTGATTTTACAATTAATAGGCAAGAGTGTCAGGTGTCATTGTTAGTTTTGTGAGGGTCTGAAGGATTAGTCATGTTTACAAGTTTATTGATTTACCGGTTTTTAACATGAAACTTGGCTCTTTTGTTTTGAGTGCCAAAATACAATCAAGATGGCAGGATATTTTGTGTAGCTATTACATTACCAACAAAAGTGATAGGTTTATCAGGTGTATCAAGCGGAAAAGAAAGATGTAAAAATTAAGATAGAAGTAAGGAATTAGACACTCTATGTACAAAGACACAGGTCTTGGCTGTAGTATGTGCCAAAGTATTTCTTCCTAAGTAGACAAGGAGGGATAGATAGATATAAGATAAATCTGTGCTATAATGTTGTTTGACAGGAAGGACTTGTCATCAGACCAAGGTGCTCCCGTCCCCAGACGAGGTCATTTAGTTTTAAATAATGACTTTTCATCCTATGCCCATATCTTATGGGGATTTTATAAGCATTTACCAGAACATGATTGTGGTTTCTTAACACAAACCTGCATGTAGTCTCCGGGGTCCAAGATTGTTTGTAGACTCCAGAAACCATGATTGTTTGTAGTCTCCAGAACCCAAGGGTGTTTGTAGTTTCCAGAACCCATGCCTCTCTTATAGGCTCCAGATCCCATTCCTGTCTTATAGGCTCCAGAACCCATGTCTGTCTTATAGGCTGCAGAACCCATGCCCGTCTTATAGGCTCCAGATCCCATTCCTGTCTTATTGGATCCAGATCCCATGCCTGTCTTACAGGCTGCAAAACCCATGCCTGTCTTATTGGCTCTAGAACCCATGCCTGTCTTACAGGCTGCAGAACCCATGCCTGTCTAATTGGATCCAGAACCCATGCCTGTCTTACAGGCTGCAGAACCCATGCCTGTCTTATTGGCTCTAGAACCCATGCCTGTCTTACAGGCTCCAGATCCCATGCCTGTCTTATTGGCTCCAGAACCCATGCCTTTCTTACAGGCTCCAGATCCCATGCCTGTCTAACTCTAACAGGCTCCAGATCCCATGCCTGTCTTATTGGCTCTAGAACCCATGCCTTTCTTACAGGCTCCAGATCCCATGCCTGTCTAACAGGCTCCAGATCCCATGCCTGTCTTATTGGCTCAAGATCCCATGCCTTTCTTTCAGGCTCCAAATCCCATGCCTGTCTTATTGGCTCTAGAACCCATGCCTTTCTTACAGGCTCCAGATCCCATGCCTGTCTAACAGGCTCCAGATCCCATGCCTGTCTTATTGGCTCTAGAACCTATGCCTTTCTTACAGGCTCCAGATCCCATGCCTGTCTTATTGGCTCTAGAACCCATGCCTTTCTTACAGGCTCCAGATCCCATGCCTGTCTTATTGGCTCTAGAACCCATGCCTGTCTTATAGGCTCCAGATCCCATGCCTGTCTTATTGGCTCTAGAAACCATGCCTGTCTTATAGGCTGCAGAACCCATGACACCTCAAGACAGACCAATATACTCAGAGCTTGTCATTACACAAGTCCTTAAGTTACCACATCTTATACTGACCTTTGTCATGTGATGGAATTGAGTCACACTTTGCTATTCTCTTTAACTATACTTTTTCTCAGGGTGATGGGTAACGTTATTCCTAGCATTCTGATGCTTTCTTGTCACATTAATTGAGATGAGTGTGCTTTATTGATTTGTCTGTGTATTGTTTACAAGGGCCCGACCTGTGTTCCTTATGTCCAAGCCTGGTGGCAGACAAGTACACCCGTCTTGGCATGATGGAGCTAGCCGTGTCATGCCCACCTTTGTCTTCTGCCAAGTCTCCCCGTATTGAAGTCATAGGATCAAAGCCTGCCTGTACTTAGCATTCATATATGTATCATAAGTCACAAACGATTCAAAGCAGCGCATGAAAGGCATTGCTTATTGACTGCTTGTGATATGCATGTAATTTGTGACATGCTCATATTGCTGAAATAGGCTTTGTCACCTGAGGGCCACCGGGATCTCGATACTTTGTGGCTATTTGATTCACTCTAAGAACATCTTTTATTGTAAACTCACAACTTCTTATACTTACCACACAGGTATTTTTTTACTGTTCTCTGCCCTTTCAAAAGTAAAACTAAAACTACTGCAGTGACACGATCAGAAATTTAGAAAGGCCTAGATTTCAGATTGTTCAGATCTTTATTTAAACTTATTAATTATAAATATGAGACCTCTTTATTTTTTATTAATCAAAGACAAGTGATTTTTTTATTTTACTAAAAGTGAAGCTTATTGGTGATGTGGAGGTATTGTTGGGTGCGTGTGCTGGTGCCGTTGCGTCCTGCAGGCTCCGGTATGGTTGTGGTCACAAAGACTCCTGCTTTCTCTGTTTTCACCTAAGATGAAGTGGTGCTTGAGAAAGGTTAAATATTGCATGGCCTCAGATCTTGACTTCATAGGCTCTCCAAAAATATCCACTAGCATTTCACATACAAACAATAAATTAAAAGTTGTTGATTAGCTTCCTCTGTGAATCATAGTGCTCACTGAAATAAAACAACACTGAACGATGTCTGAAGACACAGGTGTCACGGCAAGAGTATCCTCTCAAAAATGCCAAAGTCAGGATAATTGAATTTCACTTCAATTTAATTTTTCCACTTCCCCACAGTTTGACATTGATTTATTCAACATAGCTTAATGGCATCTCTCCCTTTTGTCTTTGATGTGTTTTCGATCATGTGAACCATGTGATTTCCACAAGTAAATTTACATCATACATGATTTAAAATGTTTTCCCATGTTCAATATTGGATCTTGAAATTGGAAGTCATCAAAGACAAAAAACATGGGATAAAAGACAAAACCTGGCATTAAAACAAGTTGTTAATTTGACTTCCTGCTGTATTTCCAGTCATCCATCAATTATCTGACTTTGCTCATGGCATGTTTCACGTCTGGTTCCTCCGACTTTTTTAATCTGCTCGCAATTTGAAATAGATGACTTAAAACTGATATATTAAAGGCAAAGTATGACATGTTTGATGTTCTTTTTCATTCAAAGTTCTTTTATTGAGTCTTGATTAGATTTTTTTTAATTATATGATTTAAAACACTTGTATTGCTGGGTAAATCAGAACAAAGAATGTTGAGGGTATGATTAACAAAGTTAAGACAATATCAAAGAAAGTGTGAAGTTTTCATTTGATCTGTCCCAATTATAACTCATTGTTATTCATGAGATTATCACTCCTGCTGTGTGGAATTTATTGAATAAGCAATGCCTGAGAAGTTAGCAATTTCTACTCCGCCACATGCATAATGCTGCCAAAATAATGAAATTTCATTGTCATTTTCAACGTTTATTCTTTCACTTTATTTCATCCACATATTCTCTTACTTAGATATGATTTTACTTTTGAGGCTCCATATAATATAGGACTAGCTTTTAAATGTATGATTTTAGAAATTTTAACCTTTTGCTGTCACTTTAATATTTTTGTTTTTAGACAATCGGAGAATTGCAGAAAACCATCCAGCAAATGCGAGAGGAGCAACACAGGTAAAAAGATATATATCTTATCTCATAAAAATCTTCTATTTTCTGTGTTGATGTATATATTCCAGAGTTCTGAAGACTTCTGTTTACTTGTAGACTGGGTTTTAAAAAAAATAATCAGAGAAGTGCCTTTAAAAAACTGTCCTTTTCATGTTGAAAGTTGTATATCTTGTTTTGAATAAAGTCTGCATTTGTGAGATATTTAATGCATCTGTACATGATAGAAGTTGCTTTTATGGTGAGTCTAATTAAGACTTGCAAGGGCTAATATTTGGCTATTGTCGAAAAGAAAATAGTCCAACTTCACATGGAGCTAAAAGCAGGTAGCTTTCTTGCATCACATGAAATAGGCCTCTGTGTTTACACAAGTAAAAAGGAATTTCAAAGAAGTTTAAAATGTAGTCAGTATTACCAAAGTCAAAGTAAAAGATGAAAGGAGATGTCTCAAAGACTGCAATAAGAGTAAGAGGATTTTATGTTCAGGCAAGGATTGTCCTAGTGTACAAGAATTCAGACCAACAATTCTTAACAGTTGTCTCAGTGCCTATATGCTGATACAAAGTTGTTCCTCTGGTCAGAATGGCAAGAAATATAGGTATTACCACAGTATTGGCCTATTTAGATCATGCATCTTTTTTACCCTCAGCCCCTGATGTAATCAGGCTGAGGGTATTGCAGTACTCCTGGCGTGGGTATGTATGTATGTATGTATGTATGTATGTATGTCTGTATGTATGTATGTATGTATGTATGTCTGTAGCGAACATCCTTGTCATCGCGATAACTCAAGAACAAATGATGGCAGCTTCATGAAACTTGACACACATATGCATCTGGTGAAAACCTCGGACGAGTTCGATGGACGGCGACCTTGACCTATTTTTCAAGGTCACAGGAACAATTATGTGAAATCCCAAGAATCACAATAACTCAAGAACGAATAATGGTAGCTTTATGAGATTTGACACACATAAGTATCTGGTGAAGACCTCAGAATTTTTTCTATGAAACATGACCTTCACCTACTTTTCAAGGTCACAGGGACAATTATGTGAAATCATCTTGTCATCGCGATAACTCGAGAACAAATGATGGCAGCTTCATGAAACTTGACACACATATGCATCTGGTGAAAACCTCGGACGAGTTCGATGGACGGCGACCTTGACCTATTTTTCAAGGTCACAGGGACAATTATGTGAAATCCCAAGAATCACAATAACTCAAGAACGAATAATGGTAGCTTTATTAGATTTAACACACATAAGTATCTGGTGAAGCCCTCAGAATTTTTTCTATGAAACATGACCTTCACCTACTTTTCAAGGTCACGGACAATTATGTGAAATCATCTTGTCATCGCGATAACTCGAGAACAAATGATGGCAGCTTCATGAAACTTGACACACAAAAGCATCTGGTGAAAACCTCGAATGAGTTCGATGGATGGCGACCTTGACCTATTTTTCAAGGTCACAGGGACAATTATGTGAAATCCCAAGAATCGCAATAACTCAAGAACGAATGATGGCAGCTTTATGAGATTTGACACACACAAGCATCTGGTGAAGACCTCAGACTTCTCTTGATGGAACATGACCTTCACCTGATTTCAAGGTCACAGGGACAATTATGTGAAATCATCCTTGTCATCGTGATAACTTAAGAACAAATGATGGCAGCTTCATGAAACTTTACACGCATAAGCATCTGGTGAAAACCTCGGACTAGTTCGGTGGACAGCGACCTTGACCTATTTTTCAAGGTCACAGGGACAATTACGTGAAATCCCAAGAATCGCAATAACTCAAGAACGAATGATGGCAGCTTTATGAGATTTGACACACACAAGCATCTGGTGAAGACCTCAGAATTTTTTCTTTGAAACATGACCTTCACCTACTTTTCAAGGTCACAGGGATAATTATGTGAAATCATCCTTGTCATCGTGATAACTCAAGAACAAATGATGGCAGCTTCATAAAACTTTACACGCATAAGCATCTGGTGAAAACCTCGAACTAGTTCGGTGGACGGCGACCTTGACCTATTTTTCAAGGTCACAGGGACAATTATGTGAAATCCCAAGAATCGCAATAACTCAAGAACGAATGATGGCTGCTTTATGAGATTTGACACACACAAGCATCTGGTGAAGACCTCAGACTTCTCTTGATGGAACATGACCTTCACCTGATTTCAAGGTCACAGGGACAATTATGTGAAATCATCCTTGTCATCGTGATAACTTAAAAACAAATGATGGCAGCTTCATGAAACTTTACACGCATAAGCATCTGGTGAAAACCTCGGACTGGTTCGGTGGACAGCAACCTTGACCTATTTTTCAAGGTCACAGGGACAATTACGTGAAATCCCAAGAATCGAAATAACTCAAGAACGAATGATGGCAGCTTTATGAGATTTGACACACACAAGCATCTGGTGAAGACCTCAGAATTTTTTCTTTGAAACATGACCTTCACCTACTTTTCAAGGTCACAGGGATAATTATGTGAAATCATCCTTGTCATCGTGATAACTCAAGAACAAATGATGGCAGCTTCATGAAACTTTACACGCATAAGCATCTGGTGAAAACCTTGGACTAGTTCGGTGGACGGCGACCTTGACCTACTTTTCAAGGTCACAGGGACAATAATGTGAAATCCCAAGAATCGCAATAACTCAAGAACGAATGATGGCAGCTTTATGAGATTTGACACACACAAGCATCTGGTGAAGACCTCAGACCTCTTGATGGAACATGACCTTCACCTGATTTCAAGGTCACAGGGACAATTATGTGAAATCATCCTTGTCATCGTGATAACTTAAGAACAAATGATGGCAGCTTCATGAAAATTGACACACATAAGAATCTGGGAAGACTCCAGATGAGTTTGATGGACGGTGACCTTAACCTGCTTTTCAAGGTCACAGGCCCATATCAATAATTCTAGAGTAAATGATGACAGTTTCATGATACTTGACACACCTAAGCTATCAAAGGAAGTAGATTTTATGGGTTTTTTACCCCTGCATCAATTTGCCTTGGTGCAGTGACGTTTTGTTCACAAATATTGTGTGGAGCGAATGTTGTGCAATGAGTTACCAGGGCTGAGGGTTGATGCATCTCTGATGCCTATGTTTTTTTTTTCTTTTTTTTTCATGCATCTTATAAAGGTGTTTACCGAGAGAATGAGCTGAGGTCGAGACCTGCTGATAAATCATCCCAAATTATTTTGCTGATTTTCCATGCCCACTTGCTCATAAAGGGGAAGTGAAATCTTGTGTATCCATACTCACTGATCTCATTGACACTCTTAATATAGATGAACATTCAAATGACCATCAAAAGTCGTTGCTAGGATTGGACATTGGGATAAAAGCATATGTGTTTAAACCTGTTTCAGGTCATCTTGTTTTCTCATCACCTTGCAATATACACCCATGACTTTGCAATAACAATAATAACATTGGGTTAGTCTCAGTCCCAATAGCCAATGATAGAAGGAAGTTTATTAGACCATTCAAACAGACAGACACTGTCATGCCACTGTGGTTATCTTCTAGAGATTTCTGAGTTAAACATGATGCAATAACTGCAATTAATATTAAATGTTACAATCCTACTGGGACCTTTTGAATGCTGCATGGGCCACCTGAAGCAAGGAGAGGGCATGACCACAGTCAAAAACTAAGGAAATTTGAGATTTAATATTGAATGCAGCTGATATGAACTCAGATATGCGTTCAGGGAGCATTCATCTGATTACAGAGAGGCCCAGATTCTAGCTACTGAATGCCATTGATTCACTATAAAAATTAAATCATGCCATATATTTTGACATAAAACATTTTTGACATATTTGTGTTTATCTGCTTTAAAAAAAAGCTTCTTCAAAGACAGCCGTTCAGTTTTACAAATGTCTATGAGAATAGCTTTAAAAATGTACCAGTACCAGTTTTTATTAAGATGACTAAAAACCACCAGCACAAACTACAAAGAACGCTGCAAGTTTTACCCATACTGGCTTAACAGGCATAATGTGATCAGTTTTACAGACTAACCCCTGCAAAATAAGGCGAACAAATTATGAGGAACTAATTGCGAGGATTTCAATTATGAAGAATACATTAAAACAATAAGCTCTTCCTTAGAGATGGCAAAAGTAAATGATAGGTTTTGAATGATTAATGACTTCTTTTGATCTTGAAATATAATTTTATCAAAGATTGTGTTAACCTTGATCAGAAATTGTTCACATGTCTTTGAAGTTCTTGGAAATATGTAACCTTAAAAAACACAATGTAGGGCAAGTTTATTTTTGTCATTCTTATGCAAATAATGAAATGATTAAAGAATTTTGAGTATTTTTGAAGTTAGGTAGATTTTAGCAACAGAGTGTTATTTTGAAGATCATTCTTTGAAAACTGCACCTATTCTATTAACTAGTACAGCTTGCATGTCCTTAATCCAAATAGGATATTTCATGCAATTAAGTTTTGATATGCAGTTTATTAGTCTCTGTTCTAAATTTTACATAAACTCATTCAAATAGGTAACTTACACACAATGTGAAAACAAACATCACTTTACAATATTTTTTGTTATATTTCCATAAAACAGTCAGCTTGATGTGTATTTCAGGCAGAAGGACCATTCTGAGCAGCAGTTGGCTCAGACCAGTACAAGACTGGAAGAGGAGAAGAGAAAACTCAAACAGCAACATTCCTCAGTCATCCTCGTAAGTAACTATACCTCACCATGATCAGAATATTGTTATATTTTAATAAAATAAATTCAGGTTTGACTCAGCCTGGGTTCCATATATCAGCCTTGATGCATCCTGGTGTTCAGCCTGGGTCCCACATATCAGCCTTGATGCATTCTGGTGTTCAGCCTGGGTCCCACATATCAGTCTTGATGCATTCTAGTGTTCAGCCTGGGTTCCATATATCAGCCTTGATGCATCCTGGTGTTCAGCCTGGGTCCCACATATCAGCCTTGATGCATCCTGGTGTTCAGCCTGGGTTCCATATATCAGCCTTGATGCATCCTGGTGTTCAGCCTGGGTCCCATATATCAGCCTTGATGCATCCTGGTGTTCCATATATATATCAGTCTTGATGCATCCTGGTGTTCAGCCTGGGTCCCATATATCAGCCTTGATGCATCCTGGTGTTCAGCCTGGGTTCCATATATCAGCCTTGATGCATTCTGGTGTTCAGCCTGGGTTCCATATATCAACCTTGATGCATCCTGGTGTTCAGCCTGGGTCCCATATATCAGCCTTGATGCATCCTGGTGTTCAGCCTGGGTTCCATATATCAACCTTGATGCATCCTGGTGTTCCATATATATATCAGCCTTGATGCATCCTGGTGTTCAGCCTGGGTCCCACATATCAGCCTTGATGCATCCTGGTGTTCAGCCTGGGTTCCATATATCAGCCTTGATGCATCCTGGTGTTCAGCCTGGGTTCCATATATCAGTCTTGATGCATCCTGGTGTTCAGCCTGGGTCCCATATATCAGCCTTGATGCATCCTGGTGTTCAGCCTGGGTCCCACATATCAGCCTTGATGCATTCTGGTGTTCAGCCTGGGTCCCGCATATCAGCCTTGATGCATCCTGGTGTTCAGCCTGGGTTCCATATATCAGCCTTGATGCATCCTGGTGTTCAGCCTGGGTCCCACATATCAGCCTTGATGCATCCTGGTGTTCAGCCTGGGTCCCATATATCATCCTTGATACATTTTGTGTTTCAGAATACCACATCTGAGTTGTGCCAATGCAGATCTATGTTGCCTATTTAATAGTTTGCATATATTATTCAGTGCTATAATTATGTTTGAGCTTGATTTTGGCTCTTAGTTTTAGTACTGTGTGCACTTCATTTACCATTGATTTTTAAAAGAATCATGCAACTTTTCTTTTACATGTTTGATATAAGCTACATCACAATTAACAAAAAAATCTACCATTTCAGACATATTCCAAATTTATATTAGTTCGGCACTCCAATTATGTTTGCTAATAGATTTGTCAGACAAAGACTTTCTTCTTTGTGTGACAAAGATAATATATAACAATCTATTCCACAATCTGACCATCTCAACTTTATTTCTGGTTCTGCTAGTGATCGTGCCCTTGTCAGCATTGATAGCCGCTTTGTTGCAAATCTGAACCCCCATATAAGAATGGATTGCCCTATTTTTAACCCCATTGACTTGAATAAAAGACTCGAATAGGTGCTACCTCACAGTCAAATTATTTGGAATAAATACTGTATCCAAACCCTTTGTTTGTCTTATATTTGGAACAAATAAAGCCTAAAGCTCTACTGTGCCTGCAGACTCAGCCAGAAGATTATTAAATGATGTTAAAGTCAAAATGTTCATCAAGAATTTTGCCAAGATATTTTTATCTGCTTAAAGTTTCCAATACAGTATCTCCTCTTACAAACTTATAGTTTAACATTTGTTAAATAGGAATTCTAAAATGAATAATCTTATTTACATTAATTATCATCCTCCACTTCTTACAACAGTTTCCCAGTATGACTAACACAAGTTTGTATATATGTCAGCCTGAATGCAGTCTTGGATGATCATGTCAGCCATGATGAGGTTTAGCATGGAATATCTTAGGTTCTTGCATATCTGGACTGCACTATATTTATCATGTTTATCTGGACCACTTGTTGACCACAGCCAGATTATATGTCCTATTTGGTTACAAATCACAGCCAGAATTCTCTTTCGTGTGGAATTTGGCCCGAGTTTTGGTTTTGGTCCACACTTACTCAGTGCTGCAGACCTGGGTGTATTGACCAGGGAGTGATACTCTTGCCAAGCTTGACCTTGTGCTCCTTGTATGAGAACATTGTTGTCAAAGATATCAACCTTTGATATGTTTTATGACACATTTACTTCAAAGAAGAGAAGAGAATTCCTTACCGTTTGTTGGCAAGCATCTAACCTGTTGTTAGAAGACTTTCCTTTGTAATTTGGTACCTTTCTTTGACTTCTTAGACAATATCAGTTATGAAGATATGACTTCCTTGATCATATTGGATCATACAATGCAAAAATGTTGTTTAAAGTCAATTATTAGTAGTTTTATCTTTTAATGTGGTTATATCAAATGCACATCCTTGATACATATGCTTGAAGATTTTCTGTTCATACACAAAGAAGAACTCAAGGTCAGCTCATTTTGTTAGTGCTTTGTTATTATGGGTTATGTAGAAGACACTCATATTTTGTGGGTGTCTGCAACTGGAGTGTTTCTTTCTCCATTTATAGGTGAACAATTATCCAGTTATCAAGTTGATTTTTTCTGTCTTTATGTGGATTTTCTCTTTTGAAAAGATGTCTTTTTATTATCATGTTACAATACATAAGTATTTGCTATGATTAAAATCATTTTTGCAGATAATCCTATTACCACTGAAGAAGGGTTGACAAATTTAAAGTGACATATATTATATATATACAATATATATATATATATATATATATATATATATATATATATATATACATATATATACATATATATATATATACATATATACATATATACATGTGATTTCCATATATTTTCAGGCTTTGCAGCAAGAGACTGAAAATCAGAAAAGTAAATATAGACAACTGGAAAGAAAGATTAGTCAGCAGGAGCAAGATTATGAAGAAAAGGTAAGGAATATTGATACTTCTTTTGATTAGATTTTACAAATAAGAAGAATATTTAGGTAGTAAATATAAGTCCTACAATGATGTTGTCTTATAATCTTAACCTATATTAAAACTTTGTCGCAGGTTTTCTGAAACAGATACTTTATTGTCGCATTTTGTTGTTCTTGCAAGTATTAACACGACATGGAACCAAAAGAACGGAGTTTCTTTAGTACAGCCAAGACATTCATGTCATTTGTGTATGAAAATTTTGGTTTTTCTTTCTTCTATTTTTTTGCATTGATGCTTAATGTATCAGCCATTGAGTGATCTCTTAGGAGGATATCATACATCCACTGGATATAACACCACATAAAAGACCACCTTGAGAAGGTCATTTATAAATGCATCGACAACGTCATTCCCGAATGACCAAAGTTCTCTCATGTATACCAAGTAATGGTGCAACAAAGGAGTCGCGAATTGTGCATTATGGCACGTGCATTATTTGTTATCAGATGAAAGTAAGAGCTCGACCTTGTGCACAAGTCATGCTTATATGGTTCTCTGTAAATAGCTTTCTTTTTGTTAATGGATAAAGTTTTTGTGTAGTTCTTTTTTCAGTGAATTTTTTACATGTTTTTTTTTCCATTTCAGCGCTTTTATATCATAAAATTATTTTAGTAAAAATTAGTTTATGTTAGTGCGCTTTGTTAACTTTCTTTTTGGAATTTAATGAAACGACACCATACTCACGTGTGTTCATGATTATATCTGGTACCGGTAGTTATTGCCCATAGTATGAGCTTAATGAATAATTGCTCACACCATTTTTCCCAATCTACAGACCTCACAAGTTTGTTTTTTGTTTTTTCATTTGCTTTTGACAGTTTACATAAGTATTTCTTATCATACGAGGGTTTTTGCAAACAAGGATGAGGCTGGTAGAGGGACATGGCCATGCCACACAGCGGCTGAGTTCACAGAGTCAGGAATTCACAGGTACATGAGAGCAGCCACACAATGCACTGGGTCACTGAGTCAGTCAGCCTCATATCATCCAGCCCCTGTGAACATACACACACAGGGGCTTTCATGCTTTTCTTGCTCGGCCTTGCCTTTTTTTGTACAATGAACATCACAGCTGAACCCTGCCTGTGAGCCTCGGAGAAAGTCTCTGTGGAGAACGTGGAAGTTGCAACGCTCGCTAACTTTGCGGGGTCACCTTTCTTTCTGTGGAGGAGGTTTTTTGAGATTCCTTGGAAGCCATTTACATGTGACTTCTTCCCGCCTTTGATGGCACTTTATAAAGCTTCGCTATCTGCCATATATGGAACACTTTCATGTGCCGCCCCTGCCTGGTCACACAAACCGTGATGGAAAATCGGCAGAAAATGCAAGCATGGCTTTTCACAGAGAGAGATAAGCATAGCTGTGTGTCATATGTGGGAACTGACAGCCTTGCCGCCCATGCCTGTGTTCTCACACGTGATGTTTGTAGAAGTAGAGGGGTGGGAGCACAGAGCTCCGTAGCATACCCATTGTGCATGAAACACCTCTGATTAAGAACACTGACACTTTCCCATACAAACTTAATGCATCCCATCCAGCAGGTCTTATCATTAAGAGATATGGAATACACCAGATTGTCTCAAGTATGTCACTGAAAGTCAACCACATAATTAAGGCAATAGGTGATATCTAAGACATGTGTTGAAGAACAATTTAAACTCATCTTTCTTTCTTTCTTTGGACACAATACCACAGAAAAAACCAGGATACTTTTAGTTTGTTAGGATAATATTTTAGTTGATTATGGCAATATATGATGACATTGACCAATTCCATACAACCATGTTCTTTTTCTGTATCTTTGATCTTGCTACATTCACCAGAGTCTTAAAAAATATGAATTATCAGCATTCTCAGAAAATGTTATATTCTTTGAATTTAATGTTGAACTTAGAATAGACATTTCCTGTAAGATGTTTCTTTTATCAAAAGGAGTAGTAAAGTTCTTATTTCAGTGGGCAGCAGTTGTGTAGGTACCTTCCTGCCAAACTATGTGAACCCATTGTTTTTTATGAGAGCATATAGGTAATTATGAAAAGATGAGAAAAGTGATAAAGCAAAACATATAGTAAGTATTAATCTTCGTCCAAGAATTTGTGGGTTTTTTTCAGGAGGAAATGTGACAATGGTATCTTACTGAGTATAGACTGTAAATCAGACAGACGGAGAAAAAGTGATTGGCGAAAAGTAAAGAAAATGGAAGGCCTTTGATTTTATATTCTGCCTGGAAATACATTAAAGAACATGAAACTTGTGATTTATCAAATAACCCTGGTTATAGGTCTTGATGTATCCAGGTCATAAGATTTAACCCTGCATATTATGAGAAGCCCTGGACTTTTGTCCCGAGTCCTTGAACCCCGCCCGGTCTATTCTATTCCCAGCCGATCCACCTGAAGGCTGGACTTCTTGCTGTCGCACAAAGTGCAGGTGCAAGTGAGGTTTGCTCTTCAAAGTGATTGAATGTCTCAGTATAAAGATAACACACAGCAAGTCACTTCACTCTTCCCTTTCTTCTCCGTTTCTTACAAGTCCAGGCAAACTTTTTGTGCCGTCCAATCGCATCGTGTGAAGTTTTTGTTTCATCTGGCAATGATAGCAGGGCAAAGAGAAGGCAACAGTGAATCACTTAAGCAAAGATCTTTAGATGGTGCATCATGGGAAAGATTGTGCTCAAAGAGATCGGCAGGATGAACAGAGTCGAAATCACTGACTTTTAGATGCAGATTATTGGATGAGGTTGCCAAATTTTCCATTTTCTGCCAATGAAAACAACAGACACAGAGGTGTTCAAATGATTAGGCACCTCTTTGTGATTGTTTTTGTGTTGTCTCATGTGTGGTGCACAAGGATGGGAAAAACGGCGAGGCACTCCCTTGTGTGGGGTGCGCTTTATCACAAGTATTTGGCGGCAATTTAGCTGTTTGCACACAGTGCGTCTTTGTGTTCTGCCAAATGAGAATGTCACTTGATGGTGATATAGCCTTTGAGATGAGTTATGGCTCACAGCCGCTGAGTTATGCCATAAATACAGACAAAAATTAGCAGCCCGCAGAGATGGATAACACATAACTGGCATACATAATGACTGCAACTCTTTGTTCTGAGTAGCTCAGACAAATGCTGCATGGTTTCCGTACGGTAGATGAGGCTTATCCCGAGCTGGTGTAGGAGAGATAGGCAAGCTTTGTACTAAGTAGGGGAATCCTGGCTGATGTAGGAATGAGCTGGTAGCTTGTATTAAGTAGAGGAATCCTGGCTGATGAAGGAATGAGCTGGTAGCTTGTGTTAAGTAGAGGAATCCTGGCTGATGTAGGAATGAGCTGGTAGCTTGTATTAAGTAGAGGAATCCTGGCTGATGAAGGAATGAGCTGGTAGCTTACATTAAGTAGGGGAATCCTGGCTGATGAAGGAATGAGCTGGTAGCTTGTGTTAAGTAGAGGAATCCTGGCTGATGTAGAAATGAGCTGGTAGCTTGTATTAAGTAGAGGAATCCTGGCTGATGTAGGAATGAGCTGGTAGTTTGTGTTAAGTAGAGGAATCCTGCCTGATGAAGGAATGAGCTGGTAGCTTGTATTAAGTAGAGGAATCCTGGCTGATGTAGGAATGAGCTGGTAGCTTGTATTAAGTAGAGGAATCCTGGCTGATGTAGGAATGAGCTGGTAGCTTGTATTAAGTAGAGGAATCCTGGCTGATGTAGGAATGAGCTGGTAGCTTGTATTAAGTAGAGGAATCCTGCCTGATGAAGGAATGAGCTGGTAGCTTGTATTAAGTAGGGGAATCCTGGCTGATGTAGGAATGAGCTGGTAGCTTGTATTAAGTAGGGGAATCCTGGCTGATGAAGGAATGAGCTGGTAGCTTGTATTAAGTAGGGGAATCCTGGCTGATGAAGGAATGAGCTGGTAGCTTGTATTAAGTAGAGGAATCCTGGCTGATGTAGGAATGAGCTGGTAGCTTGTATTAAGTAGAGGAATCCTGCCTGATGAAGGAATGAGCTGGTAGCTTGTATTAAGTAGGGGAATCCTGGCTGATGTAGGAATGAGCTGGTAGCTTGCATTAAGTAGAGGAATCCTGGCTGATGTAGGAATGAGCTGGTAGCTTGTATTAAGTAGAGGAATCCTGCCTGATGAAGGAATGAGCTGGTAGCTTGTATTAAGTAGAGGAATCCTGGCTGATGTAGGAATGAGCTGGTAGCTTACATTAAGTAGAGGAATCCTGGCTGATATAGGAATGAGCTGGTAGCTTGTATTAAGTAGAGGAATCCTGCCTGATGTAGGAATGAGCTGGTAGCTTGTATTAAGTAGAGGAATCCTGCCTGATGTAGAAATGAGCTGGTAGCTTGTATTAAGTAGAGGAATCCTGGCTGATGTAGGAATGAGCTGGTAGCTTACATTAAGTAGAGGAATCCTGGCTGATGTAGGAATGAGCTGGTAGCTTACATTAAGTAGGGGAATCCTGGCTGATGTAGGAATGAGCTGGTAGCTTGTATTAAGTAGAGGAATCCTGCCTGATGTAGAAATGAGCTGGTAGCTTGTATTAAGTAGAGGAATCCTGGCTGATGTAGGAATGAGCTGGTAGCTTGCATTAAGTAGAGGAATCCTGCCTGATGTAGGAATGAGCTGGTAGCTTGTATTAAGTAGAGGAATCCTGGCTGATGAAGGAATGAGCTGGTAGCTTGTATTAAGTAGAGGAATCCTGGCTGATGTAGGAATGAGCTGGTAGCTTGCATTAAGTAGAGGAATCCTGCCTGATGTAGGAATGAGCTGGTAGCTTGTATTAAGTAGAGGAATCCTGCCTGATGTAGAAATGAGCTGGTAGCTTGTATTAAGTAGAGGAATCCTGGCTGATGAAGGAATGAGCTGGTAGCTTGTATTAAGTAGAGGAATCCTGCCTGATGTAGAAATGAGCTGGTAGCTTGTATTAAGTAGAGGAATCCTGGCTGATGTAGGAATGAGCTGGTAGCTTGTATTAAGTAGAGGAATCCTGGCTGATGTAGAAATGAGCTGGTAGCTTGTATTAAGTAGAGGAATCCTGGCTGATGTAGAAATGAGCTGGTAGCTTGTATTAAGTAGAGGAATCCTGGCTGATGAAGGAATGAGCTGGTAGCTTACATTAAGTAGAGGAATCCTGGCTGATGTAGGAATGAGCTGGTAGCTTGTATTAAGTAGAGGAATCCTGTCAGATGTAGGAATGAGCTGGTAGCTTGTATTAAGTAGAGGAATCCTGGCTGATGTAGGAATGAGCTGGTAGCTTGTATTAAGTAGAGGAATCCTGGCTGATGAAGGAATGAGCTGGTAGCTTACATTAAGTAGAGGAATCCTGGCTGATATAGGAATGAGCTGGTAGCTTGTATTAAGTAGAGGAATCCTGCCTGATGTAGAAATGAGCTGGTAGCTTGTATTAAGTAGAGGAATCCTGGCTGATGAAGGAATGAGCTGGTAGCTTGTATTAAGTAGAGGAATCCTGGCTGATGTAGGAATGAGCTGGTAGCTTTTACTAAGTAGGGGAATCCTGGCTGATGTAGGAATGAGCTGGTAGCTTGTATTAAGTAGAGGAATCCTGGCTGATGTAGGAATGAGCTGGTAGCTTGTATTAAGTAGAGGAATCCTGGCTGATGTAGGAATGAGCTGGTAGCTTGTATTAAGTAGAGGAATCCTGGCTGATGTAGGAATGAGCTGGTAGCTTGTATTAAGTAGAGGAATCCTGGCTGATGTAGGAATGAGCTGGTAGCTTGTATTAAGTAGAGGAATCCTGCCTGATGAAGGAATGAGCTGGTAGCTTACATTAAGTAGAGGAATCCTGGCTGATGTAGGAATGAGCTGGTAGCTTGTATTAAGTAGAGGAATCCTGTCAGATGTAGGAATGAGCTGGTAGCTTGTATTAAGTAGAGGAATCCTGGCTGATGTAGGAATGAGCTGGTAGCTTGTATTAAGTAGAGGAATCCTGGCTGATGAAGGAATGAGCTGGTAGCTTACATTAAGTAGAGGAATCCTGGCTGATATAGGAATGAGCTGGTAGCTTGTATTAAGTAGAGGAATCCTGCCTGATGTAGAAATGAGCTGGTAGCTTGTATTAAGTAGAGGAATCCTGGCTGATGAAGGAATGAGCTGGTAGCTTGTATTAAGTAGAGGAATCCTGGCTGATGTAGGAATGAGCTGGTAGCTTTTACTAAGTAGGGGAATCCTGGCTGATGTAGGAATGAGCTGGTAGCTTGTATTAAGTAGAGGAATCCTGGCTGATGTAGGAATGAGCTGGTAGCTTGTATTAAGTAGAGGAATCCTGCCTGATGTAGGAATGAGCTGGTAGCTTGTATTAAGTAGAGGAATCCTGGCTGATGTAGGAATGAGCTGGTAGCTTGTATTAAGTAGAGGAATCCTGGCTGATGTAGGAATGAGCTGGTAGCTTGTATTAAGTAGAGGAATCCTGGCTGATGTAGGAATGAGCTGGTAGCTTGTATTAAGTAGAGGAATCCTGGCTGATGTAGGAATGAGCTGGTAGCTTGTATTAAGTAGAGGAATCCTGGCTGATGAAGGAATGAGCTGGTAGCTTAAGTAGAGGAATCCTTGGTGATATACTAAAGAACAGAGAGTTGTATTAAGTAGAGGAATCCTGTCAGATGTAGGAGGTAGCATCAAACTTTTATCAAGTAGAGATATCGTATCTGATATTGGAGGTAGGATAGAACTTGTACTGATGTAGAAATGAGCTGGTGGTTTGTATTAAGTTGAGTTATCCTTGGTGATATATGAAAGAACAAGGAACCTTTATTAAGTAGAGGAA
The DNA here is from genome assembly GCA_949316495.1 of Amphiduros pacificus. NCBI lineage: Eukaryota > Metazoa > Annelida > Polychaeta > Phyllodocida > Hesionidae > Amphiduros > Amphiduros pacificus. Next base: position 47,386,437 of record OX439002.1, on the reverse strand, counting down.
TCCTGCCAAGCTGGTGTAGATACTTGTACTAAATAGAGGAATCCTAACTAATGTAGGAGAAAGCATAAGGATTAAAAAGTTAAAGCATTAATGAGTGAAGGAAATCTAGTAAAGTGCTGCAGGAGAGAGCAGGAAGCATGATTATTCTTCTCAAACAAAGACAAATATGTGTGGAATTCCTTCCATATATTGCAGATATTTTTCTATTAAACCAAGAGACTTTTCACTATAAGATTTCACTGAAATATCCTGTTTGAGGCTGGAAGACTAGGAATGGATATGCACCTCCCATATAGAAATCTGAATTTTAGACTGACAAAATGGAATGTGGTTCCTGCTCATGGTTTGGACAGTGATTTGCCACAGATCGGAACTGTTGTATTTGGTGCCTGACAAATTTATATGGTGACAATTGTCTCAAGATGCCATCACAGGGCTAGTGGTACAGGGACAGGGACAGTCTGAATCTCAGTGATAAAAAAGAGATATTATCGAGAGAGAAAAATTAGGCTGAAGTTCTCCCAATATTTGTGAAGCATGAAGATTTGGTGAGTTTAGGATTGCTTGTTTTAAAATATGTAGCACATTGGCTAGAGTGAGGGTTAAGTAACATAATCTGTTGAAATGTGGACCCATTTCTTTGCTGAAGAAAGCGGAAGCTAGGTATTCTATAGAGATGTGGACCTACTTGTTAGGTGCCATGTTTCAAATAGACAAATTACGGATCATTTATCAACATTAAAAATTGTGCACTTTCACCAAAGGAAAACATGAGTGAATCTATTGTTATGATGCAATCATGATACACATCCATCAAAGAGGACTTTGTAACCATATATAGATAGCAAGGTCGGTGAGTCGCAGGTCCGATGTCACACTCAGGCCCCCCAGTACGGTAATGTCATCAGAACATGACAGCAATCAGCCTATAAACTTAGCCACCAAAGTCTTCCCGATTAATTCATCAGCAGTGGGTCTTTTGTCTGTAATCGCGTGGTGGCCTTCAAAGGCAGAGGCCATTTTGCTGCAAGTACGAGGCAGGTCAGGGGTATAATTGTTACATAATGGGCAGAAGGATCAGGTCGTTTTGAGCTCAGAGGGCTGCAGCGATACCGTCACAAGGATACGATCTCGCAACGGGGCAACTTCAAAGAGAGTCACAATGGCATGTTGCGCCTTATGACATTAGTCCATCATGTGTGTGCAATCCACCCCAGCCTTTTGTTAGGTGCATGTTAAAAGCTCGTTTGATGCCGCAGAAGACATAAATGTCATGATTGTTGTTTCAATAGATTAAAGGAGGAGTGGAGAGGCGGAAGGGGTTGAAAACCATGCATCAATTTACATGGAGGCGGGCGTCGTTAACACGCTGTACCTGAGCAACCTGCGTTCAAAGACCAAGCTGCAAAGATGGCCAGCGACGCAGAAAGGACAAGTCGCAGTGTGTGGTGGAACTACACTGATAATGATTTACTGGCTGCAATCTTTGACCCGATTCCTCAGTCTCCAGCACAGAGACTCTGGTACACAGCCTCAGGCTTTGTTCTTCATCCTGATCTCTCTAGTTAAGAAAACATGCAACTCCGTGAATGGCACAACACTTTGGACTGATTAGCTTGTCCTATTTGTGTGACCTAAAGGAATGAGGTTCTCATTCTGAAGACTGGCCTGTCAAGTATAAAGTTCTGCCAAGTATATAAAGTCACACAAGCCGTCTCCTGAACCAGTCTGGTCACATTCTCCAGACTGACCTGCTGAGCATAAAGTCACACAAGCCGTCTCCTGAACCAGTCTGGTCTCATTCTCCAGACTGACCTGCCGAGCATAAAGTCACACAAGCCGTCTCCTGAACCAGTCTGGTCTCATTCTCCAGACTGACTTGCCAAGTATAAAGTCACACATGCCATCTCCTGAACCAGTCTGGTCTCATTCTCCGGACTGACCTGCCGAGCATAAAGTCACACATGCCGTCTCCTGAACCAGTCTGGTCTCATTCTCCAGACTGACCTGCCGAGTTCTAAGTCACACAAGCCGTCTCCTGAACCAGTCTGGTCTCATTCTCCAGACTGACCTGCCGAGCATAAAGTCACACAAGCCGTCTCCTGAACCAGTCTGGTCTCATTCTCCAGACTGACTTGCCAAGTATAAAGTCACACATGCCATCTCCTGAACCAGTCTGGTCTCATTCTCCGGACTGACCTGCCGAGCATAAAGTCACACATGCCGTCTCCTGAACCAGTCTGGCCTCATTCTCCAGACTGACCTGCCGAGTATAAAGTCACACAAGCTGTCTCCTGAACCAGTCTGGTCTCATTCTTCGGACTGACCTGCCAAGCATAAAGTCACACATGCCGTCTCCTGAACCAGTCTGGCCTCATTCCCAGACTGACCTGCCAAGCATAAAGTCACACATGCCGTCTCCTGAACCAGTCTGGCCTCATTCCCAGACTGACCTGCCGAGTGTAAAGTCACAAAAGCCGTCTCCTGAACCAGTCTGGTCTCATTCACCAAGCCGTCTCCTGAACCAGTCTGGTCTCATTCACCAAGCCGTCTCCTGAACCAGTCTGGTCTCATTCACCAAGCCGTCTCCTGAACCAGTCTGGTCTCATTCACACAAGCCGTCTCCTGAACCAGTCTGGTCTCATTCCCCAGACTGGCCTGCTGAGCATAAAGTCACACAAGCTGTCTCCTGAACCAGTCTGGCCTCATTCTGTTCATGTCTCATGGGGGGTAACTCTTGGACACAAACTTACCTTATCTTTTAATTTGCCAAACAAAATATCTTAGCACTTCACCATTATTCAAGTGTCCAGCTGTAGTGGCAACAACTACAACTTTTACATTAATTATATCAACAATACATAGGTATGTAAGCGCCCTGTTCTGATCCACTTTGATGTGGCAACTACTTTTACATCATACTATCATACTATCATACCATTATTTAAATGTCCAGTTCTGATCCACCCTGATGTGGCAACCACCCCACTTTTGAAGTTGCTGGTACCTTACACAGATCGAGCAGTTTATAATAATGATGCATATGACCGTATTCCATTGCCTCATATATGTAAGATTAGCATACATCTGGATACAAACCGCTAACCCATTATTAGAATGCCATGAAAAGTAAGGCCAACACGGTTCCAAGCATTAGTCACAAGGAAGTTATAGATGGTCAGATAGGAATCATCAGAAAACAGACTTGTGTTGTTGATTCATGGTGAAAGAAAAGATTCATACTGGCTGGAGTTGAGTCATTTTGGAACCGGATAAAACACCAGGGCTTGAATTTTAGATAAGACTAAGATAATTTATGTAGGGTTGAATGGAGTCACTGATAGAACAGAAAAGGGTTAACCCTTTGAAGTTAAGAGTGGTAGGATAGTCCCAAAAAAATTGAAATGTGAGTAAAATTTTTATTTCAACACATCAAAGAATTTTCCTTGTTAACTTTGTGACGATTAAATGGAGAGGGAGGATATTTTTTATACTGTGCAATCTCGATCTTTCAGAATAATTATCATATAATAATTAATTATATTCATTATAATTATATTCATTATAATATTTATCATAGATTACAATACAGCAGGCAGATATCAGTGCCGATCTTAAACCTTTCGCACACCTGACGAGTCAAATGCCATCAATTTGTGCACACATAGAAGCCTTATTTTGGTGCCAAATCTTAATTATAAAACATACAAAATTAAGGTTACAATATTCTTTACATAATGGATATGATTTTAAGAACTTCATTGTGAAAAATGATTTTGATGCTTTTTATGAGTGTGTAGATAACATCTTTTTCAACAGTAAAAATATAATTTCTTTTTAAAAGAAATCTTATTTTTAATTAATCTTTATTTGAATCATTGCCAATTTAACGTGAATAACATATTACTCTATTCACTGTATGTCATTTAGAAATCAATAGAAATCTAACAAATGGAAGTAGTGTTTTCACTGAATGCACTGACAGTGTTGAAAGGGTGACAAATGTTTTAGCTGGCCGAGCCCTGGGTGTTGCAGAATTGTAGACACGGACCAGACAGGCACAGACAAGACTATTGGTCCTGTATTAGCACAATATACTGTAAACATGAAGATCACCATGTTATCCCCATGTCTCTGAAGAACACAGAGTTGCTGGCCTTTGATCATGGTCTATTGGCCATTTTGAGATTGATCACAGTGTACTCCAATTCTGTTCAAAGCAGGGGTGATCCAAGTTAAAAGATTTCTTCCTAAAAACGACCTTGATGTTCCGGCCATCCCCAAGGTTTTGTGTCCAAATGGTCTTAAAAAAGTCCCTTGTGTAATTTGTGTTTGTTCTCTATGGCACAGGGCTGTATCTCATGGTTGGCAAACAGAGGATAGTCTATTAAGAAATTTATCATACTCAGAAAAACAAAGTAGAGAACCGTATGCATTTAAATAACATACAATGGAACTACCGGTATACACACTTTCAAATCTATTAGCAATGCACATCATGGTAAGTTTATGATAAATTTATGATAAGATGATATAAATCTCATCTCTAGAATTAAGTTGGCACTGTGGGTTTGACATGGAGATAAGACACAAATAAAACAAGGTACAGTTATCCAAAATTTTGAACACAACTTGTGTGAGTCCCAGTACGATGGTTTCAAAGGAGAAGAAAATAACATTTTATCTTTGTTGTCCATATTTCTTCTTTAATGTAGTCGCTAATTCACAGTGAGGTCTTGTGTGTTCCATATGTTCCCAGTCTCATGTACTCAAATATTCTTAATTAAACCGTCTGAAGTCACAGTAGCAAGAATTGATGAAAGAGTCTCTTTTCCAGGGACGGCAAAGCCATAACATAAACAGTGCCTGACAAAAGGACATTTCTCTTTATTCTGAGAAACATTCTTGACTAAACCATATGAAAGCAGGTTTTCAGATTGACTGGACATGAAAAGCCGAATCAGAGGAGAATCAGATAGGATGTTTCTTTTTAAATTTGGCTGTCATGTAAAAAAGCACTGGCCAAAAGACAAAGTAAAAGCAAGATATGCTGGCAGGGAATTTAGTTTCTAAAAAAAGGGGTAATTAAGTCAGGGCCATTAAGATGTGGGTATTTTATTAAGCAGAGGAATGCTTCAAAACAATGAGTTCTTTATGAAGAGGACAATAAGAGAATCTTTTGAAGAGAGAGGAGCTAATTTTGGTATTGTGATGACTTTGAGATTCCCGACAGAACCTCTTTGTCTTCTGTAACATGAAAACCAATGTGGGATGATCAGACGCATCTTTATATTGGATCGCTTTGATCTTTTTTGAAAGTTTCCAAACATACGGACACAGAGAAAAGATCCAAGGACAGATCAGAGGAATTTGCATTTCAAATTGTCAAGTCAGGAAAGTGACATGCTCACCGAGGCAAGAAGGCAATCAGTATAACAGGCAAATTATCATCAAATTATGTAAATTCTAATTGTATCGTAATGAGATAATCTCATAACGTGCCTCATTATGCTTCAATATGCCATGATTTGTGCATAATTAATCGGTATCAGGCAGAAGGCACAGTGTCCTCAGTAAGTATTTATTTCATTAAGAATGTGGTTGTGTGACGCAGCCGGAGACTCGTGATTAATGCCAGCTACGATGTATGGCATTTACTCTGATCTCACCCACCAAAAGAAAAGTCCCAATAACTCATTCGTCTTCACTCAATGGATCCTTTTATTTTAAAATGCCAAAAACAAGGCCTTGAAAGCATACAAATTAGACTTTGATACCCACATAAATGATGTAATGAGAATAAGATTAAAGATGCATCAAGGGCTTCTGTCTTTCTTATTTGAATCATTTTTTAATCAGATCTTAAAATTTGCAAGCTTTTCAACTCTAAATCATGTTCATGGCTTTTGTAATGTAAAATCGCTTTGTCATACAAACACAATAAGTGTCAGATGCACAATTTTGATATCATTATTGATATCCTTTGCAAAACTTTTTCCAAAGTTTCAATTGATTATTTAGCTGAATGGCATTTTAAATTGTTGGTAAGAAATGAAAAAAGCCAATTTAATTGGTAAAGGAATTAAAATCATTATGCATAACACTCAATTTATGTGTTAAAATTTTCATACATTTCCCAGTAACGTGTCCAAAATTTTAAAAAGATTATAATTCATTGCTATTGTCAATGACTCTAGAATAAAGTGAGATGGGAAGATAAGTTATGCATCTTTGCAAATAAAGAGAGAGAGAGTACAAATAAGTCTTTGCCATTTGTTGTTTCATGGTTCTCTTTCAGAGAATCAAAAGTAGTTTGCTATGTGTTGATTGCGAGATACTCATCATTGCCAAATCATGATAAAAACTTGTTGAAAAAAGATAATGTGCTTGTCTGATTCATGCTTCACAATCCACAAGAAAGCTTGTTTATAAAATTGGCAAAACTGACAGTCTTGAGTGTTGAGCCAAAGCTGTTTCCTTTCTTGCTTTTGTCTTGATTCCATAAGCACAAAAATGCTCAAAGCAAACGAGCACAAAAAGAGCACATTTCCGCAAGAAATCTACAATAGAAGTAGCACAATGAAGGATTCCTTTTGGAAGGGGATCTGAGGAAACGGTTTTATTGTTGTCATCCGTTTGATATAATTCCATGATAGTATTCATACTACTCGTTATTAACAGTGCTGTCATAAATGATGTAGTTTTGTTCTCTCTCACAATGGTGACATTTTTTCTCCACACAAACTACAATTATAAGGTCTGAATAACGTTGGCAGATATCCCATTATTGTTGTATCACAAACCCATTCCCACTTTGTTTCTTCTACACTTTATCTTTATTTAATATTCTTCCTTCTGTGTTGGATGGAGATTAATTCTCTTGAAATGCTCGCAGAATGCAAAGCCAACGTTAAGGGATGTCTCCTCTGCAAATGCTCAAACTGGGCTGTGTGGTCCAAACTAACTGAAAACCACACAAAATGATGGTCTGTATATGTTATTACTTATATATTTCCCTGAAAATGATATTAAGATTATGTAAAATTATCATTATTACAAGAACAAGCATGGCCTATATCTCAATGTTTTTGATATGTTGCCTCAAATATGTGCATATGGAGTAAGAATTAACAAACAAGGTGAGATATTTTTATTTGCATTTAAAGTATAAAGCTTTAGATTTTTTTTATAGAAGTTTATAACTTCTGTATTGTGCATTTATAATATCTGCAATAGGATTTAGAAGCTGAATTTGAAAAATATTAAGAAGTATAACAACCTGACAACCTGTACAAATCACTTAAATGTTTATTATCAATGAATGTGAGAGTGGGATATCAAACATATCATAAGCTCAGATGTGGCAGAGTACAGCATGATGAGAGTGTAGCATACTATGTGTGTCCGTGTGGCAATGGCGCTGACAGGTAGTACATCACACGAGGAGGTCGTCTGCGTGGTAGGCCCGGCATGTACCGCGTGCATGACACCAACACTGCACCCTTTGAACACCCAAGCATACACACCTATTAGTCTATATTAATCTTGGTAATTAATCCATTTAGGTGTCTGGCGCAGTGCCAGGGATGCACAGTTATCATACAGTGTGGGGACCAGCCGCAGTCTATAGCCTTGACTCAGTCACCCAATAGGCTTGACTGTCTGTCTGCTCACCGTGAGTGGCACATTCCAGTCAAATTAGCTATGTGCCACAACAACAAATCTCGCCACTTCAAGACTCAATCAAAACTTCACACTTGACCTCTCGTTTTCAGGATGTTTAATGTTATAAATAATGTGGCTAGTTATTTTTAATAGCTACATATAGTTTTGACAAGAATAAATGCAATGATTTATCCAGAGATCCTGAGAATAGACAAGTCTGTGAATGTACAGAAGGTGACCTTAAGTAATGGACAGCAATTAAATGCAAGATTCTCTAACAATGGACAGCTTGTGTTGAAAAGGGATACAAGCATTGACAGATAACCTGGACAAGGACCTCTAACAATGGACAGATAACAAGGACAAAGACCTCTAACAATGGACAGATAAATAGGGCAAGGACCTCTAACAATGAACAGATAACAAGGACAAAGACCTCTAACAATGGACAGATAACAAGGACAAAGACCTCTTACTATGGACAGATAACAAGGATAAAGACCTCTTACTATGGACAGATAACTAGGGCAAGGACCTCTTACTATGGACAGATAACTAGGGCAAGGACCTCTAACAATGGACAGATAACTAGGGCAAGGACCTCTAATAGTGGACATAACAAGGAGAAGGACCTCTAACAATGGACAGATATATAGGGTAAGGACCTCTAATAGTGGACAGATAACAAGGACAAGGACCTCTAACAATGGACAGATAACTAGGGCAAGGACTTCTAATAGTGAACAGATAACAAGGACAAGGACCTCTAACAATGGACAGATAACTAGGGCAAGGACCTCTAACAATGAACAGATATATAGGGTAAGGACCTCTAATAGTGGACAGATAACAAGGACAAGGACCTCTAACAATGGACAGATAACTAGGGCAAGGACCTCTAACTATGGACAGATAACTAGGGCAAGGACCTCTTACTATGGACCAGATAGTGAGGGCAAGAACTTGAAAATTGCAAATGTGAACAGCCACACATTGAGGTAACAAATGACCTGCTCAGTTTGACCCTACATCTTCAGAAATCATCTCATATTATTTCAGTATCACCCAAACAAGGAAAATATCCCAATTTATCAACTGAAAAATTTAAGGGGAAGTTGGTCTTTTATAGTTTTCTTTGTGTTTACATATTTGTCGACTATTTGTCTATGCTTTACGATGGCATGCATATGTATTTTAGCTCTAACATATGCATGGCTCTTTATTCCAAGGTCAATCATATCTTCTTCAATGTATATAACTGACAATATATTGCAAAAGAAAAGATTATAAAGAGTTAACTTTTAAGGTAAAAGCTCTTCTGTGGAGGTATGATATAGGATTAAATCAACAATGTTATTCTTTTAAACAAATTGTACATGTCAATCTGCCCACATGATATCCTCTTTAAAATCATGACATAACAGGGTCAATTGATTTAAATAACAATTGTCAACTGGCTGTGAACAATGCAGGCCAGGATATATCATTGTTCTTTCAAGAATCACAAGAACCAATCAGTGATCAGGTATGGTGAGCCATTTTAAAAAGGACAGCGCATTAAGTTTAAACCATCACTGAAGCTACACACTAGACACAAAAATGGCTACAAGACTTGGACTTCCTTTGGTGCAAGGAGCGTGTTAAGTGTGTGTGGTGTTAAGAGCATATTAGTTAAGCAGTTCTGGGATACGGAGACTGGCAGAACATCCATGACATCACGACTGTGGGTGGGGCACGTATGACGCTGTGGCTACATTTGGCTGCTGATCCAAGAAGCCCTGGTCCTTTGATGGTTTGATGGGAAGATCTGGGTGTTGTCTTTGGTTCCCCCTCCTCCCTTCTTCACACAGTCACCGTCAGAAGCAGGTGGTTGCTGCAACCCTGTGCTCACCCGCTCAATCTTTGATCACTCCGTCATCACTTTGAACAAGCTGGAGCTCGGCCAATGCTTTTAGAAAATTCTTTTTCTTCACCCACTATCAAGGAAGGGAGAAATATACATCAAAGCTTGTTCGCTTTGATGTTCACCCAAGATATGCTACTGTGTTCCAAAGTAATGGCCGCAGCCCAGTGTATTACATCCCCCAGGAAGTGTTTAAACTATTTTCATTGATTCTGTGTGTGTTTTTACTGTTATGTTCCATGTGAGATCCTTTAAGTCAGCATCAAACGGAAGCCAGCCTCCGCCACATGCTTTGATATGGTTTGTCTTTGTCATGAAAATGCCGGCCGTATTGTTTTTAGAGGGACGGTTGGTTTCTGGGAGACTGGGCGCTCAAAGCCAAGGGTGATTGTTTGATCTTGTTTGATTCTGGCAGACGGGTGTAAGAAAGGACCTAGCGCTTTGAAGCCCTGCCGTTTAACCAAAGGGTTTTGCAGTACTGCGGCAAGGGCATGGCCCCAAGACATGCTTGGCACACGCCGTCAAAGAGAAGATGGGCTTGTCCTGCAGTCTTGGATCCTTGCTGCCACAGACACAGAAAGGTGACCCTGGACACAGGAGGGCGCCACCCACATCCCCTGCCCGACCCCGCCGTCCATGCCCTGGGTTACATACAAAGGGGTTGGGTCAATCTCAATGGAGCGTGTGATGCTGTGATGTCTCTATTATGGAGCATTTACTCGCACACCTTCCCTCTGGGTATGCCCTCCCTTCTTCAATCAGCTTAAAGCACTGCATACTCCTAGTACTGCAGTCAGATTAAACTGTCTCATTATGCCCCTTCTTTGCCTCCGCACAAAAGAGTTGAGCTGCCAATAGACATGACAATGTATGATTTCTCAGCAATCAGAATAAGTGAAAGTTGTGGGAGAGTATCATATCAGACGTCATAGCTCGCACAATGATAAAATAGCATGTTGTACAAACTGCTGAAACAAAACTGACAATGTTGCACTGATTTTTATCCAGATGAGACAGAGGAGTCCTCGCAAGGAAAGCAGACACACAGGCGTATAGTGTATAGTAACGTTTTCCGATTGCCCCGTAGAAATTGTTGCAGCTGAGATCAGCCCATGATTGATCCCAATAAAACTCAATCAGGTAACGGCAGCAGGTTGATATCGGAATAATCAGAAAGATAATAACGGAAGCTGGTACAAGAGGGCATCTCGCGAGACAGACAGTGACAGCAGTAATCAGATTTGGCAAAAGGCGTTCAGCCTGAAAATAGGCATTACTGGCAAGTGATCGTAGCCAATCAGGATTTGACAGGTGGAGCTGCGGCTGTGATAGCGTTGTCTAGTGGGCTGTGAGAGCTGATCAGGTTTGGTGGTGTTAAGTTTTCATGAGAGGTCTGCATTGTCATGTATGGGCAGAGATGGATGCCAAAGAGGCTTATACTGGCGAGGGCGGGATACCACTTGACATGGGTCACAAATAACAATACCAGTCATCAAAACTCTGATGATATGTAACAGTTGCTCATTTATTTCTTCTTTTATTAATGTTACTCGGGAGATCTTTTATTTCAAAAGATAGTCATTTATACATGCCTTTAAAATATCATTTATCATTTTCACTTCTTCAGTATAAATACTGCTTAAAGAATTAATTTGAATTAGTTTGAAAATCTAAAATCAATTTATTATTTTTTACTTAATATTCACATCAATGATGTTTCAGTAGGAAATAGTTGCCGGACTTTAATATGGCAAGGTGTGAGGAATTTGTAAATGAAAGTGAGCGTGCATGTTGAGACTGCTGTATGAGCAGCCAGGAATGGTCACAAGGTACCTCGCATATGACAAGACTTGGTGCCTATCACTGTGTGCAGACTCTGAATGCAGGCACCCATGCCTGCCCACCTCGCAAACCAATCTGATCTTGTGCTGACGGATCAAAACTGCCCCGCTTCTTGTGAAGTCTAATGGAGCCTATCTGGGTCATTGATCATGGCAGCGAGATCAAAGCCCCATCTCCCGACACATGGCAACTCCGGGAGATGCACACGTTTGTCATAGACTCTTGTGCAGCGGATCCATGCCCCCATAGTCAATAGCGTTTTGCTTGCATTGCCCATACCACAGCCAGGTCAGGTATTCACAAGTTATCAGGCTAATGAAGCTGGGTACACTAATATGGTGGTGAGGCTGGGCAGTGGGAGAGCAACATATGGTGCTAAGTGGGGCTCTAACAAATGCCAGATAGCGCATTACTCAGAGAATTCTCCCTTAATCTCCCTATAGCTTATGTAAGTGTCAACTTCAAATGACAAAGAAGAAATCGTAGCATTTTGGGCTATCAATGAAAAAAGTAAGGTCTTGTATATAACAAGTGCCTGTAAAATTTAAATATCAAAATATGTTAAATAATGATTTTCGTTTTGCTTTTGTTTGAGCCAATTCAATACGATCTTGAAATAATATTTTTGGCTTGCAAGAAAAATGTTGCATTCTTGTCAAGTAACTAGTGAGTCATAGATATTGGAGTTCCAGTGGATCACATGTCAAAAATATGTAGTGAAAAGTTCCAGCTTCAGGAGTTTGTTCAACCTTGAACTGTTTAAGGAGAACATATTGCTAACTTTGGTACATCCTGCGGAAGTGAATAGTGGAGCAGGATTCTTTTTGATTTCTGTAACTTTTGATGGAGGCAGTATCCTGGGTCTGCAAGCCTTGCCCCATTAAGACGTTCAAATCAATTTGAAATGATCGATCTCTACAGAGGCTGGGAGGCAGAAAAATGGTGTTTTATGTCTGTTTTTGCTCCCATTGATCTGGCAGTGGCAGTAAAATGCATTAAATTGCCCGTGTTGACAAACTAGTGGTTCTCAAAGCGTTGATCAAAGACTTGTGTGCTGAGAGTTTGATTGGGATCAGGATGGCCGTGGGGAAGTTGCCCTTTCCTTCTCAGCTAGCTCGCTGATTTGTGAAACCTCAAAATTGGCCACAATGCCCAGGCCATATTGACGGCCCCCTGATTAAGGAGCTGTGTTAACTTGCCTGCACATTTCACATTGGGAATCATTGCCGACCCATACAAAGTCACCTCATGACCAGCGTCGGGGGATTACAGCAGTAAAGCCTCATCACTTACGGGCCTGGTTTTCTGCATGTAACACGGTGTGAGAACGCCCCGGGCAGCACCGCACAGCTTCTTTAGTGTGATAAACACTCCTTTGATGTCTGTAAAACATTTTAAATCAAGTTTTCTTACCAGTGGCATTTTTACTTGATAGTCGTGTGATGAGGCAAGGTCAGATGTAGAATGTTGAGGAACATGCAATGTCCTGTCATCTCCATCATCACTACAAAGAAACAATGGGACATCTTACCCATCATCTGCATCATCACCATCCCTCAATAATCTACTACTCATTAGTATATATTATGATGGACCTTCTGGGTCCTCAGGATTAATTATACAGTAGTATTTATCATGAATATCTTTTATTAATGGACCCATCCTATTGTTGCTTGTTGCTAATCTGTTCTGTTGTTGCTAGGTAACATGTCCCATTGTTCCTTTGTCTTACTGAGACTAGCCCAAAGTGTGATGCCAAGGTACAAGGTAGACATAAGAAGGACATATATTAAGGAAGTGGCCATATATTAGTTTGGAAAGGACAGAAGTCTTGGTTACAACATATCAGATACAGAAGGGACATAGATAAACTATAGATCTTAGATTACTATTGAAAATATATCATTTTGGATGTGACACTGATTAGTGATAGGTTGAATAAAGATATGTCACATGGTCAAAGAAATTATGAAAGTTTATAAATATTTCCAAACTGTTCTATGGGGAGGAATGGCAGACATTTTACATACATATATACAAGATTCGATATTACACCAGAGATGAAATTTTAGTGAAAACTTAGCTTTGCAAAATGTTGCCCAATATAAAAAGAGGAAGACATCTGACAATCTTGATTAAAACATCTGAGGTTTGTCTGACCAAATATGGCTGTGTGATCTCCCTTTAAAAATAAATGCATCAAAGTAATCAAGTTCTTTGTATGTTTGTTTCAGTTTACAATCATATTCCTCTGAAACTGATTAGAATCCTAACATGTAAAGATATATGTTTAGAAAAGGAACATTTTTTTGTCAGTATAAAGAATCTTTTTTGTTGTATATCAAATCAGAAGTTGAAAGCCTAGAATGTGAGCGCAGCATTAGAGATGCTTTATGAATATCTCTTGATTTTTCACCAACAAAAGACTCTTTAGACATCCATGAAAAATATTTTAAATCTTAAAAGGAAATGAAGGAAAATACAAAGCTTTGATGAAATTTTGATACTTTTGTGTGTACTTTGATGTATGCAACTTGAAAGACAAAATATTATGGCATGCAGTATTATCTTGCTTGGTGACTGTTTTATTTCTCTTGTTTTTAATTTCACTTATGTGTCAAAAAGTGCACAATTGCCTTTTTGAAGGATTATGCTAACACTATAAATTACCTTTCAAGTGATTGTTTCAAAAGTTTCAACAAAGGTTTTGTGAAATTCATTTAGAAATGGTTTCAGTTCTAATAGAATAGTCAACATTCGAATCATACGACTCCTGTGAAGTCTAATATCATTGTCAAAGGGAATCTTTTCAAAAACTTCATGCTGATCACAGGCCTTATGCCCTGGATGCAGAGAAATGATATAGAAATATCAATAGAGAATAGCAAGCCTCCCTCGATAAGATATGGGCTTTGTTGTATAATCTGACATTTACTCAACTCTAAATGTATTAAAACCTTTATTTGATTGTTACTCTACATGATTAAGAAACAAACTTTGGTCGTTTATTGGTGCGGATTTCTCGGGTCTTGGTGAGTGCCTGGTGCATTGTGGGAGCAAGGTGTCGGCTGAAGCTTCATTGAAAATGTTCGTCAGACAAATCATTAATTCTATTAATTGTATGTGTCTGATTCAATAATAACACTTTTTTATTAATTGCACAATTGATATGGCACTCTTTATTGATTCACAATTGATATAGCACTGTTTAATTAATTCACAATCGATATGACACTCTTTATTGATTCACAATCAATACTCTTTTGATTCACAATCGCTATGGCACTCTATTGATTCACAATTTATATAGCACTGTTTAATTAATTCACAATCCATTGGCACTCTTTATTGATTCACAATCGATATGGCACTCTTATTGTTTTTCATGATTGATATGGCACTCTTAGATTTGTTTCACAATCAATATGACACTCTTTTATTGATTCACAATCAATATGACACTCTTTTATTAATTCACAATCGATATGGCACTTTTATTATCTCACGATGAACAACAGTAAAATGGCCATTTCTACATGTTCAGTATTTTTTTCTTGACATAAAACGTGACTTGATAATCATAAAATGGTCACAATACTCCTGTGTCAAAGTGCAAAGAGCTGACCCTTGATTTTCCCTAAAAATACAATCGTCTTAAAGAGGTGAACAAAAATAGTGGATATGTTTGTACCCACTATTTTTTGGAACCCACATGTTCGCTGATGTAGCTAATTGCTTCACTCGTGAGAGCATCATCTGTCGTAAATTCAAATAGAAATGTTTTGATGTTTTATTTGCTTGCATGGTCATAATTCAATCTTCAGGAAGTTTTTGACTGGTGTCTGACATAGCAGAACTGATTTTATTTACCACATTCTGATCTAAGACAGAACGCATCATTCTGAAAGTAGAGTTGACTTAGCAGAGAAATGTGCTCATAAACTTTGTTCTGTACACTTTGATGTTGATATGGGAAAAAGGTCAGGTCAGTCTTACATTTGGTCCAACTTTTGGCAAACCTTGAGACAAATGATCGGACATGACTCATGGGCATAGACAAAATGAGCGCACAAACAGCGGCCACAGTTACAAATATGTCTTAATATTTTCCCCTCCAGTGGCCACCAAAAAGTGGAAGTGATCCCTGCGGTGTGGCCCTCAGATCCCAGAGATCAAAGACAGAATGTACGCCAGAAATAATGGGATGGACATAAGGTTAACAGAAAAGACACAGCTTACAAAGGATGGATATTAGGCCGACAGAACCTGATTCACTTTTTAGCATGGTAAGGTCGTGTAAAAAGCTCCTCCGTGTCACTCGACTCATTTATAGACATTTGCTTGCTGCAGGAACGCTGTAAATATGGAGGAAATGTAAAAGGTAGAGCTTTTGGCAAGAAATTGACAATATATGGACGGGTTGTTGATCCGTGTGACAAGTCGTATTTTGTGGGGACAGATTTATATCTGGCCTCCCGGCTCTATGTACCAAGAACTCGGTGCTGACTCCTCTGTCGGCAGGGCACGGCCACTAATTCCTCCACAATCAAATCAGCTTCTTCTGAGTGTGCAAGATCAAAAGTTGATTGAAAAGTTGTGTAAACTACACCGGCCTCGACTGTGGCGATGGCCTGACTTGGTCTGCGGGAGGTCAACACAATATAGCACATTAAGGCACATTTGCTCTGTGTACTTACACTTCTTGTGGGTCTCTACACGCTTACACACACTTACATCAAGCTCGTATTTATCAAATTATACACAATATAAAATTTGCCATGGCGCTTTTATCTTTTCGGAGAAGCACTTGTTTTTTAGATTGGAAGTTATTTTTATATTTTACAAACCAGACAGAAGAGTTGTTTTAACACGTTGTTAGCTGATAGGAGATGAGGTTTAACTTGTCAATCAGACAAAGCAGCTCGGCTGAATGCTAAAAAAAAGAAACTGCCAACACCATGCATAAAGTGCATCTGTTGAAAATTAATTTATACATTCAAAGGAAAAATGAAACAAAAAAGATAAAATCCCCTGGAAAGGTTTGCCAACAGAAGTCAGAATTTTAAAGGCTTAGCGAGAAGAGGCGTGCCTTCAGGGAATTGTATTTGATCCTGACTCAAACAAAAGGGACATGAAGGTGGTCTCCTGTGTTGCTGCAGAAATTATCAAAGAAACCATTAGTAGAAAAGGAGAATAGCATTTTTCTGTGGCAGGGAAAAATTACATGGTTGAGAAAAAAGAAAGGATGACAATGGGTTTGTAGAGAGAGATACATTAGATGCAATTGATTATAGCCACAGACAGGTAACGCCTCGCGGGAGGTAAAAGTGAAAAGTGTGCAGAACTAGGCCAAGAAACAAGTGCTTCGATCAAAAAAAGTGTCCTTTTTTGGGGTGTTATCAATGTTTCAATAGAAATTTAAGTTTTGGTGTTCATCAACATCAACAAAATAGGATCAAGTTTGAATTCAAACAGACGTGAAGTTGATAGTTTTTTATCTCCTTGTGTTAAACATGACTTTCCAGCAGGAGTCTGTGTTTGCCCATGTTTCCATAGAAACTTAAATATAAACAGGACGCTGAACAATACAGAGGAAATAAAGAAACTGATGATGGAAACAAGCGCTTTGTTCTGGGGTCTGAAAGCGGATCTCACATCTTGGGTGGGTGGTTTCTTTGAGGTCTGCCATGGTTTTTTGCACCATTCTTTCTTCACTTGCAGATCCCAATAATCCATGAGGGTTTCTCCATTTATCGTGATAACTCATTATAAAGATGGACACTTGTGTATTTTCGCAATCACCAAAGTGTGTACTTTGTATGAGATTACTTCCCTTTGATGTTTGTCATCACTTTACATGTGCAGATTTCTCTTGTCACATTTCGGCCGTCACTTTCCCAGGTGCTGTTATCACTTTGATATCAAGGGATTATTGATTTTTATTGGCTTCGAATTTGCAACATTCTTAAATTTTCACATGACATGATGTACACTCATTATCTCTCTCTGTGCCAACACCTTAAAACCTGTGAGTAATTAGGCTAGAAAATCCAGTTCTCTTTTAAACAATGTATGTCCTTTCTAAGAGATGATCAATAACTTATTTTACACTTCTCGCAAAGGTGGAGTGGACCAGAAAAGTTTGAATAGGAAATATGGGAATTGTCCTTTAGAATTGAAATTTGAAATGAAGAAGTGGTATTGAAGAGAGTTAAGTCTATAGATTGCATTTTAAACTTGTCAGCATAGAAGTGATGTTTCTGCTTGAAAATAATTGATGTTGACAAAAAAATGTGAAAATTAGTATTGTTGACAAAATTGTGAAAATCTTTTGGCAATCCTAAAATTTCATTTCAGTTCTCTCCAATAAACAGCTAGTTTTGCTTGATAAAACAGTAGCCATTAGAAGAAAGAGGTACAAAGTTTGTGACTGTGAATATGTGGAGTTTTTTCTCGGTAAAGTCATGTTCACATTTTGCCTTTGTGGCAGTGCCCGGTGGCGGTGTTTTCACTGATCTTGGCATGATGGATATGCCATACTCTATTCCATTGTCATTTGAAACAATAGGATATCCCATCTAAAAGGAAACATTTACTTGTGTTTATTTTTTTCAGCTTTAAATTGATGATGTGGGACTGCCTTTTGGGAATATGGACTCAAATCAACATCTGCATCTCTGCTTTATGATAAGAAAATGAATGCAAATTACACATTTCCGAGGAGATCAACAAATTCTCCGTCTGGGCGGTGTGGGACATAAGTTCCTTATATCTTTACAACTTCGGATCATTTCCAGGGCATTTATTTCACTATTAGATGTTCTTACATGCAAATGGAGCCTTTGTTGTAAAATGTTATCATATTTTGAAGTTTTAATTAGTAAGATACAATGCTCATTGACAGTCAGGCCATGTAGGTCTTTGCAGCGCTTCAAAGCCCTCTGACGACCATTATACTGCCACGCAGTGCTTCAGCTCCTTCCCACAAGTCATCGGCCACCTTTATGGCATTTATGATTAAAAGACAACAGCAAAATGGTCTGTCTTCCAGGAATTGCTGATTAAAAGGCAACGGGGAGAGCCACCCCAAGTTGGTGGTATTTTTACTAGTGATGTAAATTGTCATGAATAATGATGAGAGGGAGCATTGTGTGGGGGTCCCTCAAGGGGTATTGTGGCTTTGGTGGCGAGTGTCATCCCCGCGACAATCACCCCCAAAAGACAGGTACATGCGTCATCCAGTCCGCTCATGGACATCCCACGACATGCGTGTAAATGCTGCAGACTTAGGTGACTTCCATCCCTCAGCTTTGCCAATTCTCATCAATTTGTCGTCAGAGTGTTCCATTATGAGTCCGTGGGGAGGTGGTGGCTCGGGCAGAGAGTGAGGTGGGTGGCACGGAGCGGTGGCGGTGTCCACGGGTGAGGAGAGTCCCCAGGTAGCACGTTCAACCCCCTCCGCTGCCACCACCGGTCAGACACCGCACCGAGTGAGCTGCTCTGGCCACAAGGTAACTGTCCACCACTTCAAAGCCGGCTCACCACCTTTGAACTACTCCCCGCCGTGCGTCTTGAGCCGCTCGCACCGCCGTAAGAGACGGTGGCCAGTGGTAACAGCGCACCACCTCAGACGTCCAGCGGCCACCTCCGTCTTGTCTGGGGAATACACAACCAGTCTCGTGTGAGAGGCGGCCCAAATTAAGCCTCGTCATCAGTGGCATGCCAAGAGACATACAACGGAATGATGAGCCCTCGGAGAGACACCAGATCGCTGCATTAGGGAATACCATTGTCACATGATAAGCTGCCACACTTGGCTTTTTATCTGGCCATATCGCCACATCAAAGCTCGTGCAGACTGCTATAATGAATAAATAAGCCGCTCGCTGGACCTGTGGCTACAGTGGGCACTGCCCGATCCCTCTGCAGTCTGTGCCTGATCCGTCCCTCCCTTGTCAGACGAAGGGATAAGATGCGAGCGCACAGGACCGCCGCATGGCAACACATGGTATTGCGATAGCCTTGTGTATTCTATACGACCTCCATAAGGGGAATACCTAATGATATAATGAGAATGAATGACCTGGCCCTTCAAAGCCAGAATGACCATTACTGGTGTATGTATGGAGCCAATATACCCCACATAAAGCCAGCACAAGACTTTGTCTCTTTGTCCTGCACATCATTAATTAGGCACACAACTTATCTGCACTGCACACTTAGTCTCCACAACAGACTCCAGCAACAAGGTCCACGTAGCATCTCCGGCAGATTTGGCGACTTCTCCTACCTGTACATCACAGTGTAGATGCAGTTTCACTCCTTGATGGATCGTCCATGGGGGAGTCGTTAACTGACCATTATCTGAGTCTTCCTGAAAAGTACACTGTGCTTTATTATAAAGATCGTTATTTCAACATATACTTGTAAATTTTATTTCAAATGACTATAGTTTGTTGTTGTTTGGATGGTTTAACTGACCCATGCATCATATGAACTGACTTACTCCTTTTGAACAAATAGTGGTGACAAGAAAGAGAGAAGCCCATTTGAGGTTGTCTTTTAAATATGAAAATCATCTGTTTTAATCTATTGTTTTTTATTCTAAAAAATTGCAGACACTTTTCATATTGTGCAGTATGATATGTTAATATTTATATTGTTACTATTTTTAATATATTGACCAAAATATATTTTCCTTTGAAAATGTCACATGAAAACACAGTAACTGATCACATTGATCTGTCTATATGATGCATGGTAGCTAAAAGATTACAAGAGATTAAATATCTCTTGGAAACAATTAAGACCCTTTTAGGATGATGGTTTGTTAAATTGCTTATAGGTTTGTTTTTTGTTTTGTTTTTTTCAGTGGAATGCCACATTTTGCGATTAAATAAGTTTTGATTCAAAGTTATGAATTATTAAGAAATGGCAGTTTGAAAAGTTTGCCTTCCCCCTCAATCATCAGGTGTTCCATTTATTCAGATAAAGCCCAGGTTTAGATACCTCCATCATGTGTCACGGCTAACACTTTCAAGTTCACCCAAGTGCCTGGTAGATTTGACAAAGAGTTTTTATAAGATGAAATGAAATTTAAGATTATTTCAGAAAGTGTTAACATGTATTGAGATAGGGATTGCACTTTGAAGGTGTCTTAGGTGCATGTGACAGGGCCCCACTGCCCTGGGCCATACCCTGGCGTCATCCCAAATGCTACATTTTCTACAAGATGGTGATCTTTGACGCCCCATCGTGCTCCGCCGAGGCACAGAGGTCTCTGTGCCAAATGGGACACTGTGCGATGCCAGTCTGCCCGTGGGGGCACGCTTTCTCCATTCATTTTCATACTCATTTACAGGGGAATTATATGATAGGAGCACAAAAACACTGAGCCTTTTCTCTCAAATGTCCTCCTGACCACCAGACTTTCTTTTATCTTTGAAACATATCAGTTAGATAAGGAAAACAATAAAATACAAATTCAAGAATGATTGATTCTGTACTGCAGCACCTGCAATTATAGATAATCAATAGTAGTAATTATTGTTGTAACTTGTGTCTTGAGTGTGAGCAGATGTCATTTAAATGATTTACAGATTCACATAAAAAAACCAAATATCTGCAAAGCTGGGATCTTTTGTATGATCCCTGGAAAGTTGGCAACTTGCAGGACAATGTCGATATTATGGAAACAGTGTTTTTTCTCTCATGAATTCTTAAAGATATTATAGTTATAAAAAATTCTTAAATCAGAATTGAGTAAACAATCTTAGTGAGTTTGAGTTTCAGATAATAACACTTAATATAAATGTGAAATGAATCGTGGCTTTTTTCTGGAGGTAGTTGCCAAAGATTATTCATTTGAGTTAACCAATTTTCAACTCAGGATCATTATTTCTATATGTAAATGGAAGCTGACAATGTTATGATATTATTACCATGACAACAGAACAATCAGACGAGCTATGTGCTTACATTACGATGACTTTGAATAGGGATGATAAGCAAAAAGATATTGACATATTGTGAAATATACACTATTTGTTCTTGGCGCTGAAGTACCATGTCAGGCTCCAAGAATTAATGATCAGTTTTGTGAAGCATGTTCAACCTTTGAGAAAAGTCTTGGCAAATTTATCAATACATATATCGAACATCACTCATAGGCCAACCAAAAGCTTGTACCTGTGTATTTATGAAAACTTTGAAATCAGATCCAGCTTTTGAGCAAATTGAGTCCCCGCCCTCGGAGATCAAGGATGTTAAATGAAAGATTGACATAATGAGAATGGCCTGTGAACTAGACTATACCAAAGCTTTTTTCTTGGGGACGTTCCATGAAAGCAATCATTAGGCCTGTTGTCAGGATAATAACTGTATTTGCTGACTGTCTCCTGTAAACTTCCAAACTGTCCATTACATTTGACTCGAACTGATATCATCATATATATATTTATAAATATGACATCCTAACAGTGTATATTTTCCCATAATTCTACTTGTTCACATACAAATATATTGTATTTTGTATATGTTATATATATATGTACATATATATTATTATATATATGTACATATATATACACACATACATATATACTACACACATACATATATATACACACATACATATATACTGCTATAAATGTACAAATACTTTGTACACACACACACGCACACACATGCACACACACACACACACACACACACATACGGTATATGTATGTACAAAGTACAATATATTTATATGTTAACAAGTAGAATATACACATAGAGAATGACAAGCCTGTATATATACATATGCATTTCTAATGGTGGTTCGAAGTTGATAAAGTATAATAAATCTTAGACATAGCAGGGCCATATTAGTACATAATCAATCTTAGTGTTAGGAACACATTCTCCAGTGTGGCAGAAGGTGATCATTTTTCCCATCCAGAGGGTACTGCAGTAAATATACAGTTTAGCATTTACGCACTTTGTGAATACCATAATTTATTTTGTTGCATTTATGTAGTTTAAAAGTTTATTTGTCTTCACCTGTTTGGCCTATTTCATTTGACATCCTATGTGTTGATGTGATGAAAAATGGAATCTGGGTGTCACCTCCTTGTAATGTTTCCATAGCAACAGGTATCATGAACAGATGCACTTTATTCCTATTGTAAAATTTGAATCATTTCAGTGTGGATGATGTTTGAATGATGATATTGTCAGATCAAAGTCGGAGATTCCATGACTAAAAGATTTGGGTGTCAGTATCAAAGCTGTGTGCATGTGCACCGTGCCAGAACAAGCCTGGCCCGAAACAAAATGCCAATACATATCTTTATCTCAAAAGATTTGGCATAACATATCTGTATTTTAAAAATATAGTTGTTAACTTTTATGTCATTTGCAGCTTCCTTCAAGAAGGGAAAAAGATTATTGGTGCCAGGTCATTAGGTAAATCATAGGAATATAATAAAAATATTTTTTATTGGCTCTTTAAATGGAGACATAACAGCAGTGAAATATATGATGAATGATCATCTTTTGTCATCCAGACTTTGATATCTGTTTAGTGGAAGCCTACATTCTTAGTAACACCTGCTTTCATAGCCTTTTGTCACCTGCAGTGTTTTTAACTGATGACCTTCTCAACACAGGTCGGAGATAACAGGTCAGAGATAAGAGCATGCCACTGGCATGGAATGCCCTACTCTTTTCTAAGAATAAGAATTTTCTTTGCATTAACACATAATAGAGGTATCATTTTCAGTCATGAAAGTGCAAATGGTGATGTTGACAAGACTCTCCATATATCAACCTTTTCAAAATATCTATATTTATGATTATTGTATAGGTAATTAAAGAAATCAATAATATAGATAGATAAAAAGGAAAATAAATATTCCCATCTAAGTTACTCGTGAGGAACTGAGAAGTTGCTTTTTTGCATGTCATTGCATGTTCTATTTTTGTGTATTGTCTGTGAAGGACATGATTTGTTGAAATAATGAATATAGTACTTTGTCTTTGGCTTATTTTGATGGGACAAATTGGGAAGAGAGTGCAGGAGCAATAATATAAAGTATTGTTAAAATGACTCTGCTCTCTTAGTGTTGAGACCCCCATTAGGAAGTGCTGTCACAGATTTCATATATTCTTGGTTGAAGCCTATGTTCTAAGAAGCACCTACTTATATAATCTTTCTTCATCGGCAATTTTTTGTGTTAATAACCTTTTCGGCATGTAAGACTTAATCAGTTCACAGAGATAGGAGATGAGAAATTATAACATATTGGTCACAAATTACATGGCATGCTCCCTATATGGTGGGTGTGGTCGGCACTCTATGGATCTATGTCTGTATGTGAGATCGTACAAGACAGCATGGGTCTTCCTTAAAAAAAAGCTCACCAAAAGGATGTCCTTCCTTTTCAAGATCTGAAGGCCCATATCTTATGTACGACACATGAAGAGAGATGACGAAAAGGAAAGGGGGAAAGGAATAAGTTGAAATGGATTAATGCGTCAGGCCTGCTGTTGGGAGGGCTTTGCTTTCATCTGTGTCTTTGTACTTAACTGGAAACATCATGCACACAAGGAACCTCTCTGTGTTTCCGTATTGTCTTTGAAGTGCGGCCAAGGCAAGAGATCAACTTTCCCCCTTTGAAGTTTTAATTGTCGAGCCGGCACCCAGGCACAACATGTGTGCTGGCAAATTATAGCTTGTCAGACAGTTTGATTTTGGCTCATTGGCTGGGCTGCTGCGATCCACCACACTCAGTGTCTGACCTCTCAGCTAAAAATATTTATAAACAATCGTCACACAAACAATCAGGTTCACGGCAGCAAATGAGAATTCGGAGAGTTCTCCAGCCTCTCTGATCAAAGTTGGTTGACACTCAGTACGTCCCTGTTTGAGGAATTAAAACCTGCAGATCAAAGCCGTCTCCTGCAATTGCTCGTCTCAGCCTCAAAAGAAGCTCTGCTCCATATTAAAGGGTGTTTGCTCCATAAAGTTCTTTTATTAATGTTTCTGAAGATGGGAAGAAACGACCTCGTTGTCTTTGAATTTTGAGTCATTGCACAAGTCACAGGGCCACATTTTTGTTTGTGGCTCTGACGAGATCTTGTGATACACCCAGCGCTCAACTTATTAAGGGAATTATACTTTTTATAATGACTGATATAGCTGGGCCATTGCTTGTGTGTCAACGGTATCTCCTTCAGGGCCTGGCACCGCTCGTCTCTCCAAACAACACTTTGTTAATTGTCATTATCCTCTGCTTTGTAACCAGATTACAGAGAGAGAGCAGCTCCACACAAGGGGCTGCAGTTTGATCTATTTATCTCAGATAGGTTTTAGTCAGGTAAAATGTGCATAATTACAGAACAAGAACATTCTAATCAAGCAAAAAAAGCTGACTTTTATCTGCTTGATTTGTGTGTGGCTCTTTTTGAGTGCCTGCTTATTTTGCCCGTGAAGAATGTGATCTGAGAGTGTTAAATGATTTGTACCTCATCGCACCACATATAATATACTCCTCCTGTTATCAATCACCTCTATATGCTCACCTTTGATTGCATCAGCACAAAGTGACAATAGATATTTTTCCTTTTCCTCAAACTCTATAACTCCAAGGGAATGGTAATCAACCTGAGACAGATCTCCTATAGTAGTGCATACTCTCAAAGTTTTAAAAATTTATTAATTCTTCACAAATCTAAGTACATCCTTATGTTGTTTGAAAGATGTATATGAATTGGTGGACATTCAGTGTGAATAAACCCAATCAACAGCAGTGAATGTCTAGAATTTCTTTCATAGTCTCTTTTACCCACTCTTTAGAACACTTTATGTTGTGGTACAGTTTACAAATGGCACAGAAAATCTTGATAGTAAAAAATCTTGAACAAATAAAAACTTGGTGGTGGAATATTGGTACAAATAGGACCACTTTATGTTTCCAGTGACTGGACTGCAGAACAAGTAAAACAGCTGTAAACCCTGATGGTGATTCCAAACATCATTATAAAGCATACAGCTGTAAACCCTGATGGTGATTCCAAACATCATTATAAATCAAACAGCTGTAAATCTTCATGGCATTAGTGAAAATAATAAGACAGGTGTTCAGACCAGAACATGGGAGTGTAGTGTCCAGGGAAACAGATCTCATACGTTGATTTAGGTGAAAGGATTGTGTTGGTCGAAAATAACAAATTAAAGGCAATAGAACTATAGAAAGACTTTATGGTGGGACATATAAAACAGTTATCAATCTCTGTGGTAGAATATTGATGTAAATACAATAGTTTTTAAACTTTAATATTGTAATATATGAACATCTTTACATACATGACTTATAATGACAATTATCATTGAAAGTGGAAAGATTGATCAGTGTCTGCTTCGACATAGAATATATATATATATATATATATATGGTCGAAAGGCAATAGAATGCAAGCGGTCTTGATTTCTTTGCTCAAGCTCTTTGAGATACAACGATGGCAAAGAAAAATCTGATTCATTCATTTATGTCTCATTTATGTCTCTAGCCTCTATATATATATATATATATATATATATATATATATATATATATATATATATATATATATATATATATATATATATATATATATATATATATATATATATATATATATATATATATATATATACATATATTGTGCAGACATTTAACTGTGTGTAATCCTTAATCCATATCCACTCAGACTCTGATTAAGAAAGAGGTCATATATATGCCACAGTTTGGTGTCCTGCCTTTTATTCATCCCTGTAATTGTTCAATCTCTTATCTGTATTATTACATTTTTCCTTGGCAATGAGGGAATATCCACAGGTTGTCTTTTCCCCAAGTTATGGTGGCAAAAAGCTGATATGTATAGTCACACAAACCAAAAGCAATTATATACTGAATTCTCTCTTTTCCAGCCCTAACTATCTTTCAAAAGGGTATACGAGTTGGTAAATTTTCTTTCGAAAGCTTCGGTTGAAATATACATATAAAAAATATTTGTTCTTAAAACATATAAAGTTACGATTTTCTAAAAAGGGAGTAATTATTTACTTGAGAGTTGTACATGTTTATACAATTATCAAAAGCTTCTCAATCATTCCCTAAACAGAACAAGGTATCTTAGTCTCTTTGTTTCAGTGCAACTTATTATGATTTATAGGAGATTCTATAGTGACGTCTTATTTTGATCCAAGGGACGTATCTCTGAAACGTAACGGCAAATACAATGAGATCAGATTTTTCTTTGCCATTGTTGTATCTCAAAGAGCTTGAGCAAAGAAATCAAGGCCGCTTGCATTTTGTCCTATGTATTTCTCTCTTGTAAAAAGAGTACTTTATCTAACCATATCCATACAATTCTCAGGTAAAAAGGGGACATTATCCAAGGAGATCTACAAAAAAATCTTCCCATTACAGCCATAGTCTTATTGGTCATCTGACTGGAAATGGATCATGATTTTGTCAGATGGTCAGAATTAAGGATTGATGGAGTACATTCTTGTAAAACACTACCAAAATAGAAGGATTCATTTTGTGACCTGAAATCAGCAATAAAAGTTCACAAGAAATCTCATTTCTTATTCATTTATGTCTCAAGCCTTTGATGTTTTGTACACACAAAGAAAGTAAAAGAGATATTATCATGGATTGTCATGCATTCCTCATAATCAGCCCAGCACTTTTTTTTTCTGTGGCTTATTTTTAACATGAGCAATAAATCCAGCTCCCCATTATCTGGCCTCAGTTACAGGATAGGATTGGCAATCAGAAAGTGAATGTGAAAAAATAGTAATATAATTTTATCTTCTGAAATAGCACAATCAATGAAACATCATGCAAAGTTTGCTGCATTGAAATGGGATTTCATTATTTGCTTCCATGCTGTGATTGCCGACCGAAATATAATTTGATAATTATGACTTTTCATGTGCGAGTGCGCAAGTTGCGGCAGCAGCTTTCACTGTTCACGGTACAATCACGGCACCATGTGTGTGTTTTATCATTTCATTATTCACCAGGAACGGCAATGATAATTTCATACAGCTTTCCCCATCACAACCAATAAAGCATTTATGATTGAATGATTGGGTGGCAAAATCACTCATTTTGCCATTATTTCTTTTATCAATTGATTTTATTCCATTGATGTTTGTTCCGAAATGGGATTTGGCCTGTTTACCTCATTTTCTTAAACAAACTAGATGTCCAGCACAGCTTTATATTTCCAGTGGTAATGATCCAGGTTAGCAAAGCTTGCAGTGCAAAACAGCTTCATAGTGATGTATGGTTATTGACCAGAATTGACAGAAAAGACTTTGTAAATGTTATTGTTTTTGGCATAATTGATGTATCACTGTTTTTCTCTTGCAGTTGACAAGCTTGAGAGGCCAATACGAAGGGAAAATGAAAGGGATGATGCCGTCAACTCTCCGACAGGTAAGCTGGCCAATTTTTAAAAAATGAAAATTACATTATTTTATGGAATTTCTTACGAATAGTTTCTTTTAAATAATATGTCTTCAACTTCTAGTTAATCATTAAATATTACAAAAAAGGACCTAGATAGTTTATAACGCTATGTTTGAAGTTACTTTTGATATTCTTTCAATGTTGTAAATTATTAAAGTAATTAAGAAAATAAACTTCTAAATATTTAAATTATTGAAGCAAAAAATCACATTGGTGACAACCTCAGGGTTCCTTTTTATGAATATACCATGATGAGGAAGCAAAGGTTGACATGAAGTAGTTATTTCAGATTCCTGTTTTTTCCTTGACCGTACATGGTCCGCGGGGAGTAAGTTGGGACATTCTGGTGTTTTGTGTCACCCAGCCCTCCGCTTTGCATGCTAGGTCCTCTTATTAAACATGACAACCAAAGAGAAAGCAAATATTTAATAAACTGTACTCATTTCTTTGGTTAAAATGTATTATTATACAGAATTTAACAATGACAATGACATAGCTATTTTAAGTTAAGACATTCTCCCATTTCAAATTAGTTCAGTTTATGTTGGAATGTCAAACGTCTAATTTTCTTTCCCAAAACCATAACTGATGTTTAAGATGCTACTACTGCAAAATGTTGTTGTTGTTTTGCATCATGTACAGATAATGTACAGTGTGTCATCCCTTTTCCAGTGTTTCGAGCTGTGCATATATATCAGAAATTATTTTATGTGCCAGCTTTGAGTGTCCGAATATTTAAAAGTATGTGTGGCAGGCATCATCATTTGTCATACTTGCTTCGTCATGTTGCATGTGTCTGATTCCTGGCAGAGGGCGCTACGATCACAAGATCCTCATTTCAACATTGCTATTTTCACTGCCTAAAATACCAAGCATTCTCTTTGATACCATCTTATTTTAAGCCGTAATTGAGCCTAACCACATGAGTCAAAGACTGAATGGCAATTTGTTCGATTTATGCAAACTTTACTGTAATTATCTACATGCATTGTCAATTTCATTTTCACTTCATAGCTAATTCCTCATATCAAAGACAAATAAGCAAGACTTCGTAGTAGTGTTCTAATCGACTTGAATTTCTCCCTTTAAAACCGTCCATATGCTCAATGACACAAAGATTAAAGACACAGAATAAAATTTGTATTTTGTAATCATATAATGCTTAGTGCTTTCATAGTCTTCAAAGCAAAATGAAAAAAATTTCAATGGATGCACTGTGCATAATGATAAAATGATTGGTCAGAATTGAGGAAACTTCACAAGATTTGATCGCAGGGTTTTAGTACTTTTTTTTCTGAGAGCGTCTTCCTTTGATCTCCACCGTTGGTATATATTCTTTTGCTATTAAGTCAATCCCTGTACAGAGATGCACATTTTCTGTTTCTTATTGCCAGGCATGGCACGTAGGCCATTACTGGTTGCAAGGCAATTACTATCTTCAAATAAAGATGATTGGAGATGGAGCTAAACTATTGCATCCAAAAGATTGAATATTGAACATTTTATCAAATAGGTTTTATTTCAATTCCAAAATTTAAGAGTAGTTCAACATGTGCTTTCGAAATATTGTAAATTTAGAAGAAAAAAGAAGAATTCTAATCATGTGATGCAGAACAAGTTTAATTGTGTTGAACTGTTGATTTTGGTCTCATTCCCAAATATTGCACTTCTTACACTGTGGTTTATTTTATGATAGAGGGAGCCACTGCATGCTTCAGTCTGACCATTGCTACAACAAAAAGTGCAGAGTAATGTAAATCCAACACATTCACAGTGCAGTGCTTACTGCCAAATAGAACAAGCACCTTTCATATCTGTTTTCATCCAAATGATGCAAGCATCTATATCATAAGCCCCCATATAGACATATATATATATATTTTTTTTTTATAACTGTAAAGCGTGAATGAAAGCTTTGAATTTGTTTGATGAGAAATTGATACTAATTGATCTGAAACAATTCCAGATATATGCCTTTTCATTTGTAAATTTGCAATTGTAGTATTTTTGTAAATTACTTCATTTGAGAGCTTTCATGATTGCAGTTTACTTTGTGCAGATGACTGCAGGATAACATTTCTCATTATCTACAAAACTAATTACTTTATCCTATTAGAGAAGATTATCATGAATATTTTCTCAACTCCTGGGTGCGTTTCCCCATCATTCCATATTTATTTCAAGACATGTATCTGATGGATGGGGGACTGACATGAAACTTAATTAGTTTCATTTGGTGGGGTTGGTGGGACCTTTGTGCGAGGTCCTCGGTGACGACAGAGCTTTATTCCTGGTTGGCATGTAGTTGTTTTTGGTCGCCTTTGATCTCGGTCAGATTGGGACGTATTTAATCCATCATCAGGACCGCCCACAAAGGGATCCTGTCTCCCCATCCTGGTCCTAATTAACGCAAACCGTACAACCATTTGTAATACATGAAGTTATCACGAACCAAATAGCACCCATCTGGGCATATGTGCACGGCTTGATAATTTCTGTCTTGAACAGAGATAGCAGCAAAAAACTGATCAACGTAATTATTTTGATTATCTAAGCTCATATCTGGGTAGAAGGATCAGATAAAGACCAAGCATGTGATATATTAGACTTATTTTATGCTCCCTTTTGTTAGTGGTTGTCAATGACTGCTCCCTTATTGGCGATGGCCTTCAATGTTATGACAACTGTAATGGACGATACAACTCCCAGAGATGAAAGACACTTTCCTGTGATCACTGACCCTGATGTATTTCATATCATGTTTACTCATCCTCTCAAAATATATGACTCTTATGACTGATAAAAGGATCCACATACTTTCTCAATTAATGGTTTTTTTCTATCAAATGAAATAAAAAGTTTTGTTTAGACCATAAGAAAAAGAGATAAAATAGAAATATGGAAATACTCAGATCATTTTGCAAACGACATTTTTATGAAATTGGATCCTATCTATTTACATGTTCATAACAGTTTGCCAGCATTTTTTGGGAATTCTTTGTGAAATAGATTATAGTATTAGTCAGTGATTTTGATCAGGTTGCCTTTATTTTTCTGGCAAGAAAAACACATTACTCTCAATAGTGAATTGAAGTTTATCTTTTGAAAAAGTTTTCTTTGAAATGCTGCTTTCAATAAGTAATACAATATTTGCAATAATATGAAAGGGATCAAAAACTCTTGTGATATATTCTTGCTACAAAAGAATGATAGTTATGCATTCAAAGCATGGATCTAAATGCAGAAATGAGTTTGAAGTAGCTAATTATATTCAAGAAAAAAACAGAACGTTTTGCTTCTCATTTCATATGAAATGTTTAATTTATTTATAAAATTCATAGTTTGGTTTTTTATCAAAGGCTAAAATGATTATCTTTCCAAAAAGACAAACACGCAATGGCTTTATTAGAAATGATAAAACATTTCAAAAGACCATCATTGTAAATGCTGTATCGTGTGCCTTTATATTTGTATTGGCATCTTTATAGCAGCTTTGTGTTTTTCTTGCATGTGACGTTTTAGTGCTTATGTGAGAAAGTTGCAAGTTAGAATGACCTTAAAGTGAGTTTTGAAAAATGCGCTTGTGTCACGTAAATAAGTGATGTGCGATTTTAAGAGGGGGTGACTTCAAATTTGCAAACAAAAGGCCGTTGCAACAGTAACGGAATCTGTCCAAATATAGAGAAGGAAAAGCCTTTATAACTGTAACTATGGGAAGATACATAAATGACCCGATATTTATCGGCTGTGTTTTCATTGGACTGTGTGGCCATTGTAACAGGTTTAAATATCAGAAGAATAGCAACCTAAAGATCAAAGGCAGCCTATTGAATGTGTTATAACACTCATGATGCCACAGCTGGCATTAATATCGCTACAACTTTCACCACACTATCTCAGATATTTGAAGAATCAAACATAAAATGTTGCAGGCAGATATTTCATTTAACAGGCATTTAAATACGCCATCTCTCTCTCTCTCTGTCTCTGAATGCCGGAATACTAAAAAAAAATTAGTTAAGGGTAAGCAGAGTTTTAATTTGTTTCAAACATCATCACACTTTCGTATCATGCCAGTGTCGGCCAGTGACCTTCTCTTGAAATGGTAAAAACACCTCGGCTCTCACTGCCTGGATGTCTCCACAGCTCAGTCCTTCTCACGCTTCACTCTCCACGCATAATAAGCCAACATATCTATAGAGACGCGTGCATTTTGCATCTCTCATTTGGCTCTGCCTATTGGTTTGTCAGTTGCCATGCCAATATGCTGGTTGTTTTTCTGCATAGTTTTTGTTACTGTACCTTTGATGTATTGAGGGATAACCAGGCTTATAATGAGGTTATGTATCTGTGTCCGGTGTTAACTGTGCCATGCTTTGTCCCTGGTGCAATCACTATGTACATCCTCCACAATGTGATACGCATGTCAGCCAAATCAAACTAAACATACAATATATATAAACTTGTATCTTCTGCATGTTTCCAAGAACTCGATGTTCAGAAATTCCTTAAAATTGCATGTCACGATTGGAACTGCAGGACATATATACAAAAAAAAACACTTGCATATGGTGGTGATAGGATGACATTGAATTATGTTTAGGGGAATTAGGTACACATCTCCAATATACTTTCCTCTGAAGATGAATCAGGCAATGACTTCACTGTGCCCATTAAATACCCTATATTTGGCACTATGATCCTTGAAAACTTGTCACTTCAGTTGTATGTAATGGCCACCCCTACTTTGTACTGGTGCCTTGGACTTCCCACTTGGTCTGAGCAACTACTTCCCACTGGTACCTTGGTCTGAGCAACTACTTCATACTGGCAATTCTTGGTCTGAGCAACTACTTCCCACTGGTACCTTGGTCTGAGCAACTACTTCCCACTGGTACCTTGGTCTGAGAACTACTTCCCACTGGTACCTTGGTCTGAGCAACTACTTCCCACTGGTACCTTGGTCTGAGCAACTAATTCATACTGGCAATTCTTGATCTGAGCAACTATTTCCCACTGGCACCTTGGTCTGAGCAACTACTTCATACTGGCAATTCTTGATCTGAGCAACTACTTCACACTGGTACCTTGGTCTGAGCAACTACTTCATACTGGCAATTCTTGATCTGAGCAACTATTTCCCACTGGCACCTTGGTCTGAGCAACTAATTCATACTGGCAGTTCTTGATCTGAGCAACTACTTCCCACTAGCACCTTGGTCTGATCAATTACTTCCCATTGGTACCTTGGTCTGAACAACTACTTCCCACTGGTACCTTGGTCTGAACAACTTCTTCCCACTGGCACATTGGTCTGAACAACTACTTCCCACTGGTACCTTGGTCTGAACAACTTCTACCCACTGGCACATTGGTCTGAACAACTACTTCCCACTGGTTCCTTGTCCTGAACAACTACTTCCCACTGGTACCTTGGTCTGAACAACTATTTCCCACTGGTACCTTGGTCGCCCATTGGCACCTTGGTCTGTAGTATAACTAGTCACCCTTATTTCCCATTAGCACTTTGTTTTGCAGTAAGACTAGTCACCCTTATTTCCCATTGGCACCTTGGTCTGTAGTATAACTAGTCACCCATATTTCCTATTGGCACCTTGGTCTGCAGTATAACTAGTCACCCTTATTTCCCATTGGCACCTTGGTCTGCAGTATAACTAGTCACCCATATTTCCCATTGGCACCTTGGTCTGCAGTATAACTAGTCACCCATATTTCCCATTGGCACCTTGGTCTGCAGTATAACTAGTCACCCATATTTCCCATTGGCACCTTGGTCTGCAGTATAACTAGTCACCCATATTTCCCATTGGCACCTTGGTCTGCAGTATAACTAGTCACCCTTATTTCCCATTGGCACCTTGGTCTGCAGTATAACTAGTCACCCATATTTCCCATTGGCACCTTGGTCTGCAGTATAACTAGTCACCCATATTTCCCATTGGCACCTTGGTCTGCAGGAGAATCAGTTTTCTCCCTGGCTGTCCACAGCCTACTTTCACATGTAGCAAGTAACACCAGAGCTTTGATGTTATCGCCTTCAAAAGACTGGCATCTTTGATCTGCATACCTCTACTCTATTTACCTGGGCCACACCTCACAAATCAAAAGACATTACCACCAGGTAAACATGTGCAATCCTATTTAGATTAACATTTTATGGTCTAGACATTGGAGCACCCATATTAATAGCTGGCTTTTATGGGGCTTCATTTGAAATTTGCTCACAAAACGATGTCGTTTGTTGTGGATAATGAGATCAAAGTTTGAGGTGCATATTCATACGGGTTTGGCCCGCCTGTGTAGTCTGAGCTGCAGCTTGATAAGCAACCACCCAGCACCATTCTCTCAGCCCTCGCTGCCAATGTCACATCAATGCTCATATGTATTGCATACAGCGCTGCCATTGTGTGCATGAAGAGAGACCACTTTGATGTATATTAGGAGGTTTATGCACTTCCATTTGTGCACATATACGAAGTGGCAGTGACTCACATTTGTGCCTGGACCTGCCTCTCTCCTCTCATGTGTGCTGCCCCTGAGCGTGGCGTGGGGCTGAGCAACTGGTGGAGTGCGGTGCTGATCTACAAGGCCTCGCAATCTGCTCAGATTACACGCAGCACTGATTGACTGATCAGGCATATATATATATATATATATATATATATATATATATATATATATACACACACACATATATATAGTGAAGTCAGATATGACTTCACTGCTTCACTGCACATTGACCATAGCAATGACATCACTGTGCCTGTCAAGAGGCCCTGAGGTCCCTGGAGTCCCTAACCAAAAACAATGGCATCATTATGGCCATCATTGAGTAATCATGTTGTTACAATTTGATTATATTAAGATTTCCTCTTTTACCAAATTGAGTAACTTAATGTTTAATTTTGCAAATTATGGTCAGGAAGTAATCTTGCTGAATAGGATAAATTTGTGATGTTTTCTGCTCGTTTATAAATGATTCTTAGACACAAAGTTTGGAAATCAAATTAAATATTAAACAAACCTTGAAGTTGTTTATTTACTTCAAAGAAAAGTATCAGTTAAGTTTTGTCAGTGATTGCACTTGGAATACTTTCATGTCTGCATGTGAAAAGAGGTTGGAACTTCATGCAACTGCTTTGGTTTCAAAAGAGTAAAGTAAGTTAAGCCGATAAACAAGAAGAAAATGTTATTGATCATAAAGTGAGAGAAGATTTGAACAACATGATGGATTAGTGAATGCATTCTTGAACTGGAAACATATAAGAAATTTTAATCTGTTCAACTGCAGCAGGTTGTTTTGAAAGATTTACATTTTTTTTTCTTTTCCGAGGATAATCAGCACAACTTGATGTTTTGTGCGATGAGACATCAAACACGCCATAACAAAGCTACTTAAGCTTTTATAAACAATCCATTTCATAGCTTGACACAAGCTTTTGCACATTTTCTGTTGGCATTTAACACTTTGTGATGAAAAAAGCAATCGTTCATAAGGAAATGTACACTCTTTCTTTATGGTGTTATGGAAAAGCATGGAGCAAGTGGCAAGTGGCAATCAGCCCATCACTCAAATCTTTCTTTCCATTGACAATCTTCACATTTCTTCACAAAAGAATGTTTGCTTTACTTCCAAAATATTTGTTTTCAATGGGTATGGCTTTGTCACCTAGATTCATGTTTTGTGACAACTTTGAATGCGAGATGACCCACTGCAAAGACATGCACGCGCTGTATTTTTGCCTTGACGGAAAATCATTTGTTCTTCCATGTGAGAAACCTTAGCTTCAGCAAAAGTTAGAGAGGATCCATCACATTATGAAGGCATATTTGATTTTTTATCACTCTAAAAGGTTTGAAGTGAAACAAATTATTCCAGTCTTTGCTTGTTAAAAATAAGACACATTATGCCCGTGTTCGATTTCAAAGATGACAGGGATGTTAAAAAAGGGAGTGGATGTTGAGATGAATGGGGCTGAGCCAGCACATACACTGGGTGCCGGCACTGGGGGTTACCCTGCCACTACTTCAAAGAAAATTTAATAAAAGATGAAAATAATTTCCAACAAATACATGCACCAATTGAAAACTAAAAGACAGGCAAGGCAGTCAAATGTTGTTTTGTTCCTGGTCCTTGACGCAATTATGAGGAGCGCACATATTTGGGTGGCATGGCAATATTGCAGTGCAACAAGACAATGAGCATTTCTGCATCTATGAACCTTTTGTTGGTCTGCCATTGCCTGATGGTGTCCCACCAGGGGGAGTGCCGTTATAAGCCCATGTGCGCACAGATAATATGATACATTTCATAGGAAAAAAACAGCCTCAAAAGAACTTTTAGATCTTATTGGTGGACAATTTTCATCCATTTTAATTTCACACAGTGTGCAGTTTTAACTTGGATTGAAGTGGGATAAACAATGATTTTGATCGATAATGGAGATAATGGTGTATATTGGCAGGAACTGAGATGTGTAAAATTAATGCCAATGTATTTGTGACTGTAAATCATTAAACCTTTGTGAAGTTTTTTTTTTATTAGAAATATAGCTCTGCATATCTCGATATTAGCTGCTTCCCCTTTTTCCCTTTATTCCTGTCTGTCCATGCCAACATTAATCATCATTTGAGGAAAAAATTGCGAACAGCAAAAATGGATGATCATATTTTCATTATCACCCAAAGATTGCCAGAGGTCAGGGAAAAGTTTTTTTTTTCAAGATCAGAGATGGTCATTTTAATAACAGTTTCAACTATTATCATGGTCAAAAATTTTTTATTGAATGAATATGAACATGATATTCAGCTTCTATGCTTATCTTGAACACAAGTCAAATATACAAGTTAAAACAATCTAAAATTTAGATTGATAACGGAAATGTAATAATGATAAAAGTCTGCAGTAGTCCAGAATATGAGAGGCCGAATACAGAAATTTGGTTAGGGAAAAGGCAGTAAAATGGATTTTTAGATTCCGATCCATGTGGGAACCCATTACTCTTATATTTGCCTCATATTTTGACATTCAAAATTTCAATTTTCTTATATTTCTTTACTGTTAACTGTCACCTACATGCTTTATTCCTTCCTTAATGTGCTAATAATTAGCCACATTAAAAGAAAACTGTCACCCTTTTTGTCCTTTATTCCCTCCTCCTGAGGTCCTTTATTCCCTACTCAAATAATGCAAATTATGAGCATGTTGGTTACAAGAAACAGCTTCCTATATATCCTTTTCGCAGCATTCTCCCTTTCCACATCCTTAGATCATACTGTCTCCATGGTTACATCCAGGATGATGTAGTCTATCTCCATGGTTCATTCTTGATAATGTATTGTCTCCATGGCTACAGCCTGGATCACAGTCTATTCCCATGGTTGCATTTTTTATCAGGCAGCCTGATTCTATGGTTATATATTGGATCATGCACCCTGCTGACATGGTTACATTTTATGATATGGAACAAGCAGTTTGTCTCCATGATAAAATCCTGGATCATGCAGTCTGCCTCCATGATAGCATCCGGGATCATGCGGTCTGCCTCCATGATAACATCCGGGATCATGCAGTCTGCCTCCATGATAACATCCTGGATCATGCAATCTGTCTCCATGATAGCATCCAGGATCCATGATAACATCCTGGATCATGCAGTCTGCCTCCATGATAACATCTGGGATCACGCAGTCTGCTTCCATGATAACATCCTGGATCATGCAGTCTGCCTCCATGATAACATCCGGGATCATGCAGTCTGCCTCCATGATAACATCCGGGATCATGCGGTCTGCCTCCATGATAACATCCTAGATCATGCAGTCTGCCTCCATGATAACATCCTGGATCATGCGGTCTGTCTCCATGATAACATCCTGGATCATGCAGTCTGTCTCCATGATAACATCCTGGATCATGCAGTCTGCCTCCATGATAACATCGGGGATCATGCAGTCTGCCTCCATGATAACATCCTGGATCATGCAGTCTGCCTCCATGATAACATCCTGGATCATGCAGTCTGCCTCCATGATAACATCCTGGATCATGCAGTCTGCCTCCATGATAACATCCTGGATCATGCAGTTGGCCTCCACGATTGCATCCTAGATCATACAGTCTGCCTCCATGATAACATCCCTGATCATGCAGTCTGCCTCCATGATAACAACCTGGATCATGCAGTCTGCTTCCATGATAACATCCTGGATCATGCAGTCTGCTTCCATGATAACATTCTGGATCATGCAGTCTGCCTCCATGATAACATCTGGGATCATGCAGTCTGCTTCCATGATAACATCCTGGATCATGCAGTCTGCTTCCATGATAAAATCCTGGATCATGCAGTCTGCCTCCATGATAACATCCTGGATCATGCAGTCTGCTTCCATGATAACATTCTGGATCATGCAGTCTGCTTCCATGATAACATCCTGGATCATGCAGTCTGCTTCCATGATAAAATCCTGGATCATGCAGTCTGCCTCCATGATAACATCCTGGATCATGCAGTCTGCTTCCATGATAACATCCTGGATCATGCAGTCTGCCTCCATGATAACATCCTAGATCATGCAGTCTGCATCCATGATAACATCCTGGATCATGCAGTCTGCTTCCATGATAACATCCTGGATCATGCAGTCTGCTTCCATGATAACATCCTGGATCACGCAGTCTGTCTCCATGATAACATCCTGGATCATGCAGTCTGCTTCCATGATAACATCCTGGATCATGCAGTCTGCTTCCATGATAACATCCTGGATCACGCAGTCTGTCTCCATGATAAAATCCTGGATCATGCAGTCTGCCTCCATGATAACATCCTGTATCATGCAGTCTGTCTCCATGATAACATCCTGGATCGTGCAGTCTGCCTCCATGATAATATCCTGTATCATGCAGTCTGCCTCCATGATAACATCCTGGATCATGCAGTCTGTCTCCATGATAACATCCTGGATCGTGCAGTCTGCCTCCATGATAATATCCTGTATCATGCAGTCTGTCTCCATGATAACATCCTGGATCACGCAGTCTGCCTCCTTGATAACATCTTGGATCATGTAGTCTGCCTCCATGATAACAACCTGGATCATGCAGTCTGCCTCCATAACATCCCAGATCATGCAGTCGGCCTCCATGATAACATCCTTGATCATGCAGTCTGCCTCCTTGATAACATCCTTGATCATGCAGTCAACCTCCTTGATAACATCCTGGATCACGCAGTCTGCCTCCATGATAACATCCTGGATCATGCAGTCTGCCTCCTTGATAACATCTTGGATCATGCAGTCTATCTCCATGATAACATCCTGGATCATGCAGTCTGCCTCCATGATAACATCCTGGATCATGCAGTCTGCCTCCTTAATAACATCTTGGATCATGCAGTCAACCTCCATGATAACATCCCGGATCATGCAGTCTGCCTCCATGATAACATCCGGGATCATGCAGTCTATCTCCATGATTACATCCTGGATCATGCAGTCTGTCTCACTGATAACATCCTAGATCATGCAGTCTGCCTCCATGATAACATCCTAGATCATGCAGTCTATCTCCATGATTACATCCTGGATCATGCAGTCTGTCTCCATGATAACATCCGGGATCATGCAGTCGGCCTCCATGATCACATCCGGGATCATGCAGTCGGCCTCCGTTATAGCACGTCTCCGACCCTGCTTACAAGTTGGATCATGCAGTCTGAGTCTATGGTTACATCCTTTTTAGCTCACTCTGTCTCCATTGCTGCAGAAGTGCTCATCCTCCTATATCCCACATGGCTCCAATTTTACAATAGTTATCTCCCCCCGACGAGCGCACAAAGATGGACAAAGTGAGACGTAGGTTGGCAGTGGAGAAGCGGCCTGCTTTCATGTCGGGATATTAATGATGCAAGTCATATGGTAGGGTCTAGTCTGTGAGAACTTGAGAACATTGTCTTCCCTCACACAACAAACACCACACAGCATGAGCACCCCACAAACAACTTTCTTTTGTCTCTCTCAAAGCCGTCCTGCCGATCCCACATCAAACGCCCAGTATGCATACAAGGGAGGGACACTGCTATCATGGAGATGCATGCTTAGACCTTTTACTATTGTAAAACTTTGTAAAAGGAGCTGGGATTTTATAGAATATTGTCTCTGCCATGTTGTCAAGCCAAGTCCTTTCTTTCTGTCGTATTATTTCAAACAAACATGGACAAGATCCTAACTCAGATCTTTTGTGTTAAGTTTATACATACACCATATATGGTTGATCTTTGCATACAAAAATCTGGCCATGTTTTTCTTGTCAATGCTGTTGGAAAAGTAAAAAGGGCTTGTACATAACAATGCTTCATGAGTTGTTTCAAATGTTGATGTCTTTTTGATTACACAAATAGAATAAAGTTATCAGGAATATTCAAGAATGTTACAAACATTACCTTATTGTTCTGGTAGATCAGATTTCAAATGTTCTTGGATGCATAATTGTAAATGTGGCTGTTTCTTGTAGGAGTTGGAGGACACCATAACCTCGCTCAAGTCTCAGGTAATATCACTCCAGCAGAGGGCGCAAGTGTTGCAGGAAGAGCTGGACATCAGAAGCAAGTATCCCACAAGTCAGTTGGGGACAAGTTTTGCCACCAGTCTGGGCTCCACCACCTCCATCAAGAGCAACGCATGACATACGGAGTACCGGGGCCCACCTACACTCTAGAAGGACTCCCAATATATCCCTCGTGCATTATTCAAAGTATTACTACATTCTCAACAACATTACCAACCATTTATAGGACAATCACTTGAAGTATTTGATAAATGGTTATACCCTTGAGGAATATTCTCAGTGTCAAAATGATTTGTAAATATTAAGTTGAGAGACTCTTTTGAATAGTTAAGGAGAAGCTTTTGGTGATTAATTTGTTCACCTCTTATGAGAGTATTTATCTCTGCTGGACGAAAGTGTGGATGGTTATTGCAATGGTCAGTCCATCCTCAATGACAGCAACAAGCTGATAGGAACTTGCTTATAAATCTTGTGATTATCTTAATAATACACAAAGAACATGTCAGTGTAAATTTCTTTATTTCCTTTTAGAATTTTGTTATAACTTATGGAGCTGTTTATACCTTTAGTCAAAAAGCGTGGATGAAAAATGAACAAAAATAGCTGAGAATGTAGGATGCAGAATTGTCTAATAGTTATGAGAATGTGATCAGCTATAACACAATATGCAATATGATAAACCCACAGTGGTATGGACTACTTCAGTGCCTTTCACCCACAATACAGGCCAGTCAAGAATGGCAATGAATGATATTGATAACATGTCAGTTGTGTTTTATTGTGTAATATTTGAAGAAACCAAACAAAATGAGATTAAATAGAGACATGCTATAGTCCCTGTGCCTTAATTCCCTTGGTTTATATAAGAATGAGGAGGATCACATATACAGTGTATGGGTATGATGCACTCAGGTTAGTGGCAGGTGCAAAATTAATGTTTTATTAATTTTTAATATTAAAACAATTTCAAGATAAAAACATAGTATTTTAAAATTTGTAGTATAAGTTACATTGCAGTTTTATTAGATATTTCCATTTAATTACATATGTATATTTCCAGTACTATACTCCACCTGCCAGAAAGCCTAATTTTAATGACATGATATTTTTTTGTTTTATATAAATATATCTCCTTTCACTTATTCCTTGAAATGAATTAATTTTCTAGTAACCATTGAAATTATAGTTACAAATCTAACTTGATGATATCGTTCAAATGTTTCTTCATTATTTTTAACTATTGTATAGAATATTGGGACATTATATATTAAATTGCAGTGGATCTGAGAAAATATCACAAAATGTAGCAACACTATGGACTTTGATAAGATTTTTGTAATTTTATCAATGCTCCAACCTTGTTTATTCTGGTTCTAACCATTTGAATATCGTATTATATGTCCAAATTTTTGTTCGTAAAGTTAACTTGGATGAGATTTAATTTATTTGTTTATCCAGCAGTACATTTCGAAAATGAATATGTAGATACCTAAATATTCCTAATTCATAATTAACAGTTTATACATTTTGTGTACAAATATCACAGAATTATTTGTTGTGTCCTTGTTTTATATAATTCTAGTGTATTTTGGTGATAATGAAAACATCTCATTGCTGATTACCATGGTAAACTTACACACAATTACCAAGATGTGCCAAACTTATTTGTATGTAATTTTTTTTATGTAAATTGTATATTTAGAAGTCTTTTACATTACCTTTTTTAGATATTGTCTTATATTTCTAACTTAGATATTGAAAAATGTAAATAGTTATAAAATAATAAAAGCAAAATATAACTTTTGATAATTGATTAAAGATATTTGTTTTTTTCTTATTACTACAAATATTTACACCTGAATGTCACGATTTTAATCTTAAGCACCTAAAAGTAACATATAATCAGTTTAATCATTATAATAGTATGAACTAGCTAATATATCGTAGGTTAAATAGTTAGCACCATAAAGTAAAATAAAAGTTTGAACATAATGGTAGTATAAATTAGCAAATATGTCATATGGTTAATGATTAGCACCATACAGAAACATGTCATTAGTTTGATCATTATACAAGCATAAACTAGTTTAAACGAGTATAAACTTATATGTCATAATTTTATCATAAGAGCCATAAAGTATATCATTAGAAATCTGATTGTGATAGAAGTGTAAACTAGCGAGGCATGGCTAATACCCACCCCTCAATTTTACAACCCCATCAATTCAGGATGTCAAATGGAACAATTGATTTAGGATGTTTGTGACGTTTGTTACTTTTTCGCTGTTTACAGTTCATTGTTCAGACAATTTTGCAAATATGGCACCTTGACCTCAATTGATTTTGAAAAGAAATCTGAATATTTAATATATTACTTATGCAGTGAATAAGTAACATAAAATTCACACATTGATTTAGGTACACTGATGGGGCAAAATAAATGAGATCTATTTCATTTACTATGTTATAGGTTGGATTGGCATTGTAGAGTTGTCACAGGTTTGATCTGTATTGTAAGATTGTCACAAGTTAGATCTGTATTGTAGGGTTGTCACACGTTAGATCTGTATTGTAGAGTTGTCACAGGTTTGATCTGTATTGTAGGGTTGTCACAGGTTAGATCTGTATTGTAGAGTTGTCACAGGTTGGATCTGTATTGTAGGGTTGTCACAAGTTAGATCTGTATTGTTTGGTTGTCACAGGTTGGATCCTAATTGTAGGGTTGTCACAGGTTGGATCTGTATTGTAGGGTTGCCACAGGTTAGATCTGTATTGTTTGGTTGTCACAGGTTGGATCCTAATTGTAGGGTTGTCACAGGTTGGATCTGTATTGTAGGGCTGCCACAGTTTAGATCTGTATTGTAGGGTTGTCACAAGTTAGATCTGTATTGTAGGGTTGTCACAGGTTAGATCTGTATTGTAGGGTTGTCACAAGTTAGATCTGTATTGTAGGGTTGTCACAGGTTAGATCTGCATTGTAGGGTTGTCACAGGTTAGATCTGTATTGTAGGGTTGTCACAGGTTGGATCTGTATTGTAGGGTTGCCACAGGTTAGATCTGTATTGTAGGGCTGCCACAGTTTAGATCTGTATTGTAGAGTTGCCACAGGTTGGATCTGTATTGTCGGGTTGTCACAGGTTGGATCTGTATTGTAGAGTTGCCACAGGTTGGATCCTAATTGTAGGGTTGTCACAGGTTGGATCTGTATTGTAGGGCTGCCACAGTTTAGATCTCTATTGTAGGGTTGCCACAGGTTGGATCTGTATTATAGGATTGTCACAGTTTAGATCTGTATTGTAGGGTTGCCACAGGTTGGATCTGTATTGTCGGGTTGTCACAGGTTGGATCTGTATTGTCGGGTTGTCACAGGTTGGATCTGTATTGTAGAGTTGCCACAGGTTGGATCCTAATTGTAGGGTTGTCACAGGTTGGATCTGTATTGTAGGGCTGCCACAGTTTAGATCTCTATTGTAGGGTTGCCACAGGTTGGATCTGTATTATAGGATTGTCACAGTTTAGATCTCTATTGTAGGGTTGCCACAGGTTGGATCTGTATTATAGGATTGTCACAGTTTAGATCTGTATTGTAGGGTTGCCACAGGTTGGATCTGTATTGTAGAGTTGCCACAGGTTGGATCTGTATTGTAGAGTTGTCACAGGTTGGATCTGTATTGTAGGGTTGCCACAGGTTAGATCTGTATTGTAGGGTTGCCACAGGTTGGATCTGTATTGTAGAGTTGTCACAGGTTGGATCTGTATTGTAGGGCTGCCACAGTTTAGATCTCTATTGTAGGGTTGCCACAGGTTGGATCTGTATTATAGGATTGTCACAGTTTAGATCTCTATTGTAGGGTTGCCACAGGTTGGATCTGTATTATAGGATTGTCACAGTTTAGATCTGTATTGTAGGGTTGCCACAGGTTGGATCTGTATTGTAGAGTTGTCACAGGTTGGATCTGTATTGTAGGGTTGCCACAGGTTGGATCTGTATTGTAGAGTTGCCACAGGTTGGATCTGTATTGTAGAGTTGTCACAGGTTGGATCTGTATTGTAGGGTTGCCACAGGTTGGATCTGTATTGTAGAGTTGCCACAGGTTGGATCTCTATTGTAGGGTTGCCACAGGTTGGATCTGTAGTGTAGGGTTGCCACAGGTTGGATCTGTAGTGTAGGGTTGCCACAGGTTGGATCTGTATTGTAGGGTTGCCACAGGTTAGATCTGTATTGTAGGGTTGCCACAGGTTGGATCTGTATTGTAGGGTTGTCACACGTTAAATCTTTATTGTAGGGTTGTGACAGGTTAGATCTGTGTTGTAGGGTTGTCACAGGTTAGATCTGTATTGTAGGGTTGCCACAGGTTAGATCTGTATTGTTTGGTTGTCACAGGT
The DNA here is from genome assembly GCA_949316495.1 of Amphiduros pacificus. NCBI lineage: Eukaryota > Metazoa > Annelida > Polychaeta > Phyllodocida > Hesionidae > Amphiduros > Amphiduros pacificus. The sequence goes on along the minus strand of OX439002.1, from coordinate 47,341,538 downwards.
TGGATCCTAATTGTAGGGTTGTCACAGGTTGGATCTGTATTGTAGGGTTGCCACAGGTTAGAACTCTATTGTTTGGTTGTCACAGGTTGGATCCTAATTGTAGGGTTGTCACAGGTTGGATCTGTATTGTAGGGTTGCCACAGGTTGGATCTGTATTGTAGAGTTGTCACAGGTTAAATCTCTATTGTTTGGTTGTCACAGGTTGGATCTGTATTGTAGGATTGCCACAGTTTAGATCTGTATTGTAGGGTTGCCACAGGTTGGATCTGTATTATAGGATTGTCACAGGTTGGATCTGTATTGTAGGGTTGTCACAGGTTGGATCTGTATTGTAGGGTTGCCACAGGTTGGATCTGTATTGTAGGGTTGCCACAGGTTGGATCTGTATTGTAGGGTTGTCACAGGTTGGATCCTAATTGTAGGGTTGTCACAGGTTGGATCTGTATTGTAGGGTTGTCACAGGTTGGATCTGTATTGTAGAGTTGTCACAGGTTGGATCTCTATTGTTTGGTTGTCACAGGTTGGATCTGTATTGTAGGGTTGCCACAGGTTGGATATGTATGATAGGATTGTCACAGGTTGGATCTGTATTGTAGGGTTGCCACAGGTTGGATCTGTATTGTAGGGTTGCCACAGGTTGGATCTGTATTGTAGGGTTGCCACAGGTTGGATCTGTATGATAGGATTGTCACAGGTTGGTTCTGTGTGATAGGATTGTCACAGGTTGGATCTGTATTGTAGGGTTGTCACACGTTAGATCTGTATTGTCGGGTTGCAATAGGTTAAATCTGTATTGTAGGGTTGTCACAGGTTGGTTCTGTATTGTAGGGTTGTCACAGGTTGGATCCTAACTGTAGGGTTGTCACATGTTGGATCTGTACAGTAGGGTTACTAGGTCAGAGATTTTTTTTCCTAGATACTACATTAGAAGTGGAAAAGGAGCCTGTTTAGTGCTGCCCCAATCTGGATGGCTCCAGATCTGAAAGAGCCCAGCTAATGCAAAGTTTAAGCCCCTGGGTGATACTTGACATCAGTCATGTTCCATTACTACATTCTTATTTTGATCACAGAATATCAATACAAATATGCTTTATATGCATTACTTAAAGCCTTTCCCTGTGTATGAGAAAACTTTTATGTAACTTTGAGATGCCTGAAAAGGATGCCTAAAGGTCTCGGCTTTTAGCTGTGATTGTGATGTTTTCCATTTTTTCTCATTTCTTTGTCTTTGTGATACAACACAGTAGTAAGCCTATCTTTCTTTGGGATAAAAAGCGAGTGTCCTATATAAAAGCTGTGTAAAAATATCAAACTGAATCCTAAGTTGATAGCTTTTGAGATGTATCTTTATAGTATACTTTTGTTATGAATTAAAAGTTTTGGCTATTCTTTGTGATATGTATCTGTGAGCTTTTTGTGCCCTATGTTTCATGTTTTGCAATCTCTTGTGTGTTTCTTGATGTCGCAATCTTCGCATTGTTCCAAGATCTTACAAACAACTGTCTCATTTCTTGAAGAGGAAAAAAATAGTCTCATGTATGTCCATAACGCAGTCGGGCGAATTAGCTTGAAATAATACAAAGCACAGGGCTTTCACGAAGTTAACACAAAGTTATATGTTTTTCTACATATTTGTTGTGAGGTCATCGGAGAGTTGGGCAGGCTAACTTTGCCCTCCCTATCTCCTCTCCTATCTGCTGTTTGCTAGCTTTTAGGGCCACCACCACTGATGTAGCAAAGTCTGTGAGCGACTTGAAATCCTTGGGGTTTGTCGGGCTTTGAACACTAGAACAAAGACTTCTGACAGATCCAAGAAGATCTGACGGGATCAAAGATGCTCAAGCTCTTTGAGTGGCTCTGAAAGAGCCTTGGTCTGTGCAGAAATCATAAAAGATCTGCAACTGTTTAATAAATGATGAAAGTTGTGACGCAACCCACAAACACGTATGTCCACAACGCCTCCATTGCGGCGCCACCAACAATCGCCCACATTTGTTGTCACTCAGAATGCGCCCAGCGTGAAGCTCATATGAAATATGAAAAGATCAAATGAGAAGTGGAGATGTTACAAAGCCTCAATTTGTTTGACTTGGGGGATTTTCTTGCAGTTTTTGTCACAGATGGTGTCATGGTTGTCTTTGATGTCATTGCGTTTTCTTGGAGACACCTGTGGTGTGCAAAGCAGTGCTGTGGAACACAGATAGAAAGATAACAAATTCATCAGAAATCATCTATAGGGCTCTGCTGTCACAGAACCGGCAGAAGAGACTGGCCTTGTCCGTGATAACAAGATAACGCTGCACAGACCTTCTCTTATCTCTCCATATACTTTCATAAGCTTTTTCATCAGAGCATTTTCTTGTCAACCAGTTTTCCCTCAGTGCTCAATTATACAATTTTGTATGTGATGTAGCCTTTTATATGACACCCAGTGCCTTTGAACATGACAAACAGAACTTTGAAACATTACTAAATCAAGACCACTTCATTTTTCATGTCCTTTTTCCACACACGCTTTTTGCAAGCAAGGTGATGAAATGCTATGCTGACTTTTTTCAAATGCACACCAAATTTAATATCCTTAAGTAAGATTCTCTGTGTTTGTGAGAATATCTGCAGACATCAAACGATATTTTATGTCTTGTAATAGGGTAGACTTCAAAAATGCCAAGCTGGGATGACATTGAGGGATATGGTATTAGAAGTAAAAATGACTTCCTAAACAAGTCAGCTGTTCTTTGAGCAAGCCAACTTATGTGTAGATGAAAGGTAGCAGGATAGCCCACAGATCCATTTGTGTGTGCGCACCAAACTTGAGCACTTTGAACCGTCTATCTTTGAACTGTAATCAGCTTGTGTCAGGCAAGACGCAACTCCCATCTGCCATCTTTGTTTCCACCACCTTATATCTAGCGTATTATAGTCATACCCGCTCTCGCCTTTTTGCTCCTCTTTTCTCAGTCTCTTTGTGGGTGTGAAGCCATACCCTAATACCTCTACAATTATGCAGCACCAGAAATCTTACAAGAGAAAAATAACTCAGGCTATGAAAGTCCTCTAAGAAGAGGGTTTTGGTCTCAGAGTTGATACTTCTATGCAAAACACAAGCCTGTGAGTACACAGGGAACCTGATACCTTTGTAGAGCTGTTATTTTTATTATTATGTTTTTTTTTTCTCACTAAATGATGACTAACACTAATGACACCGTGACATTCATTTATGGGCATGCCTTTCAGTTGGGTAATTGACGAGCGAGGCCGAGCTGTTCATCCATTTCATCCCGCAGGTATGACTCTCATGCAATGCAGCACGGACTTCAACACTCTGAGGTCACACTTCAAAGGTCCCGCTGACCGCCAGTGCTGCCCTCTTTCCACGGGATTGTCTCAGTTCAGAATAACATCAAACGCCGGCTTTATTGGTGATAATGATTTTGGATATGGAAATTTATGAGGTGTGCTTAATTCTGGGCTCCCAAGCTGCATCAATGAAGATGAATATCAATATAAATTATTGACTGTTAATTCCTGCCATCAGCAACTACTCCCCGGGTGCTGCGTTTTGCCAAGGTCCCACTCTGGATATATCCATCAGTCTGAGAGCCTCTTAAAGCAAAGCAGATTCGCCAATGCATTGCCCCACTTGCCTCATCCCTTTCTTAAATATTAATAAACCAGCATTCAAGTTTGGAAGGAGGTAACTTTATGTTTCTTACAGTTTGAAATTTCTCCATATTTTCTGAAATGTGGTTGTACAAGTCATGAATATATATTCATGAAAACTCTGGACTCTGAAAATTAAGTATTAGAATCAGATATGCAAGAGGAGGTGGGAAGTTGTAAAAATCAATTGATAACCACGTTGGGCCAGACATTTGGGGATATATATGGGGAGGGATGTGTAGACAGACTTTTATAACCCTCCTCACCTTGGCTCAGAGATGAAGGGCGGGGCGGGATGTGGGTGTGGGTGTGGGTTGTCATCACATTCCCATACTCTTATCACAACATCTCAGAGCTTATATTACAAATCCAGTAAACCCTCTTTGCACAAAAGCTATGTTTGTACATTGTGCCGGGCCTGTCATTTTGTTCAATAGCTCACTTCTAAGACCTCCAATTTTCAGGCTCATTAAGCAATCCTCAGCAGTGCAGTGCCAGCCATTCATATAGCGTTTTTTGCCAACAAAGGCTGCATTTAGACCTCATTCATTGTCACACCTGTATGTTTCAACAAGCAACATTGTTGTCCCACCTTTGTGGGCTTTTTCCGGTGAAGTCAAACATTCCTCTGCTTACAAAGAAGATCTGCTACAATAGACGGTCCTCATTTATTTACTTGAGCCAATTGTTAAAGCGGGGAAGAAAAAAAAGACCGATTTCCCACCCTGAAAAGAGAAACTCTTGAGGTATTTGAGACTGCTATAAATCCTTGAGTCCCGAGCCAATTATTGTATTGTATGGGAGAAAGAAAACAGTGTGAAGTTTGTGTACATTAAAGTGATCATCATTCAGTTTCACATGAGAAAAAAATGCTTGATGCATTTCTCTCCCAGTTACTTATTGCTACCCATGAGAGTCTCTTAAGAGTGAGCAAAAAGCTTTTGAGCGTTTGACTTGCACAAAAGGCACTCATCTGATGAGAAATTTACAGATTCTTAGTGTATTCATATTGATCTGAAATGAAGCAAAGTAATGTTTACCATATGAAGTACAAAAATAATTGAATTGGAAGTGGTTATTTTGTAAGACCACTCTTTGAGAAGGTTTACCTGTTTTGGCAAGTATTTAGCGGTGTAATCAGAACAGAAGAGCACATCTACAGAGGATTTATCAAGTACATCAAAGATACCGCTGAGCATATAATTTGTGGGACTGTCAGTCACAATTACATTTGTTTGAGACCTTTTTAACACTTCACATCTAGTTAACTACTCCACTATTCAAATCCCAGCCTTCAATAGGCCTGTATAGTTAACCCAGTCCAATTTGAATAGAATAAGATATGGTCAGAAAACATCATTACATAATGATAGTTAATTAAAGTGCATCAAACAAGTTGTTGAATTGACTATTTGGTATACAATACATAGCTAAGCGGGGTTTGGTTCAGAGAGTAAATGGTATAACAATAAAATGCAGAAATAATTTGCCCATTAAGGGGTCATATATGTTAAACTATTCTCCAAATTCTCTTCGTTTAAGACTGTAATATTGGTGATTGAGCTCAACTGTCGTCATTATCAATATAAGGGCTCTTAATGAAGGTCATAAGTGCCATACCGGCAATAACGAGCCGTCATAAACCAAAATGATTTATAAGAAAATCAAAGATTCCGGGTCACAGTTAAAAATATACTTTTACATAATTAACCAGTTTCCTTTGCCCGCCACCTATGACTTTGCCATCACCAAAAGAAGAGGAAATTAGAAAATCAATATATCTTTATCATAGTAGGCTTAAGAAGAGACAAATAATATCTGATTTTCTTTTATTAGTTTTACACATCTTGATGGCCTTTCTGTTTGTTTTACTTCCCATGTTAATATGGGAGGTGTCAAGACTGAAATATAATAGAATATCCACCTCATAAAATCATAGATACGTTTTTAATGGTCACATATAAAATCTTTAATATAATACCCGATCGTAACGTCTTAAATAACAAAGAGCTAAATTATTATATTGTGTGAGTTGTTAGGTCTAAAGCACCAATAAACACCTAAACACGTTCAAACAATCCAAAGTTCCTGGAACAATGGAGACATTGCAATAAGAGATAAGGAGATTAGCACTTTGTGGGTTTAATGCAGTCAGAGACAATGTCATGTCTTGTAAGTTTGCCACCACAGATAGATCAAGAGGAATAGCCACCTCAGGCAGTCTCTACACATCAAACAACTACAACATACTTGACTGCCAAAGCCTGCATATCAGTGCTAGTTTAACTGACAATGGGGACAGATACAGGCAGTGTGATTAGCCTACAAACAGATGTGAGTGACTTGGTGGGTTGCATCCCAGGTTGCCACTTAGTGGCCATCACTTGCCACATCTAAAAGGTAATGTGCCATGTCAATGACATTCATTTCTGCTGTGCTAGCTGAACAAGTGGCCAGCTTGTGGAGTGAACTGCTTGATAAGTGGACACCCTACCTCCTAAGTCTGAATAACTAAAACGTGTCCTTTTTTGGTTGCTTCAATTTGTTTATAGTGTGCATATGCATGGTTTCAATACTACAAATACTTTCAAGTTCATGTAAATGGAATTTATAATTCTATACTTGAAGACGTATCGATAAACATCAAAAAGATGTGTCAAGCAAGGAGTTAAACAATGATTGGAACACGCTGACTACAAGTGGTCAAGAATTAGGGGTTTGCCTGAAGTGAGGTCTCGCAGCCACTCATCACAACACCCACAACTCACAGAGTCAAAGCTAAAGCCTTTCCGCCCTGTCCTGTCATTACCCGCTTGCCTTTCTTGGTTGCAATGAACTTTGATGCCACAGAAACACAATGAGAGGGCAGCAAGCCTTTGATAGCGAGAGATGAGTTTGACATGATGAAAAGTTATTTACACTAGCACTTAGCTGAAGAATTTTTACCTTTCTTGTCTGTAAAAATAGACACCCATAATATCAGTGCAGGATTCTTTGAGCTCTACTGAAAGAGTGTGGAAATATTTTTAAAAGCTTTATAAAGGCATAAAGAATCATTTGTGGGAGATGAAAGAGAAATCACGACTTAGATCTTTCAAATAAGAGAAAGCATGAATATGATGCTAAAACTTTGTGATCTAACTCTTATACGCTCGTGATGCTTCTCAGATTAAAATCCGATCTCATTACTTTTGACCCATGGCAAAGTTAGTGGCAGCGGTTTTCGGCATAAAAGACAATGCATAATTAGCATGTTGTGTGACACTGCTGTACAGACAGTGAGCTGACGTGTGGCTGACAGCTACTGCTCATAAACGTTCTTTGTACATTTCTGTATCAGCATTGTCTCTCACATGATACCTGTAAATGGATCCTATACTTTAATAAAAACAACTGTCATTTCTTTGAAGAAGTTTTAAGGACAGGCAAGCAAGAGCACTTTTGAAAGAAATATGACTTTGTTGACTTTTTCTATGAAATGAGAAGATATTTGATGTAGTGACAAACCCTCTTCAGTTGTCACACAAAGATGCACACATTGGAGTCAGATGAAGAAACACACAAATTTTGTCACGTCCCTTTTTTTCTCATTTTGATTTCTCCACATTAAATGGTTCACTTTTGGAACAAATGTTATTTAAAAAAGAGATCACAAAATATGTTTTTATAATCATTCATGAAAGCACAAATAAAATACTTTTATTGTGTATAGTATCAATCGTATAAGTATTTATAAACAACATTTTTATTTTGTTTAGAAGAATGCATATATATATATTCCAGACAGTAATGCCGACTTATGCATATATATATAAAGGCAGTCAAGAAACTTGCTCAGACAGGCAATATCCTCGTCCTGTTATATATATTTGATGATGATATCATCTAATCATCTATTTTTCAGAATATCCGATAAATGATATCAATTTATTGCACGTCTATTGGTATCAGGTTTGGTGCAACACGATGTTTTTGCCTGGGAGCTTCATAGTATATTTTTCAATTCTTTATTCTCTGATTACGATGATATAGAATTTGAACCATATCCATTGCCATTTTATCCACCTATTTAAAACGGATGTGTTCTGCAGTGGTTCAAACTCCTCAAATCATCCTCATTTCTGATTACATTGTTAACTACAACATAAATCTATTCCAAGACATAATTGAAAAAAAGTGTGTGTATTGAGAGAGCCAACTTGAGGACAAGTATTCCGCCAGTGCTAGGAAAGTGCTCATCTTGGCTATCCAATGTGAATAATGATGAGTCAAGATGAGACATATCGCAACACACAAGTCCGTGAGCAGACAAAAGACTTGACAGAAAACTGCCTTGTCTGCAAGGCTTTATTACAGTACATCAAATGTTGATATGGCGGTGTTGTACTTTGATAAAAAGCTGATGGTTGGCAGTGTTTGTCATGCACATTGTCTTGTGTTACACGTGGTTTGTCTCTTTGTGCTCCCGCCCATACAGCCTCGTTGAGGAAGACTCGATGGCAGATCAGAAAGCAAATGGTCAGAAGCCCATGCTGTGTACCTGTCCCATCAACTCTAAAAAAACAAGAGAATGTATCCACTCTTAACAACAATGCAGAAAGAATAGAAAGTATCAAACCTTAACACTGTAAAAATACAATACAAGAACAATTGTTAACATAACAAAATATCATGAACTTTTGACTATGTAAAAAATATAATATTGTCTCCGTGATGGAATCTGAAAAAACCATTAACAAACATTTGCATCCCCCTTTACATTGTAAAACAACCGAATGTTTACCACTCTGATCAAAACAAACTTCAAATGAATATACATTCAGATTTAGCATATTTTAACACCAATTTCCAACAAATATCAGATTTGTGGACTCCTTTGTTTGAGCGAGCTGCATAGAATATCTAATAAGGAAAATGATATGATTCACAGGGCGAGTGCCTATCTTGGCATATCATGACCTTATGTTTCACACTTATAGTAAATTAAAGCTCTACATATGGAAATAAACTGAATTTGCATTAGCACATCTAAATATTTAGATTGTATTTAATATTCCACAGTGAATGGTCTTATAAAAAGTACTGTTTTACACTCTATCAGTGGTAGGTCGTCCTTGGTGCTTGCCTGTAGCACCTCAGCTGGTAACATCAAAAAGCAACCAAAAAGCTACAAAGCGATGCCAATTTCCGGCATAGCAACATGTGAATGTCACTTTCAAACAGCTTTAATTGGCTTCATTAGAGAAGTTGCACCTGGGTATAGGTTACCTGATTAATTAGCATAAGACACGAGGACAGCCAAGGGAGAGTCACATGAGAGGGAGACTACAGGATCAATGGGCTAATCAGAAATTGAAGATGTCACGCTGAGTAGACATTGTCTTGTGGACATATGCTGATGTTGTTGGCTTGTGCTGTAACACTAGTGGGTGCTGAAGGGCTCATTAGACACATTGGCTTTTGATGTCATTTTGGGACAAAGTGTTACCACAAAACAATGGAATTAGGTAAACTCTAGAGAGGGGGTCAGCATTGTTCTAAATCACCACGTGTTGATTTGCGAAAAACATCGATACTTGGAGTTACAATAGTACTTTGATTCAGTCATATTTCTGATTAATTGCCAGAGGGGGCCCTATAATATTCTGCATCTGTCATGGTTCTCCAGGAAAACAAAAGGCAGCTACTGTGTGTACTTTTACATTGCATATTGTATTGCATATGGAGGGCCAATGTTATATGATTTGATATTAAATTGATGAATATTAATGAACGCCCTTGTGTTATCAATGACAATTTGAAACCTGAAAACAATCCATTCAACTTTCCATTGATATAATATATAGTCTTTATTTAATTGGTGACATTTATTGCAAAAGCTATGAAGGAATACGAAGTCCTATGATTCTGAGAGCGGCAATGATTAAAGTTGACATGAGAAATAAAGAGGTATCGTGAAGGAGATGGCAGCTGGCTTTCTGATCCCAGAGATCGCTATCGACGATACCTGATGACTTTAATGGGCCTAACAAATCAGGTTTGTGCAGCTCTTGATCCTCAGATGAGGGAGATGTGTAGACAATGGGTAAGGTACACAAGAAAGCCTTTGATGTGTGTAGGAACAGCTGAGAGCCAGAGCCAGGCAGATGGACTGCTGCTTAAATCTCCATCCCCCTCTGATAAGCCAATTGGCTTAGCATTGGATAAGCCATCGTGGGTCAGTGTGGATTTAATCCAGACTAAAAAGAATATTGGGTTTTATAGGTGATTACACATAGGGGGATAGGGTAACAAATATTACTCACTGGTACCCTGCTGATGTGAAATGTCACATGATGCTCCCAAGTATAATTAAGCAAATTGACGGAAATGTGATTAACATGCGCAATTTACTAATAAAACACCTTAGACGACGGAGCCCAAATTAAATGAGAATATAACTGACAAAGTGTACAGGACAGCCAGATGGAATAGAAAAGAAACATAACTCTGCTCACCACTGTACATGATTATGCCTTGAGCTTTTAGAGAATATCTCAGAAAACACTAGAAAAAAGACAGACTTCGCTTACTAATGTTAGCAGAATATGGTTTGAGCTTAAATAGAATATTTCAAAATATAACAGAATCAAGAGAATCAACCACGTCTAAAAGGGGGAATCGAGGTGTTGGAGAAGAGGCCATTTTAAAAGATCTGTTATCACATTCATTTTAAATTTAAAACATACAATTATAAAATTATGTGATTGATATTGCCAAGATGTACAATAATCTAGACTGCAACAACTGATGTCCAGTAGTTAAAAAGATTTTTCTCACTTAGTCATCAATACGTATGATAATGGCAAACATGAAAAACACACAAAGGAAATGAATGGGAATGCACAAACACGGACAGTGGATCATGATATTGAGGGCATTTATCAATGGTTTATCATTTTCACCATAACAATAAAAGTGAAAGAGACGTTGTCAGTGGCAGGCCAGAGAGCTATGTGTATGAGGAGGCCCCAGCTGTTATGGAACTGAGGGAGGACAGGCTACATTGTTAGGCTCAGTCTATGCAGATCTATGGCTGGTCACTTGTCATCTGGGGGTCAACACAGACTCAATACTCTCAGAGAAGGCTCGGGTGCTGCCTTGCATGAATAGGAGCAGGAGGTGTCAGTGTCTTCGATCCTCAGTGAAAAGTGATGCTGCTGATGCGAGTCGGTCCGCTTTGATGTTTGACAACAAAGACATTGGCGACAATGATGCGGCTTGTGGGCCTGATCCACTGAACATGGTCGATCTCACCCAACACTTGAAGACACAGGATTCTATGACACGTTTTGTCTCCTCTCCGGTGGATGTGTTCCATCCACCTAATCCACAAAAGGATCTGAAACGATCATAGTGGACACCACACACTTCGCCGGGGCGGGCGGCATTGTCCCGTCTCGCCTTTTATGTGTGGCATCCCTCACACGTCTTCATTCTGGATGCGGCGTCATCTTGTCTCTGTCTGCAGCCTCTGCTTCCTTACACGTACTTCACCCACAATTGCTCCTCACTGTTGCTCATTTCCAAATGTCTGTGATACCATGCGTCCAGCGCTTGCTCTTGTCATCGAAACCAATGTGCTATTAATGTACAGACTATGAAAAATCACACGTTTCAATAGCAAACGCCCTTTCCTGAAATCGTCAATAGTGAATAACGATGCTCTCACCTTTGTACTGATTGGTCGATTTACTACTAACATTGCCTCGTTCCACTCCTTATTCTTACTCTGCCTGAAGGCTACTCAAGGAGCAGCTTGCATTGCCCGTGGTCTAAATGTCTCTATTCTCACTCTATCTATTCTCACTCTTCCGGATCAGCCTATATTGTCCGTGGTCTGGATGTCTCTATTCTCACTCTATCTCTTCTCACTTCTGGATCAGCCTATATTGTCCGTGGTCTGGATGTCTCTATTCTCACTCTATCTCTTCTCACTTCCGGATCAGCCTATATTGTCCGTGGTCTGGATGTCTCTATTCTCACTCTATCTCTTCTCACTTCCGGATCAGCCTATATTGTCCGTGGTCTAAATGTCTCTATTCTCACTCTATCTATTCTCACTCTTCCGGATCAGCCTATATTGTCCGTGGTCTGGATGTCTCTATTCTCACTCTATCTCTTCTCACTTCCGGATCAGCCTATATTGTCCGTGGTCTGGATGTCTCTATTCTCACTCTATCTCTTCTCACTTCCGGATCAGCCTATATTGTCCGTGGTCTGGATGTCTCTATTCTCACTCTATCTCTTCTCTAATCCGGATCAGCCTATATTGTCCGTGGTCTGGATGTCTCTATTCTCACTCTATCTATTCTCACTCTTCCGGATCAGCCTACATTGTCCGTGGTCTGGATGTCTCTATTCTCACTCTATCTCTTCTCACTCTTCCGGATCAGCCTATATTGTCCGTGGTCTGGATGTCTCTATTCTCACTCTATCTCTTCTCACTCTTCCAGATCAGCCTATATTGTCCGTGGTCTGGATGTCTCTATTCTCACTCTATCTCTTCTCACTTCTGGATCAGCCTTTATTGTCTGTGGTCTGGATGTCTCTATTCTCACTCTATCTATTCTCACTTCCAGATCAGCCTATATTGTCCGTGGTCTGGATGTCTCTATTCTCACTCTATCTATTCTCACTTCCAGATCAGCCTATATTGTCTGTGGTCTGGACGTCTCTATTCTCACTCTATCTCTTCTCACTCTTCCGGATCAGCCTATATTGTACATGGTCTGGATGTCTCTATTCTCACTCTATCTCTTCTCACTACCGGATCAGCCTATATTGTCCGTGGTCTGGATTGGGATTGTATCCATGTCTTTCAGAGCTCTTTTCAGGTATTTTCATCTAAAATTGGCAGAAACTTGAGGGTCTATTTTGAATGTCTTTCTGTCTCGTGTTCACACCTTTCTTGCCATTGCACACAAAAGCTTTATTTTATACTGTACATAATGCTGTGCTGCCTTCTTTTTGCATGTTAGTTTCGTGATTAAGCCCTGTTTTCGTGATATCAGAAGGTTTCAAACAAAAAAAAAACAAGTTATTTCATAAAATCTCTTTATCTCTTTAGATGAAATTTTCATCAATATTCCCAGCAGTGCAATTGGTATGGCAATATTTTATGTTTATTTGGTTTGAACATTTAAAGAATATTAGATACATGGCTGTCTTTTATGTCTGATCACCTTCATGTTTTGTACCCTCTGGACAGGCAGAACCACCCATCAGGTTGCGAGCGCCTTTAATCGTGATGGGAATTTTTGACAAAAACTGGCCTGCTATGCTAAGCCCAGCTTTACATTAAACGATCCATTTCTCATAGCCTAATGACTTTTCTTGTGGGCAAGTGTATGGATTTATCGGAAATTGTCATAGGAACTGGTGAGTTATGCGAAAACATCAAAGGTCTACAAATAGAGGAGCCATCAACAAGGGGCCTTAGTATCACACTGTTTTCAAAATTATATAGTAATTAGCCCATGGCAATCCCTGTCCGATCGATGCAGGCCCAGAAAAAGGAATAAGGCTTCAAAAGAAAATAATTATTGTTATTGGCCTTTTGTGGATTGATTTTGTCTGGTGTGGTGTCGTCACATGGGAGACTAAAGGGGTAGAGCAGGGAGGTCTGTTGTGTGATGAATGACGCTGTATCTAGATGTCTCTTGTTTGGGGGTAGGGTAGAGCAGGGAGGTCTGTTGTATGATAAATGACGCTGTATCTAGATGTCTCTTGTATGGGGGTAGGGTAGAGAAGGGAGGTCTGTTGTATGATGAATGACGCTGTATCTTGATGTCTCTTGTATGGGGGTAGGGTAGAGCAGGGAGGTCTGTTGTATGATGAATGACGCTGTATCTTGATGTCTCTTGTATGGGGGTAGGATAGAGCAGGGAGGTCTGTTGTGTGATGAATGACGCTGTATCTTGATGTCTCTTGTATGGGGGTAGGGTAGAGCAGGGAGGTCTGTTGTGTGATGAATGACGCTGTATCTTGATGTCTCTTGTATGGGGGTAGGGTAGAGCAGGGAGGTCTGTTGTGTGATGAATGACGCTGTATCTTGATGTCTCTTGTATGGGGGTAGGGTAGAGCAGGGAGGTCTATTGTGTGATGAATGGCGCTGTATCTTGATGTCACTTGTATGGGGGTAGGGTAGAGCAGGGAGGTCTGTTGTGTGATGAATGACGCTGTATCTTGATGTATCTTGTATGGGGGTAGGGTAGAGCAGGGAGGTCTGTTGTGTGATGAATGACGCTGTATCTTGATGTCTCTTGTATGGGGTAGGGTAGAGCAGGGAGGTCTATTGTGTGATGAATGGCGCTGTATCTTGATGTCACTTGTATGGGGGTAGGGTAGAGCAGGGAGGTCTGTTGTGTGATGAATGACGCTGTATCTTGATGTATCTTGTATGGGGGTAGGGTAGAGCAGGGAGGTCTGTTGTGTGATGAATGGCGCTGTATCTTGATGTCTCTTGTATGGGGGTAGGGTAGAGCAGGGAGGTCTGTTGTGTGATGAATGACGCTGTTTCTTGATGTCTCTTGTATGGGGGTAGGGTAGAGCAGGGAGGTCTGTTGTGTGATGAATGACGCTGTATCTTGATGTCTCTTGTATGGGGGTAGGGTAGAGCAGGGAGGTCTGTTGTGTGATGAATGACGCTGTATCTTGATGTCTCTTGTATGGGGGTAGGGTAGAGCAGGGAGGTCTGTAGTGTGATGAATGGCGCTGTATCTTGATGTCTCTTGTATGGGGGTAGGGTAGAGCAGGGAGGTCTGTTGTGTGATGAATGATGCTGTATCTTGATGTCTCTTGTATGGGGGTAGGATAGAGCAGGGAGGTCTGTTGTGTGATGAATGACGCTGTATCTTGATGTCCCTTGTATGGGGGTAGGGTAGAGCAGGGAGGTCTGTTGTGTGATGAATGATGCTGTATCTTGATGTATCTTGTATGGGGGTAGGGTAGAGCAGGGAGGTCTGTTGTGTGATGAATGACGCTGTATCTTGATGTCTCTTGTATGGGGGTAGGGTAGAGAAGGGAGGTCTGTTGTGTGATGAATGGCGCTGTATCTTGATGTCTCTTGTATGGGGGTAGGGTAGAGCAGGGAGGTCTGTTGTGTGATGAATGGCGCTGTATCTTGATGTCTCTTGTATGGGGGTAGGGTAGAGAAGGGAGGTCTGTTGTGTGATGAATGGCGCTGTATCTTGATGTCTCTTGTATGGGGGTAGGGTAGAGAAGGGAGGTCTGTTGGGTGATGAATGGCGCTGTATCTTGATGTCTCTTGTATGGGGGTAGGGTAGAGAAGGGAGGTCTGTTGGGTGATGAATGACGCTGTATTTGATGTCTCTTGTATGGGGGTAGGGTAGAGCAGGGAGGTTAATTGTGTGATGAACAATGATTCGTGCTTTTGTAGAATAATAAAGAAAAGGGCTAGTAATTCTATTTCTCTGAACTCACCAGACGATATAAAGTATATCGCTATAAATCGAACAGTGCATTTAGCCTATTCAATAGCAAGTTGTCGATATCCATGACCGGAATATCCATGACCGGAATATCCATGACCAGAATATCCATGACCGGAATATCCATGATCAGAATATCCATGACCGGAATATCCATGACCAGAATATCCATGACCGGAATATCCATGACCGGAATATCCATGACCGGAATATCCATGACCGGAATATCCATGACCGGAATATCCATGACCGGAATATCCATGACCAGAATATCCATGACCGGAATATCCATGACCGGAATAACCTTTCCTTAAATTAAAAAGATCATCAACGTCAGTTATATGTGGTTGAAGACTTTGGTTGTATCTAAAATTTTGTTTTAGCATTTTAGGTTTAAAACCTTCACTAGTGGTTTTTAGGTGAAATATCTCAAGGTCCGACTTTGTCCAGTCCACACAGGTCACAAGAGACCGATGATTCTCGTAGCGTACATTAAAAAAAATTGAGTCGTTTCAGATTGAACAGATAATTTTTATTTTTTTTAAATCGACATGACAAGTCGTTCACTTCGTTAACTGGTCCTTCTAATCTATTTAGTATTAGTGTCTATAACATCATGACGTATTAATCCCTTAAATACCAAATTTGAAAAGAACGGTTTTGGTTTGAAACCAGCCTGTGAGATTATAAAGTTGAATGGGGCATAGCGCCGAATGCGTTCGCACATATTCTGTTCATTTATAATACTGGTAGCCAAGCTATGAAAGCGCTCAAAACATGTCAGCCATCTTAACGAGTTTATCGAAATGTGGCTCAAAATATCTTTAAGGCCTTACACGTGATGTTTTATTGTATATTTGGTGAATATATTAAGCGATATGTTTGCCATATTCTGCTGACATATCAACAAGGCGCCTTACATTTATATTTTTATGATCAAAATCTTCAGATAGAAGAGGGAAACCCCTCTCTGTGTGATTCTCATCACAAACGAACATAAATTATGATATTCATCTCCATGTCTCCATTATCATAAATCCTGCAATATCTTTGACCGGAAATAATGTTATTTCATCCACAGATTTCTGTTTTGAAGCCAAGATGCCATATCTGGGATTGGCCATCACAGATCTATAATTCTAGACATTGAAAGCATGGGGTTTTAGCATTATATTTTATGCATTCCTTTTTAAAACATACCTATAATGACTGAATAATTTACTGAATAATTTACTGAATAATTTACTTTTTACAAATCACTACCATTACATATATTTCCTTTATTCATAGCTCTAAAGTGTTGAAATTATTGAATACATGTAGTTGTTTTTTTTTTCAAATTCACAAAAAAAAAACAATGTTAATAATATATTGTTGTCTGACAGCAACGCATTTATGTAAATGCAGTGGAAGGCTGAGCGGTTACAATGTGGTGGTTCTGGTGGCAGGCATGATGGAATATGTGGTTAAACCAACCAGCATGAGCATTATGATTAAAAAGCGCCTTGGTGGTAATGATGCTGTAATAGTAATAATCGCCACTCCTGGCTAACTGTGTGCTAACAGCTGTAAATAATAAACCGGGGATCAAAGGCATCGCTGGGGCCCCATGGCAGAATGCGGTGTGGTACTGGTGCACTGTGTGTTTGGACGAACAACGTGGTATTAGTCTTGGCTCAATTTATTGTAGAATGTGCATTAGGATAAATAATATTCTATATAATGCAATAACAGTTTGAATTCAGGGAAATAATATAACTAGGACAGGTTAGATAGCTAGATTACTGTCATGGGGCATATTAGTGGAGCAGAGTAGTGGATGGTGGTGGTACCATGGGGCAGAGTAGTGGATGGTGATGCTACCATGGGGCAGAGTAGTGGATGGTGATGATGTCATGGGGCAGAGTAGTGGATGGTGATACTGCCATGGGTCAGAGTAGTGGATAATGAAGCTGTCATGGGGCAGAGTAGTGGATGGTGATACTGCCATGGGTCAGAGTAGTGGATAATGAAGCTGTCATGGGGCAGAGTATTGGGTAGAGTAGAAGAAGGTGATGCTGTCATAGGGCAGAGTAGTGCATGGCGATGCTACCATGGGGCAGATTAGTGAATGATGATGCTGTCATGGGGCAGAATAATGAATGGTGGTGCTGTCATGGGGCAGAGTAGTGGATGGTGATGCTACCATGGGGCAGATTAGTGAATGGTGATGCTGTCATGGGGCAGAATAATGAATGGTTATGCTGTCATGGGGCGGAGTAGTGATGTTGTCATGGGACAGAGTAGTGGATGGTGATGCTGTCATGGGGCCCACGTCACACACGCCCAGAGCTACTCGTAGCTGACAGGCAGTGTGCTGATATAAACTATTTATTGACAAATAATAATGTAACTGTTTGCTGTGAATTCGTGTTAATTATTAATATTGAGGCTCTTTGATGTTATTTGGGCAGGTAAAATCTGTGATGCGTCTATCTTCTAATACTTGTACGTTGACTGGCAAAAATAGTTCAATTGGTAGAGCAATTGTTATGAGTCCCAGTTTCAAATCCCGACCAGTTACTCTCAAGCGCTAAGCTAGAATTGTCTAGAATGAGCGCTATATAAATGTCAACATTATCACTATTATTAAAGGTATTCCTCCGGCTGAGTGGAGATACAGGATCATACACCATTGAGGACACATTACATTTTCAAGGTATGAATCACAGACTAGTTGTATTTGCTAGATTTCCTAAACTTAATCCTAAACGTGGATGGGATTATTATAACCCAAGGCTAAATGGTCTGCAAAAACTTCTGCAATAAATTTGAAATCAGTTCTGAGAAAATTACGTACAATGATGTTCACAATTTCGGTCAATATGATCAAGTTCTTGTGTAATGATTCATGCAGCTTTTACAGACAATTGAATATATCCCCTCCTTGATGTGTTACTCTTCACAGGATGCAAATGCTGTCAGAAATGTTGTCAAATGAAAACATTGTTTTCAGACTCTGAGGAAACATTGATGCGCCCCTCAAGCCACTTGGATGTCTGATTCCACCGCAAATTACAATTGATGGGGAATTACTTTCCAAGACCATTGTCCGCGGTAACATTGTCCCTTCAATCTTTTGCTTCAGTGAGTAGCGTGTTTTCCATAGTGAGGAGTAACTCAGCCACTGGCAGTGCCCCGCTTCAACCACCTACCAGCACACTGTCACCAGCTTGTCTTTCCATCAACCATATTCGTGTGTCTGACTAAATTGGCATCCAAATCCAATAAGTGCAACCTGCAGGTGAAATTGATAACAATAAAAGGGAAGTTTATTAGGCCGATCGTGGGCCTGTCTGCCCAATTCTGAGGTGTGCCAGATCAAAAGAAACCGTCTGCTCCGCCGGGGGAAAGCGTACACGTAATATTCCAATAGAATGATGAGCGGTGAGACATTTTTAACGACATTGCTTTGATCATGAAATGGATATAGAGAGCCGGATCTGGGATGAGAGAGTGAGGGTTGGGGAGAGTTTCACGGCAGTGGTGACCCGGGTTTGGTCCCGGAGGCAGCTTCCTTGCCGGGCTCCTCACCTGTGACTGCCATAGATTCTCACAGCTACGGTCACCCACCAATCACCTCATCATCGATGACGGTCCCATCCCTTTGATGTTGCATACTCACTCCCAACAGTGTTTATTATTCTACCCAGATCAATTGGGTTTCATGTGCCAACAAACTCATAAAGAGGTTATTTTGAATACCCAATAGCTTTGAAAATTATACTTTTTCATGTAGAAAACTGATAACCGCAGCAAGATCAAAGGGATGCTGGATCGGGGCGCTTTATGCCATAACGACAACCCACAATCTACACAATGAGTTGGCACATTAAAGCGGGGGCCTTCCTGGTGTGAAGATCAATAGTCACACACTGATAACATAACATTTCAAAGGCCCCTGTCCTGTCCACACCAGCGGGAGGTAGGCCACACACACCAGGCAGCGGACTTGACCTCAAGCCTTATTGTCACAATGTCACACACTCCAGTAACACACCCATTATCAAATTATATTGAATATATAAAGGCAACTTAACCTTCAAGTGGAAAGTCAGAATATATGTGCTTCATTCATGCATATGTCCATGGTTATTTTCCTACCTCAAGATAATAACATAAGATTCTTCTGAAAAACATTGAATGCCTCTTACTATACATGTCACAGCATAGTGCCAACATTATATACTTAGTTAATACAAAACCCAGGAGAATGCTCCGAGCGACTAATCAGAAACGTTTGATATCTCCTAGCCATGTTTATGTTAAATACAAACTTGGGGTATACATTCAACACTTTCAACATTTTAGGGCACACATAAATTGAGTACATGTTTTGCCACGAACCATATACTCAATTCAGTTGACAACCAACTAGAGCCCAAATTATCTGAATAAACACCCTGAAAATTAGGGTATAACCCATCAGTAATTGGAACAACAGTGCCTATACTAAGGGTGGAACCTTGAGGAATTAAAGACTAGGGCATGCAGCATCTGATCACAGGACCTTGAGTAGAATATATGCCTTAAGACCCAGTACACAGGGAACTATGACTAAACCTTTCTGTCACACTACCTACAGGAACCCAGACCAGTATGAATACCTTTGTGGTAGAATCCTTAAGGAAATCGTGTGACTGCCCTTTTGGTAGAGTCCTTATAGGAACTCAGTCTCGTGGGACTACCCTTTTGGTAGAGTCCTTAAGGAACTCAGATTCGTGTGACTACCCTTTTGGTACATTACCTACAGGAACTCAGACTCGCGTGACTACCCTGTTGTTAGAGTCCTTATAGGAACTCAGACTCATATATGACTGCCTTTTATAAGCACACAACCTGTCCCTTCAACTAGACAATTTAACTTTTGGTCAGAGTATAATGCAATAATATTATTCAGTAGAGTATATAGAATAAATTCTTAAAATGCAATTTTGACTTTGTTAATAAGACCATTTGTTTATCATGCGATAAGTTGTACACTTTTGCGTGACCTATGACTGTCCGGTTTAGCGCGATATTTGTCTCCACCGTTTTTGAGTAACATACACATTTGAGCTTGCAATTACCATTCATCTGTACACTAATTTAATTGGCTCCAATAGTTCGGTGAAAAAAAGAATCTTTCAAAGCTTTATCAATTCTCATATCTTTACAATTTCAATGATAATCAACACGACAATCCAGAAGTACTTAAGCACCGGTCAATATTAGAGATAAGCATATACCAGCGGAGAGTTTCATGATACCAGGTTCCCAGATATCCTCTCCTTAAATGTCAGCAAAACGTATGCCTTTAATTTATTAAGCATATTAGTAGAAATGACATTCTCGTGGCCCGTGCGCAGAGTGACGTGGCTTTGCGCAACTGATGAGCCAGCCTCACAGGCCATTACCAGAAGAGTCCCGATACATGTACGGGCCACATTGTCGTGTTCATTACTGGCAAGACATAACGCACGGCCCTAATGGCGGGTCTTTATGATAGCTCACAAAGGCAAAAAGATGCTCAAGCTGGCGATAATCACTGGTATCTCCCAAGTGAAATATTCCCATTATTGGCCAATTGTGGTTACAATAGGGGGATAACATGTCTTTCTACACAATTTTATGGGAGAATTCTTTTGTCTTTTGTTTGGGAGTGAAAGTGAACACAGTCCATTATCTTCACGATCTCTTGCTAAGTTTGAAATATTTTACAAAGTATGTTTTTATATTTCTTTTAGGTTACAGTCTGAACTTAATATAATGGACGCATGAGTCGTGTGATGGATCTGCCCTTTTCTATCCCATATCAAACTACAAAAGAATCAGCCAAATCCGTGAACCTGTTTTTCAATCTGACAGGTTCTCCAATATCACGTGTCGTGATCCAGAAAGTTGCAGAACTTTTGGTTCTGGTATTGAATTGTCATGTGTAGTTTGAATGGGTCAGCCCAGTGCAAAGGTGCAACCTGTTAGCTCTGGTGTATGCATGCGCCACGTACACTGATGATCAACCTAAATGTTTTGAAAATGGAACTGGGACTAAATTGGAAACGGAAGTACGGTTCAGGAAATATCTTCTGAAACATTTATGTAAAGGTCTAGCATTTGGAAATAAAGTATAGCCTGGACTTTTATGTTTATTCCTATTGTAAAAAATAGAATAATATATAATGACAATTCAACAATTAGTATGTCAATTATCTTCAGCAGTTGGGCACGTAAGCCAGCAGTCGGATCCACCATCGAAGCCTTTGATGTTACCAAGGTAAGGTCCATTGCTGTTGCAAACTTTATTGGAAGTCATTGGCATCCTGCAGCACAAAGCGGTTTATGGCTGTTTTATAATGATTGCTAATGACTGCGTTTTCTTTGACCCAGTGGTATGTACGTTTGATACAAGCAGGTTTATGTGCTAGGTGCTATCACCGGTGGGTAATAATCTAGCAGAGTGTGTTAGCGAATCAAGCATCTCAGGTCACCATCAAACAACATGAAAGCGACTGCACACCGGCATATCTTGCTTTTATACCCAGGTTTCATGTTCCAAGAACTCAAACAAGGGTACAAATGCCAACTATGCTGCCTTTTGGGCTCAGTTTTGTGGTTGGATTATTGGTCTAGGGTTCCTTTATGTAAAATAAAAGAAACAAGAGAAGGTATTATATACCAAACCAGAGATAGAAAAAGGTCATTATGACCCAACGTCTTCTGAAAACGAACCCTTTCTCTCATGCAAAAAATCCCTTCAATCTATACTTGACTTTTACTATTATTTTAAATATTTCTATGGTTTCTTTAAAATATATTTTTTTGAATCAGTGTTGGAGATGTTATATTGACTTTCTTTGATTGAATATCTGGATGTTTGATAAGGAACATACACGTCTAGTTAAATGTATTCAAGCTAAATATAAACATTATTCAATAAAAAAACCTGTATCTTGAAAATGCCTATAGGTCCTTTTTGGTTTGATGCATCCTATTTATAGCATTATCAAAGGATATACACTAATATTTGTTCTATATATAACAAAACTAGAGTAATGTTTAGATGTAATATATTAGTTTTTACAATGCCATGTCCTGGCAGAAACAGTTTTAAACAAAGTTTCCAGAAGAAAAGTGAAAGGAAACTTTGACATTGATGTTGAAAATGCAGAGTTTAATAAAGCATCCTCAAAGCATGTACATCCTATTGTTTTGTTGTGGCGTACTACTTGCTTCCTGTATGGTCCACCATATCTGCCTGGGTGTTATCAAATATGACAACACAGCGTGGAGTGTGTATATCTCAGCTCGGGAGGCCCGGGATGGAGCATTCCCTAATAAGACAGGTCGCTTCAAACAGAGAATGCGACTTCCGGCAAAACATAACAGAGTGTCCGCTCTGATCATTAATCCTTCAGCAACTCATACAAGTTGGTGAAAAATTACACAATAGATCACCATACATCACCGCCACTTTGTGTAACTCTCAGTTCACGTGAATGGGCTGACTTTGTAACGCCTAATTATGCCTTGGAGGGACAAACTTGCTGGCTGGGACTGAAGGCTGGGGATATGTAGCTTCTCGCCACTACAAAGGGAAGCGGCATCTGATGGATGAAGTTAATAGACATCAAAGGTAGGCTTGGCTTTCACCAGACAATGTTTGACCACACAAAAGCCCACAAGATCCATCACGGCGATGTATGACCCTTACTGGCCTGTGATGTTGCTTGGAGTACTACCAACTTGCCCACACAGGCAAACTTACAACAATTATGCGGCGGTTATGGCACCGGGGTCCGACCGGGGAGGTCCTCAGCACCAAACTTGACTGCAATTATACGCGGTGTGTGGCAAGGAGGTCCGACAGGAGGACAGGCCCTTCCCCTCGCTTCGATCCCACAACGACAACATCAAAGGGCTTGTGTTTGGTGCGACTTGCACACACTAAATTGATGTTGGGGCTCCAAGGTATTAGACGGATAAACAATAATGCGTCCGTCACGCGGCGACAGCACTTCAAGAGCGCTGTCATCTTGGGCTTTTTTCTCAAAGAGGGTCCGGATCATAGAAGGAACCGTGGATGATGCTGTCTTCATTTTTGGCACCAAGAAAAATGTCCGGCTAAGCCTTGGCGACACAAGGGATTGCAAAGTGCTCAACATGAAAGGACTGCTTGATTGACATGCCAGCACCAAAAGAAATCAGTCCGATGGCAAAAGATAATTGCCACATCCTCCATGAAAGATATTTGTATCCGCGTATGGCATGTGTGGCACACTGACGGAGGGAAACATTTATTTATTTATTTTCCTCAGGTGATCATACATCAGGGTCTTAAAGTGATATTATATTATATAAACACTACTACACTCGGTCATATTGTGATAAGTAGTCAAGTAGCTTCATATTTGGGTAAAATGTTTGATGTTCAATCAAAAATGGTTCACCAGCAGGCATTTTAGAAGAAAAAAACATGTTGATTGTGGAATGTTTTGATAAAAAAATTGTCTGACTTTCATCGCTGATTTTGAGATTATTCCAAACTAAGGTTAAATATATTATTGTAAGCATTGAGAACTATACCGATCGTATGACGTCATGAACCGGAAGTAATCACACAAGAATAAATTCTGTGAAAAGAAATACAATTGTGTGTTTATATCTGAAAAGAAAAAGAAATCTAAAATGCTGATCGGTTCAAAACAAAGAGAGACATGGCAACTGTATAAATGATAACTTATGGGTATAACTAGCCCTATACATCAGTGGTAAATGATGATGCACAAAGGGATGTCTGACCATCCCGCCACACAACAAACAGTTTTGCGGAGGACACAAGTCTACGCGGGACCGACATCAAGAATCTTGCGGTCTTTGTGATGCCTCGGGGAACGCTTTATTGAAAACAGTTATGATCTTTATATGAGTCTTGTTTTGGATAAGGTTATTGCTTGGGAGATCATACACGTCCCTTATGTGGATGCATGTCTGATCAGTCCTTACCTTCTCTTTTTGCTTTATCTATCAGGCATATGTAGCTTCTCTATAGAACTGCCTCCAGCATGAGAACCAGGATGTGTCTGTTGTTGTTAATCAGACAATATCGTCACGGAGTTCATTACCTCTTGCTTTGTGTTATGTTTGAGTTTGACTTGAGTTTGAGTTTGAGCTGATTTGCTTTTCTTGCTTAATGCTTGGTAGTTAACTCTCCCGATGAAGAATTTACACTCAATTTATAAACACGATTTTTGATATCAATATTTTCCTCTTTTCAAAAGAACTATAAAAACGAGTCAATATCAGTCATTTGGTTTACTTCAAAATTTGTCACCTCTGCCTATTGCACACTATAAATTCCATTGATGTAACAGTAATACTGAACATATTTGTTATATTTTATATTGTTTTAGTATATGTATGTATTCAAAATGTACGAAGTACAAATTACAATATATTTATATGTGAACAAATAGAGTTATGTGAAAATGTACACTGTGAGATTTAAGAAGTGTTTGGTTTTTACACCCTTCACTCAGAGAGATGGGGTGAACCAAATCACACTAAACGTTGGTTTGGATGCAGTTTCGTGGCATGTCAATTACGGAAGGTGATGTTTAGTGTATGACTGCGTGCCGAGCTTCACACTGAATTTTGCTGGGACTTGACACAACTTTAAACACAGGCGGTCCCCTTTGATTTGCCAGGTCAAATGGGTTTGTTTCAGGGACTTTCCGGCTTTTGAGCAGCTACTTACCAAGCTTTAACTTTATCATGCTCCGCCATTTTGCTAACTTGGATTTTTATTATTATCCATAGATTCTTTTTGAATTGTTAAATCATACATAACTCTAACAATATACTTTCCAGTCCATGCATACAAAACAGTGTTTTGTGATATACCAAAGAGATCATCCTATCCTCAGACAGTTCTCTTTGAAGCCCAATGCACCAAGATATGTTGTTGCGTGCAACATAAATACATAATGGCGTACTTGTATTAACATATTGACTTATACTTTATAGTTCTTCTTCATGGGAACCTGGATTGAGTCTGAATTGCTGATGAATTGTTCAAATACATGATATATCTTTTTTTTTTTTTTTCATTTTGCATAACATATCATTTTAAGCCTTTTCCAAACTTATCCTTGTATTTCATACCATCACTAGAAATGGGAGACATTGAACATGAAATGTGTATTACATACTTCCTATTGCAGTGGGTACATGGTGTCACTTTCACCCACCCTAAATTAGTGTTATCCAATCAACAATGGGCAAAACCCAGAAAGGTGATCTGGAGGGCTTTGTGGAACGTACAGGGTCTCTTCTATTTCAACCAAAGTAAAAGTAAAATTTGGTGGAGTTTATAGAGCTCTAGTGGAGTTGAGTTAAACCCATTTAAACAACCAAATAGGATCCGTTTAAACGGGTTTGACTCAGTTTTTGCAGCTGGCAACTGATATAAAGTATTTATGTTTTCTTTATTTAATGTCATCCACAGAATAATCAAGTATTTTCTGGGAGATTTTAGATGCAATTATATATAAAATATGAATAACTACTGAAAGAGTTAGGTATTTAAAAAAATCTCATGCAAACGGTATTTTGCATAAATAGTACCAAACTCAAACTTCTCCAGAACACCTATCTGGGCTTTGCCGATTGATGATTGGAGAATACCAAGCATAAATGGATCCAAAAAAAGAACACATTCTCCAACTTATACACATATTCAAGAAAGAATTTTAGCACCTTCGTTTTATTGAAGAAAAAATAAAATATATAAAAAAATTAGCAGAAAGACATCTGCTATTCAATGAGGTAATCCAGTTGTGTCTATATTTAATACATTTCTTATCACTTGGTCCAAAATTAAAAATTGCTCTAATATTGTTAATTTTGAACGGATTTTGATGAATAAAGACTCTATTAGCTCGTTTTTGAAAGATGCAAATGGTGGAATATTGAAATTTATAGTAAAATCCACAGAAATAGGAGTTTCATTTTCAATGTAATTTAAAGGTCACTTCAAGGTCACTGGCAATGTTTTATAAAAATAGCAAAGCTCCACATTCAGATGTGTCCCACACAGTAAAAATGTTATATACCTATGTCTGTCATTTCTAATGATGCAAGGAGTTAACTGGTCTTAGCGGAGTAAATGGTTTATACAATTTGTTGAGTAAAATATACAGTTTTGATGAAAGAATTTGTGATTGACCACAATTATATTTTCACATGATGGGAAAGAGTTATGTTTTTATTTTGCCAACCAACTTGTCTATTGATTGGTATTGGCTGCAGAATCCAAACCAGCAGATTGTAAGATGATCCTCAAAGACATTTATGATGTTTGGAAGTGGTTTATACATATGTCTGTGATTGTTTGATGTATGCTGTGACATGAGGAATGGTCTCTTTATCTTATCTGCTGACATGATAATATTGTCCATAATACACATGGAGACAGGGTGCCATATGTCAATGCTTCCCATTCAAGTGTTTTGATGTTAGCTTTTCATCATGCATGTCAAGTCTTTGAGATCCTATACGCCCATCCAGAAAATGTCCTTTGATATTGAAACAACTGCAAACTTGCATGTATGTTTTTGCTACACGTTTTTGATGCTGTTCATTGGCTAATGATCTTTTTCATCATTTGAGTCAATTCAAAAAAATGTACTGTGTGAATTGGTTGCTTAGAAATAAGAGATCGCTTCCACTAATTCAAATAGCAAAACAGATCCAAAACTTTGATCCACCCCCGGAATATTTCAAGAGGCTTGCCCATGTCACCGCAATACATCGCACATGCAGGCTCCACAAAATGCACATTTAGAGAAATGAAAGAAAAGAAACACGCGTGCCTTTGAATTATATGATATTGTTTCCATGGTCTGTGTACTTTGTCTTTTTTCAGACCCTGAGTTTCAAATATACATTGTGAGCATTTAATATGAAAACTTTTCTTACTCCACGCACTTTAATCTTTCAATCTGAACATGTTTGAGCTGAACATTTGATAGGGCAGTGAATATATGCATATGATTTAATGCACTAAACGCTCTTTGCATTTTTAAATAAATGAAAATTCCTTAATATATGCTTCATATATGCTACTTACAGAGTAGTTTAAAAACAGCAATGTAAAAGATATGGCAGTCTAACAAACCAAACTCATATCATTCTTGTCATATTTTTTTTGGGTACATTTAGACACTTTAAGTCAGAACAAGGTCTTTTTAGAAAAGTTATAACTTATATGTTTTGTATGAATAGATACCCTTGTGCTCCTCTGCTTTCTCATGCAATGACTTCTGGTGAAATGCCAACCTTAAAAGATCTTAAAATGACTTTGTGCCTGTGAAACCTCATAACTAAAGCAGTCTTTCACATCCTTTCAAAATGTGCCGAGCTTGCTTCAAAAAGTGTCTGCTGCGCTTTGTAGCTGGTTATTTTATCTGTGAAAATATTTAGTTTTGCACTTGGGTGTTCATGTCATGTACTACAGTCACATAAGATTAAATGAAAACATTTCTACAAAAAAGACTTTATTTCCTTTTCTGTGGGCCGAAGGATCGAACTTGATCGCCGAGTTGATTCTTTTCATAGAGAGATCTAATGTTAGGCATGCAAAAAGAGATGGGAAGATCAGACGATAACGCATTAATAATGCTGAGCCTAAATCCTGCTTTGTATGCTTTGCATATCGCTGTTTTACACCTTGTGTGAGAAGTGACAAAGACCTGACATGCATAATGGAGGCGGATGGCACCCCTTGAACAATCTAATGCACAAATAATGTAACAATTCATGCAAATGCTGAAAATGACCTTTTGATCTGCTTTGATGGAGGGATAAACTTTTGTCACCTTAGCTAACAAAGATGCCAAAAAGAACACGAAAGCAACATCCTGCAAAACCCAGCACACTGCTGTGAGGGACCACATCCTATTTTTGCAATATACATCACAAGTGACTCGCCTTTTGTGAGCTCACAGGCAAAAAACAGATACAATGGCCATTTATACATTATTGCATTCCACAAGATGTGGGCCTCAAAGGAGTCTCAAACAGGAAAGTGCGAGTGAATATGTCTGTATGAGGGAGTGTGACAAAGCTTTGGCTTGGGTGGTAATCGCACATCACAAGGTAATTTGATAATGCCATAAAGGTATTCATCATGAACCAACCACCTATTTTTGACCCTGCACTTTTGATTAATGTCATTTCTCCAGCACAAATGTTATTGGAGCACATTCTTTCCCCACAAAAGGCTATGTGTGATCATCATATTCCTTTACATTTTTAGAGCAAAATGGTAGCAAAGTTACATCACTGCTAGCCATAGTGTTGTAATAATCTGTTCTACTGATGAGCAACGAATGAAGGATTTGAACGCTGTCCAGTCTTATATAAAAAGTGAAAATTGGGTGTGTTTATCTGTGTTGATGTATGACAATTGATTCCTTGGCTACAACGACATTTCCGGTTTTAGTGTTTCATGTTAACCCGAAAACATACCATTTCAATTTGTCAACATTACATATATTTTTACTAAACAATTTCCAGCCATTATTTAAAATGAGCATGGCAATATTCCCGGTAGCTATTCTCATTAATATAAATAAGCCATACGTATAACAGAAAACTAATGATTAAATAAAATGAATAAATACAAATTATTTTACCACGTATATACATACTTACATGCATGACATACTTTGGTTTTTTTCTTTTCTTTTATATCACTCCATCAATCCTTGATGAATCGCTCTACTACTTGTATTCAAAATAAGTGCTAGTCTACAAATCATTTACCATCAATGGAAGATCAGATACGTAATGAATATATAATACAGTGCCTTTTTAAATCCGCTAAGCACTGAATGAAACAGTACCTGGTGAAATTTTGCGGTCTAACCATACTATGGAATAATCAATGATAAGATTTCTGACTGATGTTTCCTGCACAATGGTTGAGCAAGTGGCAGTTTGATTGGCTATTCCGTCTCATCCTGCACCGTGCCGCCGCCCAGTCTTTGGCCACTTGTCCGCTCAGGTGAGGTGCTTCCTCGTCGCAAGCTTTGAAGTTTAAAGCAGCTATTATTCTTGGCCAAGCAAAGGTGTCTGGGGAACCAGCGCAGCACCTGTAAAAAGATGAACAGCAGACACAATAAACCAGCAATGACTGCCAGTATGCCTGATAAAATTGTCATTATCATGATTAAATCATTCCCCCATTCCTTTCCCTTTGACATCTAAATAGACACAAACGGCTCCCATAGAAAAGGCGGTACTATGTGAGTGGGTCGGTGCTGCAAGGGAGCAAAGCATCACAAGAATCGGCCTTTGGATCGCCTCCCGGTTCTCGCCCATAGATCGAAGGCAGTTGTAAAACATCGCCGTATCGCAGCGCATATCTGGTGCCTGTATCTTATCGACATTGAACGTGCTATAGAAACCAACTCTTTGATAAGGATTCTTCTGCCACTTTGAAGAGAGTTCATCCTCACCGCACATAGCATGCATGTTTGCTAAATATGTGCACTTCATTTGTCTTTACTTGGGGCTTAGGCATTCGTTTTGTGAAGCTACACCGGTAATCGTGATGAAAGAGCAAATCTGTTTAATCTTATTTGTGGCATCAGCGTCTCTATATTACCAGTACATAGAACCGAGATTCACGCAGAATCATGCACGTGGGAGACTCCTGTGCGCATGCGTGCATTTCCTTTGCCCCAAGAAAAGAGCATTTACAAATGCGCATTCAAACAATATGGACCTTTCTCTCCTCAGAATTTGGCAAAGAATATAAATTTGCGTCAAGTCATTTACCAAACACAGTGACTCCTGTGCGCATGTCCGCAATTTCTTTGCCCCAAGAAAAGAGTATTTATAACTATGTATTCTAACAATTTGGTCATTTCTCTCCTCAAAATGTGGCAAAGAATTTGTGTCGAATCATTTATCTAAAACGGTGATAATATCGATTACACATGGAACTTAACTTAAACATTGACAATGTGAAAAACTAATGTCTGATGACCTTTTGTATGGAAAACATTTGCGATGTCGGTTACCATGATAAATGTGTGCATGATAATATATATTTGGCGTAAAATTCATAAATTTCTGCAATAAATTGGACTTTCAATATAAGGTTATTGCTCGTATCAATGTTGCAACAAAGAACTATAAAGACATGCAAAAATGTCCATCGAGGTCCTTTCATTGGGTTTTAGATTGCACTTATTGCAGACTTTCTGTGAATGCAAGAAGAGACTCCCCTCCCCCCCTTTCATTGGTGCGTTCACTTTGAAGTGATTTCATATGATGTACACGCATGTCAGTTATTTCATTATATCTCTCAGATGTATTGTACCGGCTCGGCCTCTTACTGTCTTGTCATTATCACCACTTCAATAAGGTAACATTATAATATGCACCCTGCTCCCTCACATTCAAAGTGTCTGCCTTTTTAGCCCTCAAATGTACAAGCACTTTGATGTGTAGCTCGAGATCTCCTCAAAAGGCGTTGGTTTCCGACACCTGCATACAGGCGTATACCCTTGACTCTGTCCTGCTTAAAGGTGTATATCCTGTACTCTGTCCTGCATATATGTGTATACCCTGGACTCTGTCCTGCATATAGGTGTATACCCTGGACTCTGTCCTGCTTATAGGTGTATACCCTGGATCCTGTCCTGCTTATATGTGTATATTCTGGACTCTGTTCTGCATAAATGTGTATTCCCCGGGACTCTGTCCTGCTTATATATGTATACCCTGGACTCTGTCCTGCATAAATGTGTATATTCTGGACTCTGTCCTGCATAAATGTGTATACCCTGGATCCTGTCCTGCTTATATGTGTATACCCTGGACTCTGTCCTGCTTATATGTGTATACCCTGGACTCTGTCCTGCATAAATGTGTATATTCTGGACTCTGTCCTGCGTAAATGTGTATACCCTGGATCCTGTCCTGCATATATGTGTATATTCTGGACTCTGTCCTGCTTATATGTGTATTCCCCGGGACTCTGTCCTGCATATATGTGTATAACCTGGACTCTGTCCTGCATATATGTGTATAACCTGGACTTGTCCTGCTTATATGTGTATACCCTGGACTCTGTCCTGCTTATATGTGTATACCCTGGTGCGCTTTCCACAGGGCCTGATCACCACATTATCACTTTTTTTTAAACCTCAAGTTAAATCAACTAAAATACCACACCGAAATTAAAAGGAATAAATGGCTAAAACATTTGTATCTAATCAACAACAAACTCTCTGGGACTAAATCTAAAAACACAATGATAATGGTTCAGTTGGGTCCACTTGGACTCCAGCAAGATTGATATTAAGTTGATTTTCCATCTTGCAACAAAGTCACCAAAGGGCAAACAGCATATTAGATTATATGATGTGCACTTATATGTGTCATCATATCTCGGGATCTTGCTAACAGCTACAAGGTCCTCTGTCATTGCACGCAATTGCTATCGCTTTTTCTCATTGCTTTCAGTTGTAAATGAATCGGATGACAAGTGATGAGAAATACTCAATCTATTCATGTGTTATAAACATGGACAAGTGCTTCTTCAGATCTTTTTTATGGCTTATATTAGGCAGATTTCTTGATGTGCTTTTTTCTGATCCCAAAATAATATCACCCAGGGGGAACTGTGTGAGCGAGGAGGTGAGATGCAGAGCTAAATGGCATCTCCGTCACCATCACCATATTCCTCTCTCTACTGAATATCGTCATTAAGGTCCACAACCTCTGAACAAGGTATGAGCAGTAGTTGTCTCAACCTTCCTACACGTATCTTTTGATACCTTTTAATCACTAATACTTTAATTATCCTGTAAAGAGCGAGTGGTACGGACAAGATCTCCATGACCATTGGTGGAAGACGGATGAAGACTATTGCCGCAGGCATTAACGATCCTATCGTGGGGATGAATTTTAATCTCTGCCATAGATTTGAAATTTTGTCACGTGATTTCTCTGTGGAGAGACGTGCAAAAGCTAGATATATGTGAATTGATGCACTTTATCGCAACATGATTGACATTGAAGTTTCTTTGTTTCAGAAGTGCAGAGAGGACATTGAAAGATTTTCTATTTGGTCATTGAAGTTCTATTGATGTAACAAGCTCCAGGAGGTGTGTCACAAAGACCTTTCAAGTCAAAGTATATTTCCAAATAGGAGCCTATCGGTAATTACGTGTGTATTCTTATTTAAATAATTCTATTTGTTCATGAGTGTAATTACGTGCCATCAAAGTCAAAGGAGCTGTTTGCACATATTGAGAACTTGTCATCCAGTACATTGAAAAAAACCTATACCGTTTTGGTTACCAACCATAGCCTCTCTGCCTTACATAATTAAAAGGTTTGGTGGCGATAAGACCATCTTTATCGTTTCCTCCCATGACTTGTGCCAGTGAGTTGGCAAACATGGAAATATGAAGAACGTGCAGAGGCAATTATCCTCGGATCGTGTCTGCGCGAGGCAACCAAGATGGCTGCCAGTTGAGCTTTGATCCACTCTTGCGTGAGACCATCTTCTTGTACATATATACCCTCACTGCTTGCACATTCTTTTATAGAAACATAATAATTATGTTGCATGGCGCCCATTTCTCCTTTTGCTCTACCTGGGAAGGTGTGTCTTTCTTTTCTCTTTGATCCTTTCCCTTTGAAGTAAAATCCCTGAGCCCCTACAAACAAACTTTTACCTACCACTTTCTGGTGAACTCTCCAGACTACTGAGAGCAAAAAATAGTTCTAATAAAATTGCTAATTAGCCCTGATCGTGAGAAGTAATTACACTAAGTGATATATGGATGTGTATTAATTGTTGATAAAATATACAGAAAGCAAAGAGGAGAGCTTTTGAACTGCTATCCATTTACGTGGTCGATATGCGCCAAAGTCTTGCAAACTTGGGAGATAGAAGTAACTTTGATGCCGGCACAGGTAATCTTTTGTCTGCGATTTTCTTTCATTTTCTCTTAGATGTTGTGACTGCAAGTGAAGTACACAGGGTGGTTTTCAATAGATAAAGGATATAGACAGTATGTAACACATCCTCCTCCCTTTGTGATGATTTCCCTTATCTACCTGTGACATCTTTTATAAGTATATCTTGGGGATCTTTTGAGGATCCTTGTAGTTTCTGCACTTTGCGTCTTCAGTTTTATGGTAAAGTCATTTCGCCATATTTGTTCTTTGTCGTACACGTATGTACAGCTACCTGTTTATGAAAACTGCTACGGATAACATGGGCCATACAACTATCTTAAAAATTACTTCCAGAAATAAATACCTTGCACTTATGATATACCAAGTGTGAAGCATAACTTTATATCCAGACAACTTATAGAAATCACTAAAGAAAATCTCTACAGTAGGAAAATTGGTCAAAACGCAGGAGTATTATTTTTCCCAGTCTGTTATTCAAAAGTAAATCAAATGTCACTCAGGAGTAATGGAGGTACCATGCGTCCCGGGACGTGTAACATACCTCTGCTAAAGGTCATCCTTCCAGGAACACAAGTGTGGATCTAAAGGAGATTTCTATTTGAAGATGAAGCATTGTTTGTATGATTATTGCCATTGATGGCTTGTAGAATTTGTTTGTGATGTAGATGTGTATTGTTGTGTTTGTGTGGGCACGGGGACACCACTTGGAGCCCACTATGTGGGATATGTGTTGGAAGGTGTTTCTTTCTTATGTAAGCATAGCATGTCAACCTTCACTGATCCCTTAGAAGATGGCAAACAAAAACAACATCAAAGCCACCGCTTTTGTCTTGTTTCTTTGTGAAGATCCTTTGTAGATGTTGACTGTCCATCCAACTGAAACGTTCATGTCTATGCCTATATGTAGTTTCGATGTGGTTTTACACTTTTGATTTAAAAAAAATAAATGTCCATATTAGTTTATTAGATCACGGATAGAAAATTATGTCTAATTATTCCATGATAATACTATATGTCACGCAGTGCAGTGATAGATTTGACAATGTCTATGAACGATCGCAAGACTTTAAAAGTTTGATAAAATTACTTTCTGTGTGATAAAAGTAGTATACTCGATCTCGATTCTTCCATCCATGTGAATCATCGATTGTGACGACTTAACGATTATGAATGTAAAAGGTGTTCATGATATTTTCATGGAACAATAGGATATTGATGATGTGATCATGGAACAATAAGACACGATCTGTTCATAGAACAATATGAGAAGACATGTTTATGGAACAATAAGACATGATATGTTCATTGAACAATTAAAGATGGTATGATCATGGAACAATATAAGACATGATGTGATCATGGAACAATAAGACATGATGTGATCCTGGAAAAATAAGACATGATGTGATCATGGAACAATGAGAGATGAGGTCGTAGAACAATAACAGATATGTTCATGGAACAATAAGACATGATGTGATCATGGAACAATAAGACATGATGTGATCATGGAACAATAAGACATGATGTGATCATGGAACAATAAGACATGATGTGATCATGGAACAATAAGACATGATGTGATCATGGAACAATAAGACATGATGTGATCATGGAACAATAAGAGATGAGGTCGTAGAACAATAACAAATATGTTCATGGAACAATAAGAGATATGTTTATGGAGTAACAATACATATGTTCATGGGACAATAAGGCACGGTCACATTATCATGGCACAATAAGACTTGGTATAATCTTGAAATAGTGACATGGTAAAACATATGTTTATGATCAATGAGATGGTATTTTTTAATTGTTATTATCTTTCAATCACGTTCAATCTACTAAAATTAATTAAGACGTAATGGGTGTTAGTTATCATAAAAAAATTCACAAGGTGCACAGGTTCATCTGTGAGTCATCGCATTGAATTGGAAAAAGAACTATGAGAAAGACTTTGTTTCAAATAGCATGTCGGGGTAATAAAGTTACAAGGTATTCTTTGCCTGTGTTGCCAGGGTGACGGCGGGGGGAGAGTGCACACCGTATCAAAACGACGGTTACGGGTAGTCAAGTGAGCGCTGTGAAGTATGTTCAGCTCGCACGTGCCAGACACCTGTAGTACCTGGGTGCGGCACTTTGATGTCACAAAGGTGGGCTGGAGCTCCCACAGATGAAAAATGCCGACACTTTTACTCTCTCTGCATGCCTACATAGATTGAGCCTTTTGAGTTGAGAGAGCGTATTCCATTTTTAATAGTCTCAAACCCAAACTTTTTCCTAGCTTCGTTTATCCCCATTTGCTTGTTTTTATATCTCTGAAACATGCAATTTGATAGTCGTGATGTATGCGAAGTTATAACACTTCACACAGGCAAGATATTACAGTTTTAGTGGTAACACAAGCGTTGAATATGAGCAGCTGCCCTCAACAAAAGCCTCGTCATACAGGTGTTTTGGTCGCACAAGGGCTTTCATGTTCTCAAAACTAGCAGGTGAAACTTTTTGAATAATGCACACCAGAAATGCGCACCGATGTAAATTATGTAAGCAGTGTTAATAATATGTCTAAATTTAGGAAGATTAGATTTGGTAACTTGACAAAACATCTTCGGCAATATTTTCAAATGTGTGTGTTGTCCTATTTCAAATCAATTTTAAAAGCTGAAGAGAAAAAAAAACCGCTATATGCATTGGCAGATTAATTTTTTCTTGTGATTTTACCAGTGACTCTTTCCTCCTCCATCACACCTCTGTCAATTAAATAAAGCTTTGATGCTGAAATTCAAAACATATTGCATGTACACGTTTCTTAAACTTTTCACATTACGCTCAATTCAAGAACTCCATAAAAGTACGTACCAAAATGTAATTACTGGTGCCTGGGTTATTTACATCATGCAAAATCATAATTTTCAGTATCCCATTTGAACCTTCAGTTTCAAGCCTGGGAGAAAAGACCAAGCCGTGGTGTAAGTTTTCTAGCATCACCGATTACCAGGCCACAACATGACCTTAGGAGAGAAACTCCAAACACTTGATATTGGGATTATTTGGAGAATTGAGAGTGCTAGGAACTCAAGAGTTACTGCAATGTGCCATCTAGCGGGCAGGGATCTGTGACATGTGCGCCATACCTAACAATTAATATAAACATGCACAAAAAGTATTTTCTGCATTGATCTGCTTTATGAGAAAGGTGCGACGCTAGATAATTACTCAGTCACATTGTTTGTTAGTTACTTCTTGCATGTTACATCACAAGCAACAAGAACCGGTTGTGTATATTTTTTTACAATACACTTCATAAGCAATAAATTTTGGCAACTTTTTAGATTCTTATTATTGAAATGATTAACAGGATATAGGTGTATTCTCTTTCTATTTTGCAAAAGAATTATTTAAAAAAAGAACAAAAATATCAAAGAAGTGGTACACAGGTGTTGGTGGTGTCCTTTTGAAGATAGACCCATTTCCTCTTTGATCATGGGGTTTTTGAGAAAAACATGGCACACAAAACATGATGCGAATACTCGTATGTCATTAACTCACTTTAATAAGGTTTTATTGATGGACAAAGTATACACAGCATCTTTACCTCCATCGTGACCTTACAATGAAGTCTGTGCGGTTTGGCATGGAAACGACCATTTCAGAGTAAGTCCCACTCTTTGCCAGAACTAATGACGTAGCCCCAAACTCACTTCTTTTCACCGGAGGGACAGTTTGCTTGGCTTTGATTGTCTGAGAGTGTGGTGTGATCCTTGACCCAGCAAATTTTGTCACATGTTAAATAGGTAATGAAACCAACTTCACAGGTTGACATGGTGGTCAAGTCTCGTCAGAACGTGATTACAGAGGTCAATGGGAATAACCTTTGATCCTTGACCTTCGCTCGTGAAAGCAAGTTTTGTCATAAAATGCAAGTCAAATCACTACGTAAAAGTACTCCGCGAATATCAAAGAGAATTTATCATAGAAGATTCATTGCAAAAGGCCGATATTCAATGGAGTGCGATGTTTCGTTGTCCTCTGAACAATATGGTTATGTGTGTTTCTTGGAATAAAGGACCATTTGTCACCGGTGGCACGTTTGTGTGTGCGCATCTCAAATTGTGCACGTGGCGACGTTCTCTGGTAGCAATTACATTTAAGTATCGAACTTATGCATGTGGTGAAATGATACCTGTCTTTGTTCCGTCCACCTGAGACAGATCATGAATATATGTTGGTAGCTTTCCCTTGGGGCATACTGTTACCATTCTTGGGCTTGATATGGTTTTAACAAGGTACATCTATGAATAAATCAGATCGCTCATCGGAGGGCATAATCATCAAGAGGATAACCTAACATATGAACGCGCACAAACCACGAACCAAAACAATTTATCAGTGTTAAAGTGTCAAAGAATGGAATAGTAATAATGCATTGAAGTAAAATAACCTTTTTTTTCTTTCAGTCACTATGATATATATATATATATATATATATATATATATATATATATATATATATATATATATATATATATATATATATATATATATCTGTGTGTGTATTTATGTGAATATATGATATGTCCTTTATATGTTTTTATGCACCCGACCATTATACTTTGTTGGATTGTCACTCCAGTAAACTAATTTATTACAGCTTTAAATCGCATCTCTATTTACAACAAAACATGACATTTATTTTATCATAGTGAAGGTTAAATCATAAATGATATGTCATATAGTATCCTCATTCCAAGTAAAAAAATTTATCAAGATTTATTATCATGCGTTATATGTCCTTAATGAGACAGAAGAAAGTGTTCACTCTGCCAGAGCTGATGTTATTTATCTGAATCTAATCCATTCAAATGATAGTTTTTAAATGAGACAAGAATCTACAATGGCGCTATATACCAGCAATTGAAAATGCAACAAGCTAAAAAAAATCAAGTGCCAATTTTGAGTGCATCTGCGGAGGAATGCAGTAGTTTATGTAACACAAGGAAACACATTACACTGAAAGAGTAGGATCGTCATAATTCGTTATTGGAATTGGGCAAATGTGATACCCTTGGCTTCCAGTTGACATAAACTGGCATCAAAGCCATTTGTTTCGCAATAGTTCCCAAGATAAAAGTCCTATTCTGTCAGCGCGCTTATGATATATGAAACTAGACGTTCTTTTGGATCAAGATAGGCCCTTAAAATACGTCATATATATTTTCAAAGCAAAACAAACTAAACTGAAATTGAACACATCTTTGAGGCTATTGATTTTTATGAGTTGAACACAGTTCAGATCCCCAAACGGTAAAACCGAGAGTTTAAGCCTGTCTGGTAGGATCTTTGTGTGATGTCAGATATGGATTCCCAGCGCAGGCATATAAATGTGATGCTGATGATAATGAAAAAAGTAGCATCTGCTTGCAACAAGTGCTCTAACTGATATATAATATTTGTTGTCAGCTAATGCGATACTGTGTGATTAAGCATAACACAGAGAAGTAATATCATTATTACTTATTACTAAAAGAAAGAAGAGCCAAATAGATGTTCCTCTTGTTAATATATATATATATATATATATATATATATATATATATATATATATATATATATATATATATATATATATATATATATATATATATATATATATATATATATATATATATATATATATATATGCGTGTGTGTTTATATATGCGTGTGTGTTTATATATGTTGTATATTTCAACAGTTTATATATTAATTAAGGCCTTTTTCTTCACAAGATTGAGTATCAAGACTTCTAGGTGTGTCAAATAGTGAATTTCTGTAAGACGCGATTAAATGATACAGTTGAGGGGATCAATAGTTTGTGTCTCAAGAAAATTCTGGTGAGCATCCAGCACTTTATTGTTGCATTGTCCTGATCTTTTATATAAGCAATCTTAAGATGTTGTCTGGGTATTTCTCTGATGTTTAGTACTCTCACACGCACTTTTGTCTTCTCACACATGCTACACATTTTAATCTACAAGGTAATTCAGAGACATGCGGATTCATGTTTATAAAATCGTTTCAAAAGAGGTGACATTTGTGGCCCACCAGATAGGTTTGATTTCATCTTTGATATTTTTTTGCTATGTTCTTATGTCTTTGCTCATTGCCTGATATATACGTGTCCACATGTGGTTAAGGTACCATAAACTTCTTGTCAAAGACTTCCTACAAAGAGTCCCACTACAAAGCCACACACAAACCAACTCATTACTAATACATGCAGACTTTGAATGATAATTCTTAATCAGACATGGTAAACTTTCCACAAGGGCATAAGATCAGAACCATTGTCGTCACTGGGATTTGTTTATGTGTTTTTAGAGGCAAATTGCCAGTCTTCTATACAATCTTCTACGCTTTCTTGTTATTAGATTAATATTTAAATTAAATCCATTGGCACATATACAAATATATCTTTTGATGTAGTATTCTATAATTTTAAAATACATAAAAAATAAAAAGGAAATATTTTTATGCAGAACTATAATATTGATACATCAAAAGATACAAGCAATAATCTGGGTTTTTTTCAAGATAACTAAAAAGAGAAAGACTTTAATTACCTATTATTGACAATATAGAAGAAACGAATGACAAACATATTTAAACCATTTGTATGAATTTAGTGTGACAAGAATATGCACTCTTTTCTATTCAGAGTAAATATTTAGATCTTAACTTGAGAGGTTTGACCAACTGCATTATGGAGATTATTACATGTATATCTTTTCTTCTGCGGTATATATATATATATATATATATATATATATATATATATATATATATAT
Organism: Amphiduros pacificus; assembly: GCA_949316495.1. Lineage (NCBI taxonomy): Eukaryota > Metazoa > Annelida > Polychaeta > Phyllodocida > Hesionidae > Amphiduros > Amphiduros pacificus. The sequence goes on along the minus strand of OX439002.1, from coordinate 47,301,529 downwards.
ATATATATATATATATATATATATATATATATATATATATATATATATATATATATATATATATATTTATAAAATTTCAGAATAGTTATGGAGGTCAGGAGATTCACATTTGCCTCGGAATACATATTATTGACCTTGCCATGTCAAGCTTAAAACTTTGTTATAGTTGTTATATTGTGATATATACTCAAAGTCCATTGTCAGATAGGAAGCAGAACAAAAGCAAACTATAGTGGAATTGATTTGGGAAATTTCAGATCACAGGGTGTATCTTAACCTTGTGTTTGTATTGAGCAAAGTGTGGAAGTCAAAGTAATTGATTCTTTGTAAGTGAGCATTTTTGTGCTTTCTTAATATATTCTATGAAATTCTTGACTGTGTCAAAACATCTAAACTGGCCACCCTTTGGCTTGCTATCGTGAGCACTCAACAAGAGGAAGGGGTCTTTCGGTGTTGAAGGACATGTCGCTTGATTCTGAGGCTTTGTTCATATTGTGACACACGTGGACTTTCCCAGGATCATTGAGAAACTTTTGATGTTTTTCATGTCATCTTTATATGACACAGAGATGTATTTCAAGTGTCCATGCAGTGGGACTTCTCGCTTTTCCGTTCCATTCACATCTCCGGCTAGGGCCCTTCACCCCTTCAAAGCCCTGCCTGCAAATGTATGACGACCCACCTTTTGCGGCATTAAGAATTCCCATACCGCCTTATACTTCAAAGGAAGCATGTCAATTTCTCGGCTTTTGAAGTTGCCGTCAGACCTTTAAGGACAGTACAGTAGGAATATCTGCGTATGAATTCAGTTCGCTCACTGTGCCGGTAAATATAACATCGGACGACCTCTGTGACCACTGGATGACAACATTAAGGCCATATTTATTTCAGTTTTGTTGGTTTTTTATTGGTGACTGGGGGAGAGGGCAGTGTATAGTGCATAGGTCATGTCTAGGTGTACACTTCTCTACGGGATGACGGGTCACCTGTAGTGATATAAAAGGTCACAAAGGACCTTTGTGACAGGGCCTCTCCTCTTATACTTGATAGAAGAGGTCACCCAAAGGTCTTCTCACACGAGCCTTTCTGCCTCCCGTTCTCCACACCAGCTACGTACACAGATGAAACATAATTAATTGAAAGCATGAAATTTTAGACTATGCAAGGCTGACAAAGTCCTAGGTCCTTTGAATTGGCCAACAAAATGACGGGTAATTACCGTATGGAAGCGATTTACGGACAGGAAGCCGACTGAGAAAAACTTTGAAGTTAGGGAAGCCAGTATAGGCAGACCTGACTTCAAAGGGCAAAACTAACCTGGAAAAATCAAATCACATACAGACCAAAGTTACTAATCGTGTAGTTGAAATTGAAAGGTAGGGCACTGCGGAGAAACCATCATAGAGGCAGGGGATCGAACTGGATGCTGGTGACAGCGTGCGGCCGTTAGCGGTGGACCTCCCCGGAGAGTGCGGGGACACCCGACAGGTCCAATATCTACGTCTATCTCTGTATAAATTTCCTCGGCAAAGCCAACCGCAAAGTCCCAGGAAGGCATTCATGTTTTTGTTGTTGCTTCATGTTTCTACACGTTTTCATATCACCGTGATAGGGTGCTGAATAATACCGTCCTCTTGTCCTCTCAATTTGACATACCACTTGACCTTTTGGCCCAACAAACAGATTGACCTTTTTAATGCGACTCGGGTTGAGAAGTAATTTCAATAGTAACATATTCTAAGTCTCAGACACAAGTATTTCGACATTGACCTTCATGAGTACTTTAGAATTAAATACATTTGTATGTATTATTAGAGAAATATTTATCTGCCTACTTTCCACGTCACAGTGATCTCTTTGGTATGAACATCAGATTCTCAAGTTCGATTCATTGTTTGTTTTGTCTTGGCCGTCAGAGGAACTATCGCCTTTCCATGCAATTACAATGAACTTCATTTCTATAGCGGTGAGCAAGGGACACTTCCATAGTGGTGAGCAAGGGGTGCTTCCATAGTGGTGAGCAAGGGGTGCTTCTATAGTGGTGAGCAAGGGGTGCTTCCATAGTGGTGAGCAAGGGGTGCTTCTATAGTGGTGAGCAAGGGGTGCTTCTATAGTGGTGAGCAAGGGGCACTTCTGTAGCGGTGAGCAAGGGGCACTTCCATAGTGGTGAGCAATGGGCACTTCCATAGTGGTGAGCAAGGGGCGCTTTTATAGTGGTGAGCAAGGGGCGCTTCTATAGTGGTGAGCAAGGGGCACTTCCATAGCGGTGAGCAAGGGGCACTTCCATAGTGGTGAGCAATGGGCACTTCCATAGTGGTGAGCAATGGGCACTTCCATAGTGGTGAGCAAGGGGCGCTTTAATAGTGGTGAGCAAGGGGCGCTTCTATAGTGGTGAGCAAGGGGCACTTCCATAGCGGTGAGCAAGGGGCACTTCCATAGTGGTGAGCAAGGGGCGCTTCTATAGTGGTGAGCAAGGGACACTTCCATAGTGGTGAGCAAGGGGCACTTCCATAGTGGTGAGCAAGGAGCACTTCCATAACGGTGAGCAAGGGGCACTTCCATAGTGGTGAGCAAGGGACGCTTCTATAGCGGTGAGCAAGGGGCGCTTCTATAGCGGTGAGCAAAGGGCGCTTCTATAGTGGTGAGCAAGGGGGGGTGAGAATCCCCACCCCATATGGATATAGTTAGTAGTGTGAGTCTCTATCCAAGACAGGACAAAGACTGGAGAAACTGCTCATATGTGGTCTTTGAGCGCAGCAGTGGTCTGGTTTCATGGCCTGAGCAAGAGCGACAGACGTGACATCCCCACATTACATTCCACTCTAGTTTCAAAAGGTACCAATTCTGCCCATTGCTGTGCCATCAAAGTATCTGAGCATCAAAACAATCCGAGAACCCCTAAATCCCTCAAACAACTTCTAATAGAGGGCTTACACCTGTGCGACAGGCCCTTCTGATGAGAATCTACCTGAAATCCGCCTCTGAGATCAAATTATCAGAACTGATCCCGGCAAATTAATCCTGGGTGGCAATGGAGGATTTGAGTCTCCCCTGTAACCCACCAACTTACTTCTACCTTAGAACTTGGCGCCTTCAAAAGACACAAGCAGACTGCACCAAGAATATTTTAAAGTGAAAGTCGGAATAAGCCCACACAACAGACACTTCGCTGGCAATCTGATGGATTTACTTACGGTGCACTTTTCCTTTGGTGGACTGTTTTGGCCACCGAATTTTGCTTTTGATCGTGAGACAAGAAAAGAAGGCAGCTTTTACATCAAACACAAGGCCATACCTAATACACTTTTCATATCAAATAGCTGGGCTACATCTCCGGACTGCCTTTCTCATTCAAGACAAAGATACTAATTTTTATAAAAACGGATCTTCCCACATCAAAAGGGTAGATTTTCCTGCTGAAGCGATTTAGTATTGAACATATGGATATTCTTAGTGTGGTTAGGTGGTGGTGTTCACATGGTGGGCATGGCCATGTGAAATACACATGTGTCCACACCACCCAGTCCCAGGACATCACAGGACGAGACCAGCCCACAAGTAAGGTGCTTTCCTAATTGGAAAATACACCACCATGGTGACCTGTATTCAGAAAAACAACATCAGACTTTTACCCTTAATGAAATGAGAGAAAACATAAATGCTAATATTGAAATTCGAAACTATAACACATATGTGAAATGAAGTACAATAATTAAATGAATAAAATAATTCTTAATGAAATAATCCCAATCTACGAGCAGTGCTGATAAAGCCAATGTATAAGCAGTGTAAATGGAAAATGGACTAATGTACAAACAGTACTCAAATGAAACAAATCTTTATTAGAAGCAAAACCTGAATAAAATAAAGGTACAAGTACTTATATGAAATATCACAGTATTTGAATAAAGTTTATAATGTAAAGGCACCAGAAATCAATCTTAATAAAAAAATCCAATGTCCAAGCAATACTCAAATGGTGTAAGGATAATTTACAAGCAGTACTTTAAATACATATTTCCATCCCATCAAGGAAAAGATATCATACTCTCATAAGGGAACACATCATTTCCTGGCAAGCATGCAATGGATCAATGAGAGCAACAAAGCAAGCAATGGGACAATGAGAACAACAATGCAAGCAATGGGACAATGAGAACAACAAAGCAAACAATGGGACAATGAGAACAACAAAGCAAGCAATAAGACAATGAGAGCAACAAAGCAAGCAATGGGACAATGAGAGCAACAAAACAAGCATTGGGACAAACTAGGACAATGACAGCAATGAGAGCAACAAAGCAAGCACCAAAACAATTGCATCAACAACATCAGCAATGGGACAATGCAAGCAAGAAAGCAACCCCTAGGACAATGACAGCAACCAAACAGACAATAGAAAGATTGTTAGGATTTCACATCAACCAAGTGAGCAATGGGACAAAAAACCAAGACACAGCAATGGGACAATGACAGCAGCAAAGCAAGCAATAGGGCAATAGGAGCAAAAAAAAAAGAAATGGAACAAAGAGAGTAACAAAGTAAGCAACATGACAATTACATACAAAAAGTAAGTGATGAGACAAAAACTGCAACAAATCAAGCAATATGAAAATTAGAGCTACAAAGTAAGAGGGCAAGTTGCTACCAACTGACAGAGGTGTTTGCATGGAAATATTGGACAGAGCTCAACAGAAATGGAAGGTACTCAAGGTGGTATATTGGCACATAGCATTAGCAATGCACACCAGAGAGATGATAATATAGATGTACAAGGAGGTGTCAGTCCCCCAGCCTAGCAGACTTACTACATGATATTGTGATGGACGTGGCAATTACTCAGTGTATATTGAGCGTGGATCAGGGCAGATTTCAATCATATGCCAGGTGTGTGTTTCTCTTGTTTCTCATTACACTGTGATGTAAGACAACAAAGCTGATCAAAGTCCAGTGTCAGGCTAATGTCAGGGGGAGATAACAGGCACCACTGATGATGAAACATTTTGAAATTACACCAACAAAGCAGATCAAAGCTGGACTCTGTACCATGTCACAGGATCAAGGTTATAAACTACACTACATGCGTGGGGTACAGTGTCAACAGATGACAGAATTTGCATGAATCTTGTTTAAAGTGCAGCTTTTCCTTGATTATACTCATAACCTGCCTTTTGATTCAGTCATTATCAATTCTCATGATGCATTTGTAGAAGACCAAGAATATTCAGCATTCCATTCAATGTTCATGAGTCTAGAGTCTCCCATCATTTACATCATTGTTTCTTTTTATGTAATCTGTCCTTCACATTTCTTTTTCTAATCATCCATATCATTAACCATAATGTTCAAGTTGTCTTTCACCTTTTTAGTTTTCCATGTTGGATCATAGGAGAGAATGATGTGGTGTCTCTCTTTCGGTATCATTTTGAGAATGAAACATGTAAATTCTTGTGTATACATGAAAAATGCATTCCTCAAGGCATGGCTTTCATTAATATCATATGGTTCAAAGTGATTATATACCAGGGAGAGGAATACAATATTATGAACACAATCATATGACAAGAGCATGCCAATTCATGTATAACATGATATTGTATAAAATATATTAAGGGCAGAGATAAAATGCTAAATTAAGATCAGGAGATTATATTGATATTAAAGAGGAGAAATAGTTTGAAGCTTGTCAAGATGTGAACATACTCTCCACTAACGAAGCTAAAGTAAAGGTTTGATTTAAATCAAAAGGATTAAATCTTGAGAATTTTAAGATGGTAAATGATTTCTGAGTGTAAATATTCCCCATTTACTCTTTTTTCAAAATGTCTTCAGGGAAGTCAAATTTTTGCTCCAAAGAAACTAGACAACAGTATGTGACAACTGTTGTGACCAGATGGAATACCCTATAAATATGCCTTGGAACCTTTACATAACTCATTTGCAACATTTCTTTTGGTCAGACTTGGTTAATTGTGTCTTAATATTTCCTATACTATCTTCGTCATATTCCCCATGTTAATCTATCAAATGAAAATATACTCATTATTTATCATTTCAGACACAATACTGTAGGGGTCATAAATGCATGGAAACCAGAGTCAGGTCAGATAATATACCAATGGTGGTCGGGAAATAATGTAAATTTCAGAACATGATCGTTTTGTGTTAAAGCATCATAATCTCTTGATTTTATCATCTCTTTCATTATTACCTCTTATAAAGCATGCCCCCCCCCCCCAGACGGGTGGCAATACTGAGGTGCTTTTTTCATTATGAGGCAGAATGATTATGTGATAATTAAGAGCAAATTTTAATTATAGACAAAAATAATTTATTTTAAATTATATATTCATTTTGAGCAGAAATCATTAATTTAAAGGTGCACAAATATATATCATTCTAGCACATTTAAAATGCAGGCACCAAGGGAGCAAGTGACACATCTGCCTTCCCAGATACTGTCCCCATTTGGTTTGGACCCATTCCAGACTGCCCTCCCTCAATCAAAAACCCTCATGATCCAAACTATTCTTGTGGGACACTAGTATTGCTTTGATATCTGAGATTATATATTGACAAATAAGGACAAAGATATAATATATATTAAAAATAATATACAAACTTTATTGTGTTGTTTTCATTTGTTACATTGACTGTTCTTTGTTGCTAAGTTACTAAGGCAACAAGACAGTTTCTATGGCAACAAGACAATAAATTGTTGCCCAGAACAACATATTATTACAACTCTCATCATCCTTTTCACTATGTACAAATTATATGCTTTCGATATATTATACACAACTTTCAGAGAACCACAAATTATTACATTCTTTACCATAAATAATAACAAAATGAACAATATAACTTGTGTATATTCATAAACTGGTCACACGGTCAACACCAGCAATTCGCTGATAATAAAACCCTAATAAAAGCCAATTTTATCTTTTTTGTTTATGTTTGAGTGTATAATGTCGGACACAACATAAATACAATATCTTAAACTTTCACTAAATATTTTCAAATAAAATCACATAAATTAATTCCTGATGAATGAATATTCAAGACGGCTGCTGAACATAAAGTAATACTGAAGTTTCAGTGTATACATAAAACCATTCACAGGATTTCTTTTTCCCATACTTATTCCTTGCACGCCAGACTGAATATGTACACAGTGATAATAGATTAAAAGTCTCTCCAGCTTTATGCGGACAGAGACGTACAACTAAATTGGAGCACCCTTGAATTACATTCTTAAGAAACTGACCTTGAATAAGACAAGGACACTTGGCAACTTTATGTTAACCTTCTGAAACATTTAAAGGTTGCCACGAAATACTTCATTTACTCTTAATTCTCCCAGTGCTTTTCAAAATGTTGCAACATTTCAGCTTTGTTTTCACTTAAAAACAAGAAATTACATTTCTGCCTAAAATACAGTACTTTATATATTGTACACAATTGCCTGTTTGCATTTCTTACTTTCAGATATTATAATAATAATGTTATGAATGGGAGCCACTAGAGATATGACAATTCAGTTGAGACAGAATAATCTTGATATGGTGCTTGATTCAGGCTTAAAGTTAGTCAGTTCCAAAGATGCGAAAAGCCAGTTTTAAAATTTGTCATTTTAAACCGCTAGGTCACTGACTATAAATGATGTTAGGATGTATTCACTTTGTCAACAGTGGTATGTACCTTGTGTTTGAAAATATAGTCTCACTAATGCTCTTCTTTGTATTTACAATTAATCTATGATCAAAGAGAGAACAAATATTATTACACATTGATCACAATTCAGCAAAGTTTTTTTTATCATTTAAAAAAAAATACAGCATTAATTATCTTCACATCACTTAGATTCCTTGACATACAGTCTGGCTCAGCCAGAATGGATGACAACGAATCGTCAAATAATTAAATCATGTTTATAAATTAACACTGTATTTATAGCATGTGTAGGGTGTGTGCAAGATGTTGTGGTGTTTTGTACAGAAATATCATACAGGTCGAGCAACAAACTTTTAAAAGGTGTTTTGTTAACAAGAGATAATGCTTACAAGGCAGCACCAAATCTCAGCATCACATCTCAAAAGGCAAAATTTTACAGATTTCCTACAACCACATATTGTTGGAAACTACTGGAAATCTTGTTCATGACTCTCTCACTCCTCATTTTATACTTCTTTCACTGGCCTTTCATATTGAGTCTTTCCCCAGTGATCTATCTCTCTGGTGTTAGTTTGTTTTTGGTTTGTAGCATATTATGCTCAATTTGTCATCTTTGTCACACATAAAGTTCCAGTATCTTGTGGAAATTTGGGTTTTCGTTTTAGCGCAATAGTGGAGAGTTTGTTGTATTCTATCCGATGTTGTTTTGTTTCATTAAAATGCCACAAATCGGCAGATGGAGGGAGCAGAATGGTCCTGTAAAGGGTTCAGAAAGGTAAAATCCATTGTCTCTCTCCAAATGCTCTATCATATCTTCCATAGAGGACCATACAGCTTGGTTACAACTGTAAACAGCTATGACCTTCCATAAACTTGTTTTTAGTGTCTTTGTGTCTGGTTTGCCCCATTTGTGAAATAGTTGTTCACTGCTTTTGATATGTGGAATTCCAGTTTCTTGGTATAGTTCAGTGAGAGAGCTTGGGAGCAGAATTGGGCCAGGGACCAGCATGGCTATCTCCAGTAATCCAGAGGGCAGCACTAGAGTCCATGCTTTACTCCACCTTCTCCACTTTGCCAACAACCTTGCCATCCCACAGTGGGAGCTCAGCATTATCGTCTGTCACCTCCTCCAGGATCACACCAGAGTCAAACTCATCTGATGCCTTCTTGAAAAAATATCTGCAAATAGAAAAGCAAAATATTTTATTAGTCTTGAGTTGTAGACACAATATGAATAGCTTAGAGGTTATCTACTAAAGTTTCACAGGGCAATGTGATAAAGTGTCCTCAAAGTAGCAAGCACACAGATGTTTTTCATGACAAAAATGAGAACGGGCACTTATACTAGAACCCTGTGGAAATAGAGAAATATGCATAAAACATGTTCTTTCAGAGGTTGATTTCAAAGGGAATGACTCTTTCAAGTATCATTACACACAGGCTTTGTGTGCTGTATTATGGCACGTAAAAATCAACCGATAATAGACAACAGTGCTATAATTGTTGGCAAAAAAGACCAACTCCAAAGTGGCATGATGACTTTGATGATTGAGTAACTTTTGATGTAGGGGGCCCTTCACCCTTCATGGTGCCACTCTAGTGGAGGATCCAGCTAGGAACAATGCCTGCTCTCTTTCTACCGTCCCCGACCTTTGAAGGCCAGATCAGATATCACAGCTCAGGTAAATAACATTAGCACGTCACCGAATGGCTGGTCAGAAGCCTTCTTTTATCTGGTGGTCAACTAATGTGTGGCCCTCTGCATTCTCTGCAGATCACAAGGGCCGGAAGCTTTGAAACCATACCTATAGAGTATATCTATGGGCTTGTGACTTGGGACTACCACAAAGACTCTAGCTTGTAGCCTCCCATACCTAACCAGGGTGGACTCTGACAAGTGCAAAACAAAAGGCCTCAAGTAACACTGTACAAAAGGCAGCAGCTCTTTGGCTAACTAGATACCCTTTTGGGCAGGCCATCAGCGGAGGATTTCAAAGCTTGCAAGTCTCTCTATTCACCAAAGACTAGCATTTAGCTGGTTTGCTTCTCGTCATTGAACTGTGTGTGAAGATACACTCCCACTGACATTTTAAACTCCATTAAAGACTAATTTGTATAAGCTCATTTTTTGTTGCCTCCATTTACACCTGGTAGGTGGTTCTGCATCAACATGATTGACTTACACTTCAAACCATTCTCTTTGAAATAAATTTCCAACACATTTTGCTGCTATATGTTTGATGTACGATGCTGGGTGGGGCAAATGTGGGTATGTGACAAAGCGCAACTTTGTACATTTATCACTGGGATTAGTGGGGCCACGTAAGCATGCCTGATGCTGTGCAAATGAAGATGGATTCTCAGCTAAATTTCTCAGATTGGATACAGAAGGGCTCATGTTTACTTGAGTTAGGGTTGGACTGCCAGAATCGGTGACCTAACAGTGCTCTTGCCCCGCCCAAAATCATGCAACTATGATGGTAGGCAGGTTTACGATGAGCTTGCACAGAGCCCTCTGGTGGGGGAGATGACTTATACACCTTTAGCATATCCAGGCAGGCCACATCCATGTTCTCACCTCCTAGCATGTACGCACACACTTCCCCAATCTTACCACTCAAAACACTTGGCTTCAGGTATCACCCCACCGAAAAACATCCCACAGGCATTTAGGGCAGATATGGTTACTGTACAGATGCTGACCCATCACCCAGAAGCCCTCACATGTCACAGGTTACCTGCGCAATGAACAAATTAACTCTGATGCCCTAAATATAGAAGAGGTTAGTCCCCTTCTGTCTCCTCTGCCCGCATTCTCAAACCTCAAGAGGGACACACCCACCCACTGACTGACAGCAAAAAACATGTATGGGACAAAGAGCAAAGGCTGCGCAGTCTTTCATGTTGGAGCTGAGGCAAGTTTTATCTGAGGTCGAGTCAGATGCGCTACATGCCAGACTATCGCAACTCCAGCCGTCTGTCAAACAATATACACTGATGGCCCTCTACCTTTGGGACAGTCCTGAGGAAGAATGCTCCCTGTAAACCAAGGATAATCTGTCTACGCCTGTGGCTTTGTTAGCAGTGCATTAGTGTTTCTATTTTGCTGGTCGTCACTGCAGTGTGATAGGGTTGAAGCTGGCAGGGAGGCTGGGATGAGTTGCACCAGTTATAGCATAAGGAGTTAGGATTGTGATTGGGTGTGCAGGCTGTGTAATCACCATCAGCTGTCAGGTGTGCTATCCCACCACTGCTCCAGTCTGGTACCCTCACCCCGATGCCTTACTGCAGGCTACCTGGCCCCAGTCAACATGCTTCACTTGCTACCAGGCTGCAATCCACCACAACTGTGGCATCCCCAAGACTGGCTGCCATGGTTACCACACACTAATTGTTCCACATGGCCTACAGTCACAGATGCCCTGCTCACCAACCTCCTGCACATATGCTTTGTGGTGTGGCAGGATGTGTGAGATGGCTCCCCCTGTCTGTCTGCCTGGAGGTGAGGACTCTCAAGGTCAGCGGGGTTATCACCTTCCCCTAATACTGTTAGCACTTGATGGTCTGACATCACCCTACCATAGAGCTGTCTTCACATTGGCAAAACACACAACTCGCCCTTTCTTGAAATGTGCAAAAAGCTACATGTACCTGATTTTATTAACAAAGAAGGTTGTATTCAGTCAGCACAAGACATGGGCTTTTGACGCCAAACATCAAAGCAGTCAAATTTTATGTGGCCTTTTGATTCCTTTGATTGTGCTGTGCCACAGTCAGATTCCTTGTGTTCTCATTGCCTGTCTTATGATTATCACTCAGACGACTTGCGAGGCTTGGCACCCTGCTATGTAGTTTCTCTACACATGCTTGCTTTTTAATCTCGTAAGTCGCATGGAGGTTTTGCTGTGGTAAAAAGTGTGAACACAAGTGATGTAGGCAGATCAAAGTTGGCCTTACTGACTGAGCCAAGCTGCCGTGGATCAGCTTTGATGGACAGTGATGCTCTCCATCCCAACACTGTACACCCCAAGCCTGTGTGGAGCTCAATATGGCAGCTCTGTGATGTGTTGGAGCCGAGGGTGTGTGAGCTACATGAGCAATGGGTCCACTCAGTGACAGAGCAGCCAAAGGTGACTCTGAAACACAAGAACTCTTCTCCACACTTCACAGGACAGAGGCTCTCGTTTCCAACTCAATCAACAAGGCACGAGCTCCCTTCTCTACCTGTTCAATCAAATCAAGTGGAGCCTCACCGTGTAGTATTTGTCTTCAAAAGCTACACTCTTTAAGAGAGATAGAAACCCCAACAGCATGCTGTTTGTTGTGCAGAGAACTATCCCCAGTTGTCAAATGAGAATAGAGCTTTCAATTCTGTCATCTATAAATATGATCTCCATTTCCGCATGATTATGAATCTTAGTCCAACTTTCTGGCAGTATACCAGTTTTTGTCTCCCGTCTGCAGGATGACTAGCAGCATACTCCATTGACAGACACGGGGATCTGAGACGGCAGAGATTGGCCTTTTTTCTTGCAGCTCTTTGAGCAGCCGCCTGTACAAAAGTATTGGCTCAGTTACTGTGAGTGCATGTTGGGTGGTACCTTTCTACCAACAATCCTACCCTGTTTGATCTTTTGACATGCATTTAAATTGCCTTTCTTTGAGCTACCTCTTCCCTATCATCAACTTCCATATTTGCAATGGCCAAAGGATGGGGATATCACCCTTCAAAGCTTTCAACTCCCATGCTGTTTGTCTAAATCATAAGCCTAGTATGTACTTGCTGTATCACTTCAGTAATGCTCTTGTACTCAAAACTTTCGCCCCCAAATCCAGCACTCGGTTAATCCCTGACACAAATCTGTGCATCCTCTTTGACCAGGAGATAAGCACAAAGGTTTTAAGTTCTACTACAGTGTGCGCCACTAAGAAAAAAGTTACTTTGTATCACTTCATTTATGCAGATCGAGAGGTTTAATTATATAAGGGTACATACCTGTAATTTCCTCTCTTTGTGATGAGTTGTTTGAACTGGGCCAGGATGACAGACCTTCCTGGTATGGTACTCCTGTAGGGTATGGGCTCTCCGCAGAAGTAGTATCCCACCACAGTCACATCACCTTGAGCAGGTGTGGTTGGTGCACTACTGGATGGCTTACGTGACTTTCTTCTGCAAAACCAAAAAAAAAAAAAAAAAATTAACATGACACTACAATAAGGATAAATATTCAGAAAAAGATTCTTTACCATATTTGGATTATTTAAGTAAATTTTTATTGTGAAACTCTGTGAGTACTTACTCTGACCGTGAAGAGTTGGACGATTCCTCGGCAGACATGTCCAGGGTGGTATTAATGACAGATTTGTTGACAGGGAGGGTGCGAGGAGGTGGGGCGAATGCAGGGGGTGCCATTGATCGCCTATCTTTGGATGATGCTCCACCAAATGACCTAATAAACCAACCCACATATAATTTAATATTTTGACCTAATAATAACTTAAATATAACAATGTTGTGCCTAATCATTCAATGAACTTTTAATTAAGTTTACAGCTACTGTGTCAAATATGAGCATTGATATGATGTGAACTTACTTTGATTTTGACATCATTCTGTTTCTTTCGTCCTCCAGGCGGCGCTTTGCCTCCTCCAGCTGTGTGGTGGGGTTGGGTGGGTTGAGCAGCGGCATTGACGGGTCCTGTACAATGGGCTGGGCTGGCATCACAGATCCCATGGGCTGACCATGCAGGTAGTCGGTGGACATGAGCTGGTGATGATGACCACTCCTGTCCAGAGACGCTGACCGTGATGACCCATGATACGAAACTGATGCTTTCTTACTACTAGAACTGAAAAAAGCATAAAAATAGTCATTGTATTATTTTTCACAAATTAATAGTTTATAAGACCCATTAAGAGTCCTGTGATTAATAGCAAAAGAAACTTTAACATAGAATATTGTTATACATACCTCTGCCTATGTGGCATGGGTGTACCCGAAGATGATGACTTGTGGGATGACCTTTTGTGGGATGACCTATCTGAACCATCTGTGGAATACTGGGTGGACCTATCACTTGATACTTTCTCATTTTCCATCATCCATGCAAGCACCCTGCAGAAAAATATAATTCATTTATTTTAGCTATAATCATTGCTGTATCATTAACCACACCATACTGATTCAAAGTTTTTACAACTTTCAGATTCTATAAGTGTTCAGTTATCCAGAAGGCGGACATTTACAAATTGCTACAACAAGTCTGAGATGCTATCCTAAACAGAACATTATGGGTCCTTGGAACTATTTAAGATCACTCAAATGTGAGGTTTATTTGAAACTGATTGGTTTTATAAGGTTTCATTATGAGGCATGAGGTACAAAGCATGTGCCCAAGCTGCCTGCTGCGCTGGTGCTCTCACAGTATGTGTGGGCCCATGGGTGGCCTTTGGGGTGGCCCACGGGTGGCCAACATGGCCAATGTTGTCAATTATCTCCACAAAATGTATCACAAGCTGCACAGAGATAACTCACAATATACAAATAATTAGCAAATTATCATCACAGACGCAGAGGATTTGCTGCACGAGGCGGGCCTTTGATCTCAGTGTTGACCAATATGCCAGATCTGAGGCTAACTAACGGGCCGCAGCCAAACGTGTGGACAATTAGTGTCAAATGTCTCACACTGCTGAAAGTTGATAACCCAACTTCAAAGCAACTCGGGCTTTGGTTTCGGATTCAATCTACACTGAGGTCTAGTAGGCAATCTAACGGTATTTGTTGGGTACCATCTGATCATGGTTGACGGCCAGGCATGTACAAATGTAGAGTGTGGCCCCCTACAAGTTAGGCCCCTGGTCTCGCACATCCTCCCCATGTTACACAGAGAGACAGCTTTGCTCCTATCTGATCATAGCCCAGGTGTCCTGACCCCACTCATGCCTATCAATCCAAAATCCAACAACCATTCTTCTAAATTGCCAACTTCATAGCCAGAGCTCTTGATAGCAATTTTTTTACTGATGTTGATGATCAAGTTGGGAGGAATTCCATACTTCCATTAGAACCTAGTTTGGCTGACTATGCCTGATGCTCAACTACCTGTTTGAAGAGAACAGCGAGGGCAACAGACCTAGCCTCTCGTTCTTTCAAGATAAATGCAATTTTGCTTTATTCTCTGTCAAAGGGATTGGGGTATGATAAATGCCAGCCCTAAACTTTGTAGTTTGCCTTGTGAAGTTGTGTGCTGAACATGGGCAAATTGGGATTCTCTGCGACTGGGCCAAGGATCTGTCGAATCTGCGATGAGGTCATGAGCTGTGAGCAATGGCGATGAAATTGGCCATACATTCACCAGCTTTCAAGTGTCTTCGCAACAAGTCGAGGGCCTCCCAAATCAAAGAGGAGATTAAAACAATCAGGCCCTTTCATGTGTTTTGTAAGACACACCAGTGAGGGTTGGTCTGTGATGGAAGGGATTAATAAAAGGGCCCTAATGAACAAAAAAAAACTTCAAAAGATCAGGCCTTGCAATTGGTAGTGGCCCATGAATGCTTCCAAACACAGCATCAAAGTGGTCAGACATTATGACACAGAGGCCTTAATACAAGGTAGCCCCACCACAAAGCAGGTGCTCTCACTCATCTCAGGCTTTGATGCTTTTGTGTACTAATTGCGCTGATAGATAATTTGAATTAAAAAGTCTTTGTGGTATTTGATCATCAGTTCGTTATTACCCAGTGCTGTCTGTAGATCAAAGCCTGCGCCGGATCAAAATAAAGTGACTGTAGCGATATGCATACATCACATTGGCCGGGATCAGAGCAACAATTTAGATCATATAATCTGTGTTCAAAGTCAGGCTTCTTCGTCATGGGACAACTTCAAATGCCGCCACAGGAACCCACATCTTGTGCAGCCGGGGCGCGCCACCAGGCTACAAGGCTGTGCTCGCTTCCTGCCACCCTTTGTAAGTGCCTAATAACTAGCCATACGCAACCACACAACTCTTTGATTACCACAAGGGCAGGGCCTTGCGTTCTAATTGTGTGGCACTGAGGATAGGACCATGCAGGCGATGGCCCTTGTCGCAAGCAACAACAACTACTTGCACTGGCCAAATAAAAGGTCGGCACAACCCAAATTACAGTGCCTTTAGAGCTCTGCTCTGCCATTTGCCACTTGTATGTGCTGATCGCTGCTCACAAACACTCAATGACAGTAAATTGTCCTCAGTTACTCTACAAGCCAGAACTTCCTTCCGTTACTTGTCGCTTCTCTGCCTACTGGTTAACTGCTTTCATCATGTTAATTGTTAATCCATACACACTTGACTTCGTGTTTATCACACCTCTACCTCTCAGATACTACTTTATCCCTTTACAGACTGATTAGGGGACACAAATATATGTCTAGGAATTAACCAAATAGATTGATACCTTACAGATAGATACCATACACGATTTGTCCAACATTTCATATAGATTTTTTAAGGCTTATCCTGAGCTTTTTCATTTAATAATCTGAATTCTTTTCAATCAACATAATTCACTATAAGAATATTAAATATAAAGGACTTACTTTTCTTTGGTGGGTGAGACATCATACATGAGGCTTACTCCACTGTCAATATTACTACTAGAGTCTGAATTCTTTTTGGCATTAGATCTCTTAGCGTCTCTGGGGCGCCCTCTAGAGTTTGTAGTATCTTCCCATGAGCCCTGACCAGGCTGGCCACTAGAGGGATGTGCCCGCAAACTGGGGTCACTCACATAATAAGTCATACGTCTCTGCACGTCATGCTCTGCCATTTGTTTAGATTTGGCATCCCTATTTGTGCTATAATGGTGATGATGGTGGTGATATACATATTTATTATTGTGTCCGTCTTGGTCAATATGAACTCCAGACTTATCCTCACCAACACCACTATCATATGACATGGAGGAAAACGAATGGGTATCCTTGTCTTTCCGTTTGTGATGAGCTAAATTTTTTAACATGGCTGCCGAAACATTCGGCGAAGGTCCAACCAAGGGTATCCGGCGGTGGCCGCGGTCTGGTGACCGTCCCGGTGACCGGCTTGGGGTCTGATTAGTGGAATTGTCCCATATGCGGGAGCAGTGGTCCTCCAGTATACTCTGTGCGTTTTCATCCTCTTCCGCCGCACTCATGGTGGCCATCAGGGCATTAAGCTGTAGGCTTCCCATCGATGAGGTTGACGTGTTCTTCCTGTTATCCAGTGAGGACTGGGTGACGTTCCTTCCTAGAGATGCAGTTGATATGTTCTTAATGTCCCTCATCATCACAGGATGGGAGGGTGGTGGCATCAACTGGTCCTCCTCATCTGTCATCTGGAACAGAAATAATAACAAAATTAAATATGTGATTTCTCAAAAAGTACAAGTAAGAAATATGAAGAGCAGGACAGACAAGAGCAACTAATCAGAAAATCAATAGTGACGCTTGTCAATGATTGCTTTCCAAATCGTGTGATAAAACCAATGACAATTATGTGCTATGTGTGCGCACACCTTGAGAAAGTTATGCAACTCCTTGAGTAGTTCCCATCTGATCTCTGAGCACGCCACCTGCTCCATGATCATTGTGGCTCAGCAGCACCCTGCGCTCCGAGCAGTCCTCTCTTCTATATCAGTCCCGACACAATACAGCCGCGCTGGGGATCTAAGTTCCGGCTGTATTCATTATGCTTCGAGTTGTCTAAGTTAACATTCAGTAAGTGTTTTATAAAGCTAGTGGGAGGTGGTGCGGCTTTATGCTAGCAGACTGGTGTATGCCGTCCCATATTTGTTCTGCCGCCACTACTGCAGACCAACTTTGATCACAGCCAAGGCCTCTCTGTGTTCTCCTTTCAAGTTCAATCATCAATGTCTAGTGGAGGCCAATGAAAGACAAAGTTTGCTCACAGCTATAGCCTTATCCAATATTGTCCCCTGCATGTCCCATGCTTTCAAGTCCCCTGATGACAAAGTTGGATTAATTCTACTCCAAGATGTATTGTTTGAGATAGTAATGTGTTTGATACATTGGGTTGCATGTATTGCTTGGGAGATCAGAGGCGGCCACGTCTGACATCACAGCACGGGTGGCTTTGAAGCTCTGTGCTTCACATCCAAATGCCATGATGCGGTGGCAGAGTTTCTAATATAAAGCAGGCCGCGGTGCCACCACACAGCCTGCGTAGATGGCACCACCAGCAGCGGCAGCCAAGCAGGCTCTTTCTGGGCGGAGCTCCCCCACCACAACACTTGTTGCTCCTTTTGCGTCTGACGCTGATGTTCTCTATCTGGGTTCACTCTTGGTTCTCTCCCATCATTATCACTGCCAATCCTCACCTCATTATCAATGATATTCCTCATTACTGATGCAATAGTTACCCTTTTATCTCTCCTTTTTTCCCCGTATTTTTTTTTTTTTTGAAAAAAAAGGCATCAATACAAACTATGTGGAATGGCTCTTTTATCTCTTTGATGGCATTCATTTTGTGCTGATCATGGAAACAATCCTATTGAGCTGATAACAATACTTTTTGGCACGATCTGTTCCAGCAGAGTGAATTGTAATGGGCTCACTGGGCCATGGCAACATGCTGCTGAGCTTGATAACTGTTTCATTAATTGCTGACATCTTTATTTCCCTCTGGCCCCAGGGATAAGGCAGACAGCAATAAAGAAGACTAGGTATCGAATCTGATGGCCTTTCTTTTCGTGAGTTTTTTCCTTGCCGTGGTGTGGGGCCAGGAGGACCCACCCCGGCAGAGAAGTACTGCCTCAGATGTTTGGTCTTCAGAGGTCTGAGCTGAGGTCTCTGGCCAGCACTTGTCAGACTGCTCCTGTGCCTCCTGCAGTATCTCACCTCCCCTCCCGACATTAAGCTTTTAGATTGAGGCTGAGCAACCTTATCGGATGCAAGTGGTCGTCTCAGAAAGGTTTCAGATGGGGGCTTCTCATCTGTTTAGCAAGCTCAATTGGTTGTCTTTGATCCTTGTTTTTTCTTTGATCGTCTGCGTTTTGCTGCAGCACACACCTCCTTGCTCGCTCGCAGGCATTTTAGCACCCGTCTGCAGACCTGTAAATGGGATCTTTGGCCTTTTAGGAGCATGGCAAGTTGACGGGGCCTCCCACAAGGTAACATTTCCCACTGTACTTTGCAGTGGTGGCCGCATGCCCGATGGTCAGCCCGACCAGCTTTGTGGACCGTCCATCTAAGGTGTACATGGCACGGCTTAATCAATATTCACTCAAAGTGTCCACCAGCTTTGAAGTTGCTATTTGATGGCACAAGCCTGCCCCAGCATAAAGCACATGTAATAGCCCCAACTTCATTTCCCTTGCATCTCGCAGCCCTCTGCTCTGCACTTTTACCTTTTTGATCCTGCGAGGCCCACCTTCAAAGTCTCGTTAAGGGCCCCTACTCACATCATTTTTCTGTGATGTCAACATCAAACAGGGGTCCAATCACACTACTATCCATCATTATATATCATTTCTCTTCTCCCAAGATGTCAATTATTTCAAATGCCATACTCCCTTGTTATGAACAACAAAATATTTGTACAATTTGACAAAAAAAGTTATGGATGACTCCACGTAGGACCATGCAATATTAAATGTACACATGGCAGTTTTGTGTGGCTTTCATCATACTCTGATGATAACGTATCGTTTGTAGCAGACTCTCAGTTACGCAGGGCTTTGGTGTTTTTCTAATCCAGCTCTGGTCTGCCCCGGCATATGATCAAAGCGAATGTTTCACTTCCATCGCTAAGTGATCAAAGCACAACTCTGACATAGGCTAATTGACAAAGTAAATGCTGGATGAAAAGCAAACTCTGTCCCACAAAATAAAATATCTTCAGTGGCCATGCCACCACATTATATCAAGTTTGACAGGCTGCAGATTTTCCAGCATATGCCTCATTTATCGGCTATTATTTATTAATCTGTAAGCATTAATAATGAAATACAGCCCCAGACAAGGGCTCAGAGGTCGCTTTTCTCTTTTCATGTATCTCTGTGACCAAAGGAAAACCGTCTCCACCTCTTAACTCTCGACTCTATTCTTCAGTGTGCAGAAATAAAACCTGCTCCACAAAAGACAGAAAGGGCACTTTGGCAAAGAAAATAAAAGGAGAGTATTTCTTTTCAATTATGATTCCCCTCAGAAGTCTTTCATGTTAGGAGATGCTTTTAAGTTTCACAATCCAAGTGAATGCACGACAAGTACCGACTGACTTTTGGACTTGGAGAAGGGTAATTTGGCTGTGGTTGGTAGAGCAAGGGCCTTTGCTTGGCTGGCCTGAGATGGGCCTCTGTGATATAGTAGGATCTAGTAGTTGTGTGTAGTAAGGGCCAGGCGACTCAATGACAGAGCTTGCATGATGTGTGCACACCCTACAGTCATAATCCCATTATTATACATCATCTGTGCAATCCAACGCAAAATGCCATCAAAGCCAAGATGCATCACACACCAAATCAAAGAACACTACCACCAGCTTTTTTGGCCGTAATAAAAAAAAAAGGCGAACAAAACTGTAACCACAACAAAGCAGGCTAGAAAAGATCAGAGGGGGACGCAAGAGTGACGACATTCAACCTGCCGATAACTCAACGTGTCTGCCGAGCGGTGCAATGGTGGCATCCTTCATTATGCCCTTTGTCTGGGGTCCCCACCACTTACTGCTATCACAACTCAGGTGGGACTGACATTTGAACTCATCTCGCAGACCACCAGTCCACCTGAGCCGGCCATAAACACACAGACCAGTTGTATTCATCAGGACCCAAATGTCCTGTGTACCAATTTTGCTGTTTGTCTCAGACTGGTGCCACGCCACTTTATTCTGTAATTGTTTTTGAGTAATCAGCCACCGATCATCAGCATCAAAGGGCCGTCATCAGCCACTTGGGCCTCGCAGACTTTGTCGCTGGATCAAAGAGCCCTGCCTTTCATTCTTGCATTATTTCAGATCTTCGTAGATCATCTGGGGCCATGTTTTCTTTGGAATCATGCCATTATGACAATCATTGTGCCCATCGGTTGCAGAAATTAATGGTACCTCCCATCCCTCAAATGTGGATAATGTGACATTGATGTGTGGTAGATCTTTCCTGCAGTCTCCTCAGGAAGTGCATGTCCTTTCAGCTAATGGTGTTGTCCAGTAATTCCATGTCATGTTTAACTTCATATATATATATTGAAATCAGATGCTCAGTGATAAGATGATTTCAAACTTTAACTCCAATAATGTGCAGTCTCCAAAATGAATGTTGGTACAGGTGGTGCCACCTATTTGGAGGTCTTCAGCACATTGCCAGCAATGGCATATACCATCTGTGGGGTTCCCCAGGACTTGTCAGCTGTCATATCAAGTCTGGGTACCTGGGCGTTGGTGTCACGGGCGGGACTGGGCCTATGGGAATCCCACATGCCATACTACCTGTGTCCCACCCAGCAGACTTCATATTTCCCATGTAACCCCACATCCAGGCTTCTGTCTTCCGGCACTGCTTTGTCACAATGCTAAATCAATCACATTGAGCAAGATGGATGAAAGGTAAGGTTATCTGATTTAGTATCAAAGTCCATGTTAACTTCAAGGCCTCCTGGCAACTTTGAACTTCTTTAACATCATATGGATAGATCCTATTTGTTCTTTCATTTATAGCAGAAACGACCCTAATCTCCATGCATCACAAGTTGTCAAAGACAGGTATGGTTAAGGGTACATTCCTCACTTTGATACATAATCCTGAGACACAGGACAACAGATAAGATACAACTGTACATCACAAAACATTCTAATTGATCAAGCTTTATGACACGTTGCCATGGAGATCTAGTTGTCATGGTAATACATACCTCAATGGTTTTCAATGATTCTTTGACTCGCTCTGTCTTCTCTTGATCTTCTCTTCGTTTCTCTTGTTCTTTTTTCACTCGTTCTAAACGTTCTATGAGCATGACTGCAAACTTTTGGGGATCAGTCTCTGCAACATTGCGGTCCTTTGGCGCCCTTTCGGTTCTCTGAAACACCACAAATTATATCTTTTACAACTTTGCTCTCTTGTCTGATTTTTCCACTTAAGATAAAAGTTCTTTTGACTAAATCCTGTTTGCCTTTCACATCAAAAGATTTGTTTCATATTTAATTTTCTTTATCAAAAGAAAACAGATATGGTGCTCAGGGTGTAGGCAGTAGTAAGATTACTTTGTGGATTTTATGAGTAGTAGCAAAGCACAGAAGCATATTTATGTATTCATTGCTGCCAAAATGGCCCACATTACTTTAACATTAAAGAAAACTCTACTTCAAAGGGCTCTAGGAATGATAAACATTATTCTTACATGAGTAAGAGCCCTCCACAAAGCACTGATGATGTATGTTATGAATTATTCACAAAGCACTGTGGAAAGCTTCCACAGATGAAATGATTAAACTGCCAATCTGCACAATGTGCAACATGCAATCATTTGTGATGGTGCGTGAGTTTAGGTGATGAACACCACCCAAACTGAAGACCAATAACAGGAAAAGTAAATGCTTAATCAACTCGCACATATCAAGCTTATGGACAAATCAATACAAGGCATACAGATTGCCTGATAGCATTTTGAAAACGTGCATGATGGACATATATTAAAACCATTACTCGTGATGCATGCAGAGGGAGAGTGGTGACAATGCGATGGTGCTGTGGGAGTGTGAAGGCGGCGGAGACGGTGCTAACTGCTGCCATGTGACACACGACCGGGCCGTGTGATATACCCACACTTTATCTTCTTCTCTGCTATCAATCCACATTTTTCTGAATCTATAATGTGGTTTAATTGCTCAGTGCAAGTGTCAGTTAGAGCTGCACTATGATGGTTTAAAAGTGACAAATCAGTGGCCAGGCCAGCGCCCGTGTGCATTCTGGTGACCAATAGATGCCTGACCATTCATTCATTCCAGGACCAACCGTAAGAACCGGATGGCCAGTCAAGCGATCAGCCGAACAATGTATGTGACAAAAGAGAACAATGGCAGTGAAAATGACAGTGATAGGTGAGTGAGATAACCGAGCGGAGACGAGCACTTCAGCAGAGATGACGAGAATGAGAACCACTGCTCACTGGCAGGTGGGGGCCACATCATAACCACCCATAATCATAAAGTACACAGACAGACACCACATAGAGAAAGAAAGCAAGATACATACAGGAGGCTGTAGTGGCACACACGGGCACCAGTCCCCGACGCTGTCCACGTAACACATCAGTCCTACGGTAAAGCTATGGTGGTGTATACGTAACCATGTGATTGTACAGTTGTTGTTGTTGTGACTAGTGATAGGAGAGTGTGGTTTACTGTGTGGAGTGCGAGCAGTCACACACACAGGCAGAGCGCACGCAGCACGTGGTGGAGTGCTGCAGGCACATCACTACTATTCTACTCACCGGTATGAACTGCGGCTGTGCCTCCGTGCTTCTGTTGAGGGCAGCATTGCGCTGCATAGCCTTGTGCCGATGCTTCCATTTCTTGCCCCCTACATCACGCCCATCACTGCAACAAGAAAGGCAAACGCTCACATCAAATGCACAAACCATCCAACCCACAGTCAGCATATGCAACTTCAATAGCAAGGGAGGGGCGCGGCTTCTGCACCTTGATCCTGCTTCAGAGAGATGCAAGCGATGTCTGAGGCAGCTGACTCACGCAGACTCTAGTCCTGGTGACAAATGCTGACTGCATCCACAGGATACGCCCCACTGCTTGGCCCTACCTGCAACAACTTACATATATATATGGAAATTTCTTAAGTTAATCACACAAAAACCTGTACTAGAATTGATCCTCTGGCTTTTGTATGCATTCTTTTATGGGTCATAGTTTGGATCTTCAAAGGCCAGTCGGTTATTACACTGTGGGACATCAAAGCAAGGGTCTCATGAATTTGTCATAAAATCAGACTACAACACGCACTCCTCACTTCCCCCTTCCCATCAAGGACCTGCTTCAAATACACTTATTCAGGACCACTTGGTCCTCTAACCACCCTCTAGGTTCTCACACAAAACAGCAGATACGGGCATGTTTAGTCCCTATTTAGAATCACATTTATTTCATTGTGTCAGACAGAAACAATGCACTTGCAGTGGCCTGCAGCCCTTCTGGTTCAAGTGCCTCTTTGGATCCTTTTTGGATCTTTGGACCCCCCAGGTAGATCAAAGGTTCCAAGCAACTATTCTCTTTGCTTGATAATGCTGATGACACAATATGGTTGATTTAAAGCCTGAATGATCCAACCAAGCATTGCATCACCACTTTTTGTTTTAGAAAATTAATTTTTGTTTGATCTTTGCTCCGTTTGATTTATGCCCTCCTATTAGTTTTTTTGTCATTCCAATATCCACAAATTCTGTGAAGCCCCAAATCAAAAGAGACTTCAGCACTCTGTGTTGGGGGATAAAAAGCTGCTAATATAACATTAAATCAATTGTGCCTTCACTTTTCATCCTTTGTCGAGGCGTGTAACCACCACTTTGTAACATTAGCTTCATTATTCGTACACCCGATACAATTTCATCTCTCTTCCTAGCCTTTACAGTGAATTATCTATTATGCACCGTTCCCCTAGCTGGCTTTGTTCTACCAACTCAGCAATACATAAAAACATCAATAAACGGTAATTGTTACTTCGGTAGAGATCACCCATTGAGACTCTTCTTTTGAAGTCGTAATGGATGATAGCATGCTGACCCCTAGTGGCAGAGTGTGACACTAGGCCTGTAACATGATCGTAGCCGATACAGTCAACGCTGGCAAGAATGCCTCGACCTGTGGCCCTTCCACGCAGCACTTACACATATTTTGTCAGCCTATACCTTCCCTAGCGCTGTGTAATGAATTGTCAACATCACCCTATGCCGCTGGCACTCCCAACCAAACAACGCAGTCAGTTACTATCTTAAAAACGACCACCAGCTCCTGTGTTCTGTGGCCCATGAAGCCGGACGGAACAACACATAAGAAAAGAACTGTCTATCAATGACTGGGCTGTCTATGGTGAGGAGAACTTCTGAAGGTACCGACACCTTTCACCTGACCTACAAGGCCACATTCAGGTCACTGTCTTCCCAACAAACTTTTTGCTTTAACCAACACTAACATCAACCGTATTATGTTCAACATAAACCACAGTTTTTTTGTTTTGCTCTATGACCAAGTTAACAGTCAATAAAGCAAACTGGCCAGGTACCAGGAGTACAGGTGGATAGTGTGTATCCTATCTGGCTTTGATAGTTCGTTTTAAGCTTTTTTACCTGTTCACTGCATCAGTACACACAGGCCATAGAGTGGGAGCTCCCTCTGAGCTTATTATGACCTGTCGGCCCCACTCACAACATAACTTCTCAACTTTGTTAAACCTAGATGCGAGCCTTTTGACAAAAAGCACTCTTATTTAACAAATCACTAGACATGGGGCAAAGAAAAGGACCGCAGCATTTTTGACGCTATCTTGGAATTCCAGCACTTTATTCTAGGAGGCCTCATCATTACAATGCCCGTTTGTGGTATTGCTATTCCAAGACTCTCTCAGAGACCCTTTTACTTTCTATGCCATAAATATTTCCCTTTGATCATTGGTAACTCTTCTTTTGCTCGTGGAAATGCGACCCTGATGAATAAAATTTGGCTGCAATTATGGACAAAATCATATTATAATCTTGGCTTCCATGAAGAAGGTGTTCATAGCTGGAAGGAGCTTTCAGCTTATGATCGTTAGTCCATGTCAGTGAATTACAATCTTCTTCTGCCAGAAAATGCCCCAACAAGAACTTTCCAATTTCCACTTCCTTTGTTTTACTGTGAAATCTAAAAGCAATTAGTGTTAATTCAATATTGGGGGCTATTATTTTCCTTTACCTGCAGCCACTGGGTATGGACAGCCCTTTTATGTTGTCAATTTGCAAATACCATATTTGATTGTAATATTGTGTCTATTACAGGTAGTGGCCGTAGGTAGGTGGCGCTACTAGCTCCGGGCCCTTAGTTTTAACTGCTCACCATCATCAAAGGAGTTGAGACTTGAATGTCCTCTAAACTAGGTTAGCCCATCACAGCAGAGGTTCTGCATTGTTTCTAACCACCACCATATGAATTGGAAATAAAATAATTTAGGCGAGATAATGATCCAAAATCCCCCAGGTCCCCACCTATCTCGGTTGACTCAAATTATCGCTGAGATCCTTTTTCCCAAAAGTGATCTTGCCAAAAATATCAATGGACCAAAATATTAATTTTGCCTAATGTAATCAACATTGATTATTGGCTATCATAAAATTGCGCCAACAGATGCATATTTGATAATAGCGATCAATCAAGCCCAATTATGTAAGGCTACAATATTGCAGATTAAAATTGGGGCCGACATCAAAGAGACTGGGCGGCATGTTTCAAAGGCTAGGTCAGTCATGAGACCAAACACATTGATGACTCTTGTGGGGGGGCCTTATCTATGCAGGCCCATTGATCCAACAAACTTTGCAACCTCTCCACTTCACGTTCTCCCTACTTAGCTTGTTCACTGAGGCCACTTTCACAAATGTCATGCAAAAATATTTTATACAAATATTCCACACATGGTGTAGGATTTTCATCTGCGCTCGGGTCAAACCTGAAGCAGGTGTACGGTGGGGGCCATGTGTTTTATGTACTATTACAATTTAAAGAAGGTAGTTGAGGCTACAGTGGGAGCTCAAACATTTACGAGTCTACACCTGGCAAAAGGAGGAGGGGGGCTATGTACACACATTGGACACTGCTGGCCTGACCCAGTCATATCTGTCCTTCTTCGACTGTGATGTTGCTTTCAAATTCATAGCGCAAAGGACAATAACCCAAACAGAACTTTCAAGTGCTCTTGTTACGATAAAAAATCTCAGAGCGATAATTTTCAAACAAGATGCCCTGCAAGGAGGAACTGTGTGCAGATCAAAGTGTGGGGTCAGACCTGTGAGGCATTTGATGCCTCCTCTGCCTATCCCATGTCGGCAGGACCTGCTGCAAAACACGACCCCAACCCAGCTAAAGCCTGTCACAAGATGCCACTTTATTAAACATAACACCCATCTCCGATGTTGATATTCCCCGGCCACATCAAACGGTTCACACTTTTTCGGGTGCCGATTGACAGAGTATCATGTAGCCAGGATGAGCGGCTCTTCAAAGCCCACTTCTATACATGTCAAATCGTCCCCCCATGTGTGTTATGAATAAAATATCAGTGTTTAGCACTAATGCAGCCCAGATCTTGCTGTGATAAAACTCCACATTGGCATAACTATGACAGCATGCCCTGATGACAAGTATGACATATCCTCATATTTCTGGGTCAAGATCTGCATATCTGATAAGACCATATTTTGTAGACAATTCATCATTGGTGTAATCTTTAACATCTACATTGCTATTCTATATAATTTGCTTTATCTGCTCAAACTTCAAAGCAGGGTTCACATTGCAAATTGATATCGAATGACATTTTTTTTTTTTTTTTACAAAACAATGTTTTTATATCCGGTACCATATGTTAACGGGTATCCCATTTTATATTACAAAAAGCACCATAAAGCACTCCTCATAAAGTGCAACAAATCTCCACTTGTAGCACTTTAGAACACTTTGTTATAATATTGGACTCTAACATTCGGATATTAAATTTCCTTCAAGCTTTTATCTTTTAAAATATTAGCCTCTGATTTGACAGTTCTGAAATCATGCTTCAAAAGAAAGTCGAGATAAAACAAAGTGAGCATTACATCTATTTCTACACTAATCTGCAAAATTCATGCCATTTAGTAATCCTTCATTCGGACCACAAAGCAAACAAGTGTAATTCTGTTTACCTCTCTTATGGGACAGATAGAATGATTCATATGGTGTAATTTTGTGCAAGGTCGTGAGGTTACACATGAGTTTGGGCCGCAGTGTCTGCTTTGAACATGAGCTCGGAAACTGAGCAGTTTGCAGCTGACAAGCAAAGGCCAAACTCGGCATTTCATCACTTGGTGGTGGGGAGGAGGCAGTGTGTTGCTGCATGAACTGTGTCTATGATGAGTTCCCACCATGACTTGCTTGTATTCCAAGCGGTTACCTGGTCCACTTACACATTCCCTTTGCTCGCTTACCTTGTCCCCACCTCCTTCTCATCATCATCATATCCATTACTGAAATTACAATAATAACAGGTGGGGAATTAAATTTTCATATCTGCACTGGTAGATAAAGGGGCCCCGTGTAGCCTGTCATACCAAGCCGGCCCAGTGGCCTTCAATTAGATGAGGGACCCTCCCAGATCCTCCCATTCCTTCACCCTTCCCCAAGCCCCCACATCACCCCCTTTGTAACACGCTATTGTTTTGTTGCCTTTTTCTCAAGGCTGCTTCTCTTTGATGTACTAATTCTATTGGGCGGTTCTTTTGAAGAAGGCCCCTTATTTGGGCCTCGATTGTGTATATACAGTGTGCCCTCAGAGGAGCTGTTACTCTTTGATCATGTTTCCACTTGAGTGGACATTCTCAACCGTCATCCCCGGCCCTCTCATCTTGCCCTCTCATCTTGCGGCTCATCATCGCTTTGTGACCACCTCTGGTACTCATGCATGTTGTTTGTGTATTCTACATGTGTGATTAACCGCCCCAAAGTGGATCACACATCTCAAAGAGGTGTGAACATCCAGCATGAACCCTACCCCTGAGACGTGCATGGGTGGCCTCATGGGGTTCTCATATAGATGTCACTGCGGGAGATGACCGGTAGTGGCCTCAGAGGTGACCACTGGCACATACAAGACAGGCTGGACAAATGGCCAACGGTCAGTCAGCACTTATTGCTTTCATCTCACTTTTCTTCTCTTCAGATCTGAATGGCTCGCAGGGATCGAGACAAACCAACTTTTCAAACCATTTTGATATAGTCTCTCTTTTGTGGCTATTCAGAGAGGCTTAAATTAATAACTGAGATGAGATGCACTGACTCCATTTCCACACAACATGCCTGCCATTGGTCCGAGTTAAAATATTGAAATTTGCTACATAATAACACCTAAAAACAGTTGTTGATCACTGGCGCCCCCTTCCCAGGGAAGTCCTAACTTGATACATATGACACACTGTGGTTATGTTACATTCCACTGTATTACCTCCTCATAAAAGATTGGTTTGCCCAAACATTTCTCAGAAAATAATGGATAAAAAAAAGTTCTGACGGGCCGGTGTAATTTGAAACTTTCTACAAAGTTGGATCCAATTCAAATGTTATAAAATTGTGGATCTGATGAATCAATTTGAGCCATTTGTCACAATGACTTTCCCTTTGAAGTCACCGACAGGCCTTTCGTCATGCTCCTAACAGATGGGTTTATTGATGGGAGCCACCATTTTAATATCTCAAGTACGAATTATCAGCATTGCAATTAAGACCTGTTTTGTTTTATCTTAACTGCAGTTGTTTCGGAGGAAATCTTTGTGTTATTACGAAGCAGATGGCCAGCTGAGATGTTAAGAGTTGGGATATCGGGGCTCCCCTCGTAGCACCTTTGCATATCTTTTTGCCTCGATGCAGGAGAATCATAAAAGAAATCCTGAGCCAAATGGCGCTGAGAGGTCGTGGAAAACAGATGGCCGCCTGAGCAGGGTGTTCCTTGCAGTTCAGCATATGGACATGCTTCACAAATGCCCCACATAGCCAGTAAAAGATCAAAGGGAATGCCGCAGCTAGAAGTGTGAAGGCTCAACTCTCCCTGGCATGCTAGATTCTAGGCTTGGCTGCTTCTTGCTTTGAAGAAACATTCCCCCACTTCTTCACATGTCCCAGCAAGTTGGGTCGTCCTCGCCTGAAACTTTACCTGCCCTTCAAAGTGGCAGCCTCCTGCGGCTCACTTAAGATCTCTGATTATTGATCTCTTTGATGATACAATTGCTTCGAATTACGCCATAACAAGATCTGCCCTTGCTCCACTTTGAACATCGCCCATTCCTACACTAATATCTCTGGGAATGTGCGATGTGGCCTTTTTATCAAGTGAAATCAAAGCCAAAATATGCTTTGTATTGGCAGATTAAGATTTTCCAGGTGTATGACTCTGACATTGGTCAATTGTTCCTACCTGGCCACCATTCATGGGTCAGGGCCTTTGAAGTCCACTGCTCGACCGTTGAGCCTTTTGTTAGCCCACCAAGAGAGTTTGTTTTAGGGCCATGACTCATTTATTAGGCATATTTGTTTCATTTTTTCACTTTTATTCTGTGTGAAAACTGTGGTGTTTTAGTGTCAGAAGTCAAGCCAGCCTTATGATTTACCCATACAACAGGGAAGCTTTATGTGTGGGTATATTAGGCAGTTTCTTATCCCTGTTTTCTCTCTCTCTACAGACCCTGGGGGTATGGGACAGTCCCACCCCTTACCCCACTACAAAATTCCCCCTTGAAAGTAGGTTTACTGCACAACAAAGAAATAGCTGGTGAGTGCCTTAGTACAAAACAAAGGTGTGACTTAGCCAATATACTTCTAACATGTCTGGATCTTGCCTCAATAGGCATTGCCTGTGACAAACATTGCAGTGGTGCACTTCAACTCTGAAAACTGTAATTACAGGTGAACAGTTTACCTGACTGGAGGGATCGGTTTCGGACAGACTCGCTCCACACCTGGCTTTCTGAGCCAGGTGCTTTCCTCCCGACTTTTATCTTACATAAAAAATTCTGACACTTCATTTGAAGAGTTTCGGAATTTGAAGTGCTCTTCTTGGGGCCTTGAACATTGGGGCGGAACTGCTGCAGTTTACCTGTGATCTTGGCCCAACCGCTCCAATGGGGTGAAATAAATCATAAGGGCCACAATAGACCGACTGACAGATCTCCCACCCCTAACTACAGCCTCATTCTGTCACCACCCCTTGACTTTTTAATTTGCCTGCGCCCAATCTGTAATCAGTGCAGGAAATGTCGGCCATGTCCTCCCTGGGCTGTGACAGTGAATTAAACACATTCACTAATCTTGTTATTGTCTAAGCACCTTTTGATGTGTCTGATCCCTGCTACCCGTTCCCCAGTCATCAGGACAATCCCCGGCCCTTGATGTGATCAGCATGCACCCTGCTACGAGCTGTGAAGGTCATCAGGGCCTTTGTCTTCACATCCTGGTTGCTTCTTTTATATGTGCCCTCCCCATCAGATGCCCTCACATCTGTCCCCAACACATCTGCCATATAAGGGCATCACTAAAATGGCCCTCATCATCTGCCTATTCATTTAAATATTACTCAATCTTCCCACTTTCCAGTCTCCAGACATTTCTTGAGCACAGACTTGTACTTGTCTATGTTCCCTTTTTGACTGTGTCTACTTGGTTATTATCCTTTGTTATCTAAATACGATAATTGCTATTATGACCATACTGTTCTCAGTTTACTAAGTCCTCAAAGCACTTACTATTTCTTACATGATTTCACACATTCTTAAGTATTGTGTGCTCTGAAAGGAAAGTTTAATAACTTTCCATGCTGTTCAAATTACTTAGGACACATCAAAGCAAATGTACAGACTGTTCCGATTATAATGCTGTAATACCAAACACAGCATTACCATTTAAACCATCTGATTCCAACATACATTATATAATGTGTTTTGTAAATGTGAAAATTTGGATACAAAGACAAGGATTTTATTCTCTTTGATGTGTAGATTCTCAGGGTCAAACTGTTATTTGAAACTTCCCATTACTTTTCAACTTCAGGCATTCTTAATGGAATAGGATCATTTAAATTCCAGTATGTATTTGCATGTTACACATATTTCAAACCGCTCACGCGTTAAGAATTACTAGAATTATCATATGAATTAATAGTTTCTTTATGACTTTTGCTTGGTATGTCTAATATGTAATAAAACATGTGTGTATTAAGTAGGGCTCTTTGTAGTTCCTTATATCTACAATTAAATTGCAAGGAATTAACATTTTTATGTGAAATAATCTTGGCCACCTGCAATAATATTGTGAAATTATTTTTAGTAACAATATGTCAAAGACTTGAATCACATTTATAATCATCTATAACATTCCACTCAACATTGAATTTCAACAAGCCAAAACAATTTAGTTCACGATTCCTTGTTCAGTACCTCCTTATCCTTGGAATTTATATAAAGTAAAGTTGTAATACTGAGACAAATTTTTTCAAACAATCACTATGAATATAAGATTTTTGGTACTTACACACTGCTGTCTGTGAGGGACATTGTGTCGTCAGTGAGTGCGTCGCTGGAGAGACTTGCGCTGTCCTGCGCTGACACGGGCGCGTAAGAGATGTGATACGGATTAACAGCACCATGTCTTCTTCTACTATGACTACTACTTGAGTCTAATTCTGAATGCAGATATGCTCTGAAACATTCAAACATTACATATTAGTGAAAGACCACAATATATTAAGATTTAGAACATAAAGTACTGGTGGTGCCACCTTTCTTAAATTTCCATTGGTCACCAATTTTGACATTAGGTCCCTTCTAGTATTAAACACCACATTGATAATAAACTCATGTATATTACAAAGGGGTGGGGGTAACACCACAAAGCCGGGTTTGACATAATATATTTGTAACTAGGCATACATAACAGGAGTAAAAAGACCAATCAATTGAATCAGGGCAAATGAAATAAATGTTATCAATGTTTGCCATCACCAAGCTGGCAAAGTTGCTGATGGGATGACAACAGTTTAGTCATTCTCTCTGATCTTGTACATTAACTGCATTTCATAAACCGACTAGTCGTATTACCATAGCTGGTTCACCAGAAATCAATCACATTGATTGTGAAATAGGAAGTTATTTTGTCCTGTGTATTGTTCTCAGCATTTTTGATGTCCCTTTTATCTTATATGGCATTGACATTTCTATCAATATTTCACTTCCATCAAGCTCTGAAACTCAGTGTGTGTGAATCCTGACGGCACAATCATAATGCGATATATCATTATAGGACGCCTAATATGGAACCACTCTTTGATGTAGCTTTTTATGATGTTAGCGTTCAAAGTGATAATGACAATAATTATATACATTTGTCAAGTATATTGGGAAAATGGGAGAGCAATTTAATGGTTGGTTTATATGGGTAAAAGCTCAAACAGAGCTATATCAAATTCAATAAAGGCTATGTTCTGCATGTATGTTTATATACCATCATACTGCATTGCCAAATACACTTCACACTATAAAACTTCAAAGACTTTTCAAACTATTTTAATGACGACTTTGAAGTACACTGCTGTGTATGTCAATAAAGTTGCTCACTGTAGTTGAGCATGTTGAGTAGTGTAATAATAATGTAATGATGTTTTATTGCCCCTGGCTATGACTCCATAAAACTTGAATTTTTCTACATCTGTGTTGTAGAATATTATTGGTTATTTCTTTGGTCCTTTATATATATATTAACAAACAGAAGAGGTCGGCTAAAAAAATCAATGAGCATAACTTGAAACTGTCTTTCAAACGCATGCAAGTCACAAGAACAAACTTCTCCTCTTTGAGTGTATGTTTACTTTTTTGTAAAGAGAACACTTTGATGGTGTTTATCACTTCTCAAATACAGATGCCAATACACAAACCAGGGGACTGCTATCAGTTTCAAAGGTATTTTGAACTGCTTCCTTCTTTGTGACACCAAAGGTGCCACCTCACACCTTGGCTCAAACAAACCACACATATTAATTACCCAGATAATCAAAGCAAACACGGAGAGGTGAGAAATAGATAGCTTTTATGATCTGCTTCCTGAACAAGCTTTATTGCAGGATTCAAAAGATTGAGATAGATAACCACACTCATATTCCTGTGCAAACAAGCCCTATGTGTTTCATGCTAAAAGCCAAGTTTCTGTGGTCTGAGAACTACTTCCTGTTGACCTATCTTCTTACTTTCTGCAAGTTATACAATGGGTGCAGCCAATGGAGACGGCAGATTGGTGGTTTCCTGGGTCGTCCTGTGATGATATGTAGGTCTGTGATGTTGGTGGCTGGTTTGGGAGGTCTGTGCCCTCCACCCACACCAGCCAACCCCCTGCCAACTGTCTGTGCCCCTTAACTCTCTGATCTCCTTAACATCTAAGGAACTGCTACCCTCTTCCTGGTGCCAAAACTACACACATCCCCATACATACACAATCACCACAAATAGGACAAGGTCTTCACATTCTACCCTTTGTATTATAAGCTGTTCTTCCTGCCAGTCATGAACCATGTTAACATTATAAGCACAGACTTGTGATCATGGCCAGGATTGGGACCCTGCATGCAATGAAATAGAGCGGCAGACTTCAAAGGCAGCCACATTGTACAGGACAGACTTTGACATGACACATACACCAGCAACAATAGTGTCCGTTCATTATGAACAGACCACACACTAAACTAAGCCCTAATGCACACTTGTCACCAAGGCAACAATCCAAACTGTATACATTTGTATTATCTTACTAATTTGACTACAATGGGTATTTATTCTTGCACTTCCCTCAGAAGTGTCAGCTTTAGAATTAGCACGGATGGCCTACAAGTGTTCCCTGGACACCAAGTGATATATACAGATAAATTGATGTGTGGCCCACATACATGTTGTGCCTATTTCTTTGCTTGAGTCCACAAAAGCTGATAAATGTGTCATAAAATGATAAAAGTGTTATTTACAATTTACCTACCAGGTGTATATGGCCAACACAAAGATACTCTAGTTTTACAACAGTATAATATGTTGATAGGGTAAACTTTGATCCTTAACATGCTGGGCAAGACCACACAAGTGGGTTAGTCTGGACAAAATGACCTTCCCCGCCCCTCAGCCTGGCCAACCCTCAATTACAGCCTTCCCACCTCTCAAGACACCAGTATAACAGCCCTTTTTGTTTTGGGTTGATTGGAGTTCAGAGTAATGATCAGTGACTATCTGTTGGAACTTTCTCTGAAGTTTTGCCTCCATGCGATGGATGAGAGGGAAGATGTATGCGTGGCACTGTCCAGTCTCACCTGAGGGCTTCAAAGGGGCGGGGCAGTCACCCTTTGAAAATGTTATTACACTGGCTACACTGTCACAAGTCACTTACTGGGGCCTTTCTAATCGGACACAGTCATGCAAATCTGGGCAATAGGATCCATTGTGGCAGCAGTGAGATCAAAGAGAGCCGAGCATTCAAAGGTGCTGAATTCATTAATGACCAGACTCTACTCTCATCATAGTGGATTTCTTCATTAACGATCCACCATGAAAACCTACACTTTCACCAAATTTATTGATGAACAAAGCTGGGCTTTGACACCACTATTTCTGTGGCTGTTAGGTAACAAAAGCCGGCCTCCCTTTGTGAATATTATGTGCCCTGAGTGCATTATCGCTGTTTTCAGGGCCTTATTTGCCATTCTGTTTTACATTTTACAGCTGTGTGTTTGATGTCAAAAGGGACAGAGTGATTACAGTTTGCATGAGGGACTTTCAGTAAAGGCCTCATATTGAGGCTAAGTTGCAAACGTTCACTTATTCTCTTTGTACCAGTTTGATCATCACTGACAGTCCATGCCTATCATACAGGCCTGTATTTACTACTATTGACTGTTGATCCATGCATTATCAATGACTTGTACCCTCTATAATCTCCAGGTCTTCCCAGGCAGCCAACCGACCTTTTAGACCGTTTATAGCCTGTGTCTAACCTGTCATTTATACCTATTATTTCATCAGCTTCAAAAGACCAAAGACACACAATTACACTAAGGCCATCTTGTGATCTGGTATCTTTTTATTGCTTTGTTCTCTGTAACCTTCTTTCGACACATCATCCTTTCACAGGGATATAGTGTACAGCCCTGCATAGCATTCAACTTTGCATCCACAAATACTTTGTTTGGGGTCATGGAGGAGTTGTAGTGAGATAGTTGCTACTTTGATCTTGGCAGGACGTCCTACACAGGACTGATCATGCCAAGAGCCTTCCTCCCAACTAGACACCACCTACCAGCACAGACAAAACTCACAATCTCACAACTAACATAAACTGTATACAATTTGCTGCTGTTCTAACATCAACAACTTGTCAAACTTCAAAGCAGACTTTTGTGATGGAATACCATTTGATGAAATCTCAAAGGCTCGGTTTCTCAATTCACAGAGCTTTTTTATATCATGTTTTGTTAATTTTAACAAGGCAAAAACTTTCTATGCATGGTAAAATATTCTGTATGGCTACCCTTGGGCAAGAACCCCATGACCTCTAACCTCTGACTGATGTTACCATGGCAACCTTACTGCACACATGTATCACCCTACCCCACTGAGATCCTGTGGCCATAACACCAATGGAACTTGGGTTTTAAGCTGGTGCATATTCTTTAAAATATACACACACATATATACCCTTCAAACTGTAGAGAACTAACCACAAACCCAAATGATAACCACGCAAATCTGAGAATTTATGAGCAAATTCCACAAACTATTCGTGCCAGTATGAGACATGGGGTTGGTATGGAGCTCATATAATTTGAAGTTTCAACACAAAAGCATGCCAGGGTTGAGAGGGATGTGCTCTCCCGACCTCATGATTAACCCTCTAGACTCCCCTCTTATACGACAAACTTTGATACAACATATCTCCTGATCAAGCAATTATACCATAAATGCCACACTAAAAACATTCAATCCCTCCCCTCATCATGCTCAAAAGCATGGATCCACACATGCTAATGTTTACTTGGTAATGCTTATCAGTGATATTTTTAATCATAAAATATAATTTGAAATATGGTCTTAGTTACCACATTTTCACCCCTGAATATATTATCACTTAAAATCATGATCTTTTTTCATCTTTATACTGTATTCGTTCAAAATCTAAAAATCACTTCAGATGAAATCCCCCCCCCCCACCAGAGAATATGTATATCCATATATATAAAATTATCTGCAAGAAATAAATCTATTAACAAGTTGCGAGAGCTGTGGGAAATAAAAGGAAGATTTGCTAGAGTTATGTAGGGTTATGTGCGGGTTGACAAAGTGTGGTGCGGTCAGTGAGGCGCTTCAGATTTGTGGCCTATATAGTTATGCAGCAAGGTTGGAAGGGGTCAGACACTTCTTACACAGGCACACCGCCATGATACGCGCAACCCCCTTTAGATCACTGGAGCATACCAATTGAACCTGGCATCCTCAGATGAGATTTCACTTTACAGTTGCTCTCTGATTTCAAACTTTGCTCTCTTTAAATTGTAAGCAAAAGAACAGCTTGTCAGTGATAAAGTTAAGAGTGTGTCAGACTTACAGCAACTTTGGGAGTTTCACACAACTTGTAAGTAATGAGGTGTAGGTAGGCCAACAGCAGTAATACATGACGTATGCAACAGCTAACAGAAAGTCTAAACCAGACCTTCTGAACTTAAGACCACCATTTTCATATTAACTTTGTGTGCCCTCAAGTTAGGTCAAATGTACCAAGTCTTCCCACAAACATGCACTCCCACTCCAAAGCCAAGTTTTGCAAAACCCAAGTAGTCTTAACCCAAACCTTTTTCTGTTTTAACTAATTCTATACTGCTAGGATTCCTTCACATGGGAACTTACAACCAGTATTTGATCTGATGCAAATTTCAAAATTGTTTTATCTGACATGATAAGACACGGGTCGAGATGTAAGCATTTCCCCTTGAAATCCTCTCCCTCCCCAAATTTCTGAACGAATTGTACCTTCACCACCCTATATACCACAATTTGCCTTATCATTACATCTGTCAGAGGGATTCTGTCTTGTGGATCTAGCTCACAAATCACCCCAGCTTCAAAGCGGCCAAACATGTGATAAATATTATGCTTGGCTCTGTGACTAACTGGCCGAGCTGACAGGGCTTGCCTGCTCTCAAGGCTTGTATGCTCATATCCCTACAATGATACCATCCCTGGCCTTCACTTCAAAGGGAATGCTCCTCACTGAATCATAAAACGACTCTGCCTTCCAAAAACTGCCTTCAAAAATGATATCGTGTTCCTGCCATCTATTATGTATTGTCTGACATTTCAGTGTCTGTGAAATTTTCTGCACATCTGACACATGATCATCTTCAAAAAAATGAAAATGACAAAGCTGTTTTTAAATGGATTTAAATTATTAACCTCTTCGTGGCAAATTAAAAGTTGTAGTAAGAGGAAGTCTGTTTGATGATACAACTACAAGGGAGAACTGATCTGTTGGCGGATGTCTCAGAAGGCCATTTATATTATGCTCAATCAAACAGCCATTTCACATGTATACATAATTAACATGATCTCAGTCTTTGATATATTACACATGGAGATCATTCAGTAATAACAGCATGAACAAAGAGGCAAATCAGACCCAATCTAATATTATCTAGTCGGATCCTGAGTGGTCTGATCCCGTTAGCTGCCCTCTCCGAGATCAAAGAACTGTCAGTCTTTGTGCATGTGCTTTCTCACATTCCGGGCCCCCATCTGGAGCCCCTTCTGCTGAGCCGCACTGGGGGAGCAGCATGTGAGTCCATCCAGTGTTTTGGTACTGCTAAAAGAAGGTTTCCTAACCCAGATCTGGCTCACACCAATGTTTATGCCTTAGGACACGGGCCAGACACCAATATAGGGGAAGCCAAAACTGCCATTTTACACATGTAGTCCCCCCACCCGTCCACATTTTTCCTACCAATGCTACCTTTCACCAGCTACTCTTTGATGTACATAATTATCTTTGCCCGACTCAACTCGTGTTTGGCAATAACAGATGCTCCCTCCTACACCTCAATTTGAGCACCGCACAAAGAGTGCTTTCTGCTGTTCTTCATTTGCTAAACTTTCAAGATAAACACTGAAAAACTCTGCCACAAAACTTAACAATCTTTCTTCAAAGAGGTATATTCACTCTTGCATTTTTCAAAGCATGAAATTGGTGTTTTCCTAGCACCAGCTCATGTGTTATGCATGCCAGCAAACAAAGCCAAATTTGATCCTGAATAAAATTAATATAATTATGTTCAGCTCCTGACAGCTTAGCATCGTTTATCATGGCTATGACAAGCTTCTTAAAATGAAGATATTATGATAAATTAATAAGGCTCCCTAATCGTAAATGTTGCTTATAAATAACCATGATTACTATCAGATAATTCTTCTGAATGTTTTCAATAAACATGAGTACTATATTTTTTATAAAAGTCTATATTTTAAGAACATTTTGTGTCTGATCATAACATCATATCTAAGGATAAAAATATAATGATCATGTAATTTTATTGTTCCAGACTAATATGGTTTTTGTGAGAAACAATTTTCTATGAGATTTCACATTATAGATTTTCTACTACTTTGTGTTTTGGAGATTCAAATATATATTTTTGGAGGGGGGGGGGCAAAAACATTGAATTAACTTAGACTTCTTTGGATAACGACACAACATAAATAATATATTTGTGCAAAAACCTTGGTATTGGACAAATGTGTAGTATTTACACAAATGTGCATGTATGTATGGCCTGCCTGACCTGAGGTTAGACAAGACACCATATGTCCATCTGTTGTGAGGAGAATACCTGTGATATGTAAATATTACCATTACACCACCAGTGCCAAACACATGTCACATGGTGTCCTCACCAAGCTGGCATCACCAAGCTGGCATTGCTGGTATGGAGTCACCAGACCAAGTCATAACTGTGTATCACCATCTCAAACACTGGCCACATTTTCTAAACTGGTCACTACCTGTCTTATATTCTGTATTATATCAGTCTCTTTTTTTTGGCTTATAAAAGAAGCTTAAAAAAGTTAATCAACATGATTATTATAAACAAATATTGATGCTTTCTTCAAAATAAAACATGACCGATTGCTGGGTCAACTTGTTACACTGATCTATAAAGAAGGTATTTATATAAGGTAGTTGAAGTTTGATGGAAGTGGGCTCTGGTATTTCACCTACAGCTGTGATGTGACTATGTATGTCTTAACTGTATGGTCCGTAGCAGAACAAGTGCATTCTACACATGTTGCTGCCAGCAACCTCAAAGGGTCCCACATCGTTTGATCTCAAATGACACTGAAATAGAATCGCAAGAAAACTATAGAGGCCAGGACAAACCAAGGTCTCTATTTGGTTGGAGTAATATGTACGTACGACTTGGGATGATGCCAGTGGCATCATTGAGGGATCAAACGTTTTCACTATCAATGCCTTTTCATCCCTTGACATGATACAGCTCTGAGTGTCGCCACAAGAAATAGTGAGACTTTTTCTTGCCCATTGAGGTCACTTTACAAGGTCCTCATCTGCATGTATGGCTCCCAGCCCTGAAACTGTTCTTTCTACCTCAGACAATACTAACACACCATTTGACCCATCATCATTAGGACTGGATCATCAACATGTTTATTCATGCCAAGAGCCTATAATGTGATTGGTTCACAAAAGTAGAGCCCGTTTCCTGTTCCAAGCATGGTGTTTCCTTACTTTTTCTTCTGTCAAATCTGCTACCAACTTGCCCTTCACTTTACATTCTTTTCACTGTGACGTCATAACTTGCCCCCCAATTTCCTGACCACATATATGATAAACTCGTTTCTAAATTACCTGAACATTGGGTTAGACTAAGTACCATGATCTTTCCACCTTATATCTTGTCTATTGCTGAGCAACTCAAGTCAAGATTTATTAGAATTGTTGCCTTTTGACACGACCCCTAGTCGAAAATTGAGTGTCCGTTACGATCTATGGAATCCCTATACGCTGATGCTTACTACATTTGGCCTAATGAAATGATCACAAAATAAAAGGCCCTCAACTGCCTTTGAAGCCTGCGCTCTTACAGACCTGCGTAGCACTGGTGTTTGATCATACTAAGTCTCCTGTGATGCCTTCGCAGCATCGCTTTGATGCTGTGCGCTTCGCCTTCTTCATCTCTTGTCGGTTTGCCCAATGATAACCACGCCCGCCACAATTTATACCATTTAAATATCTCCCAAAACCACCCACTCTGCCATTTGTGGCCATGTTTTACTTGTGTTTTGCCTGGCTAGTATTCAGGGGTGATGAAATTACTAGCATTTCGTTCGGATCAAAGGTGCTCATAAAAATGAAATCGTGAACAGGTTGCTTTTGATGTAGTATGGCGCAATCCACTTGTTCCATGCCTGTAATATTAATACAACTTCCAAGGCCAACAAGGGCGTTGCTTCATTTTGATCCCTGATCCATAATCAGCCGCTAAAAATGCTTATCCAAAAAACAACAACTTCAAAGAAAACTCTCTTGGCAAATTGCCCACAATGGAATTCCACTGGTCCTGCGACTGGCATTTGGCTAGTGGCTTTTCATCCCCCTGAATCGTAACCAAGTATAACACCACTTTGATGGTAATCACATTTCACTGGTGCTCTTTTTCCTGTTTGCCACACACACAGGCTGACAAACCCGTTTGAAGTTGTGTCACCCTGCTAATAAGTCCTGTGCATGTGTATTGCATCTTTGCCACCATGAACGCCGAGATCATCCTTTGATCTCGCTGATCATCTGCAAACCTCAAAGACAGCGTATTCCATGTCAGAGACGGCTCGCAGATCGTGGCATATACATATTCCTTACGAGATATAGATTCCGGTGGTGTGATATTGACACTTACCCTTCAGGTCTGCGACTAGTAAGGCTACTCATCGCCGCTCGTATATTCCTGGTAGCCATGAGGGCGGACGGAGTCAATGGTACTAACTGGGTCGTAGAATTTGACTTTCCTAAATCTTCTTGTTTTAATTCCTCTCCCTCCAGTAAAGTTGGGAGAAGGCCCGAAACAGGTCTCACACTATTTGATCCACTGGAATTATTGCTAGTTTTGGGACTTTCGCCCCCAGTTTGTACATATTGCACGTAGAGATCTGATTTGAGAAACAGTGGGTAAGTATCATTTTTCATACTATTTTCCACTTCTAATTGTGCCTCATCAAATAAAGTTTGATCAATATTGTCTGATTTTATTCTGTCTGCTATATTTCTTCTTGGATCTGGAGACAAGTTTAACACATCTCCTTTCAAGTATTTGCGGTATATCAATTTGATTAAATTGTGGATCTTTCCCGTCTCTGTAGCCCCTACCATTTTGAGGCCACGGCAAGCAAACCAGAAATCCAGTTGATTGGAGCACTGCTCCTGATCTAGGAACTGTTTGAACAATTTGACTCCATCGGAATCATCCAGTAGGTAGCGGATACCTGTTGCCCATTTGAGGTAAGGCGGTGTGCTGTTTTCTGTGAATGGTGGAGAACTTGCGGCCGACCCTTCAGGCTCGAAGCCTAAGGGGGCCTCCACCTCCGAACAATCCAACTTTTGTATGGA
Organism: Amphiduros pacificus; assembly: GCA_949316495.1. Taxonomy (NCBI): domain Eukaryota; kingdom Metazoa; phylum Annelida; class Polychaeta; order Phyllodocida; family Hesionidae; genus Amphiduros; species Amphiduros pacificus. The sequence goes on along the minus strand of OX439002.1, from coordinate 47,259,400 downwards.
ACAACTGAGTGACCCCCCTGTCTTATCCAGATTTGAGCGTCTTGGAGTAGCTGCCGGTGAACGTTCTTCGCGGTGGGAGCTCCCACTTTTCCCTGAGGAGTGGCTTTTGCCAGATAAATGACTTTTGTGGGACCCGCTACTCCGTGTGGAGGTGCCACCATTCGACAGGAGTTCGTTTTCTTCTCCGGGTACTGGTGGACGCGGGGCCGTTTCGGTAAAGTTTCCACCGGAGTCATTAAGAAACTGTTGAACCTCAAGGCTCATGGTCTGTAGCTGCTGCAAAGATAAAAGTCAAAATTAAATTATTTAAATGAAAAAAAAGGGTTAATGTATGACAACATGATATGAAGATACTAATAATTACCATTCGACAGTTCGATTTACGATTGAAGTCAGCTGATTAACCATTTAGATCCCCAGATACTTTGACTTTGATCTTCAAAGTCAAAGACTTTCTTCGCTATTTCCCACACATTGTCAGTATTACACTAATCTTTCATAGAGCCCTTTGAAAAACGACCGAGGCAACTTTGCGCTCATACCAGAAGCATTAATCCTGTATATGTGATGAAATATACGAGGAACATTTTATTACAGACATGCAACAGACTTACGGAACGTATTTCCATTATCTCTGCAAAGGCTTTTATTTTAAACAGGGGGAGGTTTGTGTGTTCAAATTACAGAGTACACAGGTCAAATTACAAAATTGCTATGAATATTGCAGCTATGAGCATGCTGTCTGAGAAGAAAGGTGGGTGCTATATGAACATTGCATGTTCTGATCAATCATGTGTGTTAGTGGTTGCAAAGTCCCACCGAATTGCACCGCTCTGTTTTTCTTTGATGTTGCAGACATAAAATGTGATTACTGCGGTATGTTCGGAACTAACCTTCCCATCATTCAGCATTTAGGCAGCTACAGTGGTCAACACTCTACAACACGGTCACTGCTTATTCTGACGGTCATATCCATCTTCATACGGCACTGTCAAAATACAACAAAACACAATCATCAGCAAACATTCCATCACACACAACAAAACACTAAGTTTCATAAGCAGAAAAAAATCATCTGCAGAGCAGTAACTGCTTTCTTATACTTGTCAAAGACAGAAAGGTGGGGGAGCCACATACTTGTGTCTCTTCCAACAAACTGTCTGCACTCTTCATGAATCAATAAACATGCACATCAGTCGTATATCATTATTGGGCAATTAAAAATCAATAATCATAACATTTATGACAGCTTTCTTTGCTTTAATGGGTGTATTACCTGTTTCTTTCAAGGAAATGCAGCCAATCACACAGGCAAAATTTTAAATGTTGTTTGAAATACCAAAGAAAGGTCCAAAATCAGATGCTATCTTTTCCTTGTCATGCAAGTTGAGAAAAAGATGATACATCAAATCCAAGTCATTTCTGTTGATTTAAAAATCAAACCAAATCATTTCCTGAATATTCATGAATAGCACTGCCAATTTCCAATGTTACAAACCGTTATTTTTATCAAAACAAATGTCTTCAACTTGAGGCCTGTCAAAAGTGACTGCTCCTGAAGGTGGCCATCTTTCATAAAAATCAGGTCACTTTTCTTTGCAAGTTGGGCACTCCTATCTACTTTCCCAGACAAATTACAGACCTAGAATGCACTCTGATGCTTCCTGCTGTCTAGATCACCCATCAACTGCCCAAAATTATACCTGAACCCCACGATTTGACTTCTTTTCCTACATCAAAGGCCCAGGTCACTATCTGGAGCAGGAGGCCGCCATGATTTTATGCAAATGATGAGGCCCCTTTGGGTTATTTATAAACACAGCCCAATCATGCATGGTCATGTGTTTAGATTTTGACAATATGTGGTTATTTTGATCTCAAAACATGAATAATTTGTTGATCTGTATGATAAATACTTTTATGTTTTCAAAGCAACCAAATTTCAATAGTTTACAGAAAAACCCTCTTGAACCAGAAGCCTCTTGGGTCAAGCAACTGTTTCAAATGTTCTCACATTGTAACAATGGGGACACTACATTGTGCAAGATGTTCTATAATTGTAATATTCCATATCCCATTCTTAAATGGAGATTTTTAGTTATATTTTTTTCTAGACTTTAATGTTTTATTTATTTTCAAGGAAGATTCTTATCTGAAAACTTTCCGTTTCGCACTTTACTCTTGAAAATGAGAAACAAAATGAGCGAAACACATTCTTTTTCTCTCTCCAAATTTTCAATGTTCAAAAAGAGCAAAAAATAATTATTTTTTGCAGTTTGCCAAACTTAACATTGTCTTGCCGAAACATTTCACCCAAGAAATCTGTAGCGACGTGCTTGCCACAAGAAGGTTGCTTTTGTCGCCCCCTGACCTACTTGAGGTTCATAAGAAAGCGAACTGAATAAACTTCCAAAACGTATATTCAAGTGAAAATGCCAAGAATGGTCCCTCGTTGATATCTAACGATGCCAATTAAGTTCACAATTGTGATAAAATATGATCAACTTGCAATAAAAAGGTTTTAAGAGGCTGAACCAAGCCGATCACTTCCGAGATCTTACCCAACTAACCTGACCCCCACAAAGCTCCACTTTTCTCTCTCTCTCGCTTCAACCTGTGTTTACAGATATTTTGTGACCTCAATATTTCCTACATACTCCATACAATGGAGAACCTTTACATATGCCTCACCTTGAAAACTTGGAAAATTGTCTTCTTTGAGACCGGAAAAGTTGTGATCGGCCGTTAAAGCCAAGACCCCGCAGTAGGTTTTCTGTACAGTTGGTACAATGACAAACAAAACACATGCTCGGCCCGACATCAAGATAAAACTTCCACTTCAAAGACTTCTCCTCATTCAAAGTTTTGGAAACCTCCCCTGACTTGAAACTCAACCAAACTTATCAAACTTTCACGACTTACCTTGTTCTAGCCATTCTGCATGTCCGATTCTCTTGACCACGAAAATATCTCAACCTGAGGTAGTAAAATAGTGATTAAAGTTTGAAAAGTTTGAACTCCCAACATCAAAGTAACATGCCCGCCGCTGTCTATCCCACTACCTGACGTCACAGCTTGACAGGCACTAGGCCAATAGGAGCCCAGCAAAAATCAACATTCACAAAAATGTGTCAGTGTAGTCTATTTCGCAGAGGGGGTCATAGAGGTAGTTCTAAGGGTATCTTAATAAGTACAAATCTAGTAAATAACGTTTTGTTGCACTTTTTGGTGTTTTTTCATGCATTTGTAAATGACAGATTATTGTATTATACTAAAATGAAAAAAATATATATCAATACACAAATAATTTTATCCAGTCGTAAATTTAGGAAATATGGGAATAGCATACCTGCCACCCCTCTCTAGAGTGCGGCATCCCATCAAAAGTCCAAAGAGATAGCAAGAACTTGTGTACTTATGACAGACAGGGGAAAGAATGACCCAAGAGCAGGAGAGAAAAAAAAACAGAACAAAACTTAGCAAAAACTCAATATCGATATAAATAACTGAGTTTCTGCGTTTAATGTGTGATGGACAATATACACTTTATTTAGTCCGGTTCACGAGGATTTCGGCCTTGGGAGTTGATAACACTCGCACCCCCTATAAATTACAGCATGTTTGCCGCGGGCCGCCTTTGAAGTTCCGGTCATTGCTTTACGTTTGAAATTTTAATTAGATGATTGATAAGGCAGTTTTTGCATGGCCCTTTTTCATCGCAGTTTACATCCCTCTTTGTTCGGGCCGGGACCGTCGGCGGCTTTGCGTATTTGTGTGGTAATTCAAGAAGCCTTTGAAGTCCGTCACAGGGAGAATTAGTATTTCGGCCGTTAGACGGGAGACGAGCAGTGCGCACCTGGCATAAACATGCCTTCTTTATTTGATCCCATTCCGATGGATTGCAAAAAATAATGATAATTAACCAACCAAACACAAAGGATGTGCTAATTTAGTGGTTGCCAAATAAATTAACTTACACCATTGTAAAGTTGCCAATACACTAGAGAAGCTAATTAGAGTTGTGCTGAGCTTTTAGTAAATAGAATTAAGTAATTGTTGAACCGATAAAACAATGAAATAAACCCAGGCATTTAAAATGATAAAGCATAAAACACATGCCCTTTGATTACGTTTCTGAATATTCAACTATCACATTAAAATTCTTATATGAAAACCAAATAAATACTACCTCGTTAGATAATACTGAGAGTAATATAATGTATATTACTCTAAGGAGCACGTTAATTCGTAAAACTTTAAAATAAAATACCTAATTATCAATATATTGACAACTTATTGGATCATACTTCCACTTTCAATTACATGGATAATGTGTTAAAAATATATATAAATATTAATAATAATTAATATGGAAGCGTTTTCAATTTTTACAATCGATCGCCAAACTCCCACTGTGCAAAGGCATAGTGGGGGAGGGGTGTTGAGGAAGGGGGGGGGGCTGATCAATCGCATTTATAAATTATTTCTAGGCATATGTTGATACTTGGTTGCTTGGCAACAAATTAAATATCAGTCCTCTGATTGGTCAGTTGCATTTTTGAAACTCGTGATGATCACTTAAGTCGGCAACATCAAAGGGTTTAATTGATAAACAAACCTCGCACTTTCATTGGCTGAACAAACATCGTCACCAGATGTCTTGATTCCGAGAGCACTTTGAAAATGCACAAGGATCCACTGTGGATAAGTTTGGGAGGCGAGGACCCCCCTTTGGGCCTCCATCCTTGGATGACCAAACATCAAAGGCGCCGACACTAACCGCCAACAAACGCGGATAATACGAGCAATTTTCTTATCTCTGGACCGGGCTTTGATCGCAGCGCCACCTTGATATGACTATTCAGTTCAAAACAAGACGAGAAGTAATCGGATCGCCTTTCAAGGCAGTGTTCGAGTACTTTCATAAAATAAAATATTCATGTGGTGTCAAGTATACTACAAGGTTTTAGAGAGTCGTAGTAACATTGAATATTTTATTGTCGAGCAATAAAGCACACTTGAAGATCACAAAATAAAAGTCCTCTCCCTGAAAAATAAGAGACACAACTTTTTTGACGTGAGAATCAAAATTATTAATATCACTCTTTTTTCAACCCGTCTTTATGAAAATATGTTTTGATAAAGAGCACAGCAATTTTACCCCGTGATTCTTATTGACACCTTAAGCCAAAGTCTCCGATTGCTGCATCCAAAATTGACCCAAAATTGCCGAGAATGTCACCCGAATTGAAAAGAAAGGTCATACAGGTCAACACAAAGGACATGTAAAAATAACAAAGACTAACCTAAACTTTCTCTTTTGTTGCACAATTTTATTCACATACAGTAGAAGCGCAGCAAGCATGCCCTCTGGTGGCAATATACGACAAGTGTCAATCACCTTGTTCGCCCTCGTATCTCAAATGCTTTTAACAAATCGGATATTTCCTCTTTTTCCATTCGACAATCTTATCTGACCATATCTATTATTCCTTGTAAATTCAACTTGATAGGTACCGCATAATTATCAAACAGATTTGAGATATCTTTAAATGTTGGCCTCCCATTCATATGAGAGCAATAATGAATTTAAATGTTCTTATATTGCACATCAACTTTCATTTAATATTTTTTTGAACTAAAACTTCTTTTTAATCTATTTGCCAACTCACAAAACTTACACAATTTGAAGATACTACATAAGACTGGCACGGATATTTGATCAACATAATCATTATTAATACATGAATCATTTTATTGTAATTTTGGGGAACTTCTTTAAGTCAATATATGACCTTCTACGAATAATCTAATTCATACTCCCGACGCTCAATCGGGATTTGCCGTACATAAAAAATCGCAATGATGAACTGAATCAAGTTATTAGAAATACCCCTAATTTATCATCTTGAGTATCTTGTCAAGGCTGTAACTACATGAATAAGAGCTCATTCTTGAAATGATTTTTTTCCAGAAAATTTCTCTTATATTTGAGGTTCCTTGAGTGAAATGGAAAGAAATGATCACCAGGCGCAAAATAAACTTAATTGGAAATCCACTACTATAAAAAAAGTATATCCTCGAGCTACTGAATAGCATATGTTTGTTGGTCATTATCATGTCTTTAGTAATCATTACAACAAAAAATAACAATTCAAATATGAATATAGTTGCGCAAAAGTAAATGGATCGGTTCCAATCAAAATATTTAAAAAAACATTTTTCAGACAGGTGGCGCCATGGCATGGACTCACTGGCAGCCATCAGAACTGGCGCGGTCACTGAATATTGCGGTTGAAATGACTGTCATGAAATATTCTCTATTGATGTTAAGTATTCGTATTTGACCAAATACAATGATATTCATAAAGGACTCAGTAAGTGGGTGGGTTAGTGAGTTGGTTACTGTTTCTCAGTAACTACATGATAAATCACCATACAGATATACAATTATGTGGGCATATAACTATTATAAATAATGTTTACATAAATTTGTGATTATTTGTATTTATTGATGTTTTTTTAAATGCACAACTTTGCTGCTGCTGTTGGTAGTGGAAGAGTGGAATGGGTGAGAGAGTCAACTTTATTTATTGGTAGCTGGAAATGTTTTGCTGAAAAGGCATATCATTGATATATCAGTTTGTTTAGACTATTTACATCACTTTAAACGTTATTTCAACAATTTCAAAATAAGACCCGACATATCAGCTTTGCCCAAGAATAAATATCAGGATTTTTCTGTTTGTCCCCCTCCCTTTCCCATTGGGGATTAATGGTCCATCCCCTAATTATTTTTATTTTGTATATGTCATTAAGATCTTAACTCATTTGTTGTTGTACTCACTTTCTAATCATAACAATAACACCTATTGGTTATGTTATTACAAGTGTCAAAATATTTGACTCTGTGCTTATTGGCTCCTAAAAAAACTTGTACTGGGTGTGGTCTGTCGTTCAACTCTTTACTTGCAGAGCCTGGATTAGCTAAAGAGAATACAGGAATTCACGATATTTTATCGTTTATACATACAAACCATGCGATGTAACAGGCTAAATAGGCAAACTAGTTACAGAGCAAGATGTCAATTTGTTTTCAATGTAGATGAAAACACTATTTTATATATACATATATACATATACATTTCTCTAAAATTCAATGTAAAAATCCCAAATATTGAGCATCATTTCTGAAAATCCAATGCGATGACCCATTTTTCTCTGTATATTGAACTTGGAGTATGTATTATGAGTGGGTTATTTTGACTTTCAGAGATTTTGGTATGGATTTAATGTTTTGGTCTTGTTGGGGTATTGGATTTTTTTTATCAAGGTACACCTTAAAGTATATACCAATATACACTTTTAGAATGACCTTAATGTGTCTAAATTTTTAATTACCCTCACCATTCATTTTAGTTTCCTTCATCGCAATCACTTTTTTAAAGCATTCACGAAATGAGGTTTTAAACATTACAACATTGAGAGATAGCTGCAACAGTGAGAGTTACAACAGGGAGAGATAGTTACAACGGTGAGACAGTTATAAGAGAGAGAGAGAGAGAGAGAGAGAGAGAGAGAGAGAGAGAGAGAGAGAGAGAGAGAGAGAGAGAGAGAGAGAGAGAGAGAGAGAGAGAGAGAGAGAGAGAGAGATGCATGAGAGAGAGAGAGATGCATGAGAGAGAGAGAGATGCATGAGAGAGAGAGAGATGCATAAGTGAGATCAGTGAGAGATAGTTACAGCAAGTGAGATATAGTTACAGCAGTGAGAGATAGCTGCACAACTGAGAGACAGGTGCATAAGTGAAAGATAGCTGCACACGTGAGAGACAGCTGCATCAGTGAGAGATAGTTGCACAAGGGAGAGACACCTGCATATTGTAGGTGAGAGATAGCTGTACAAGTGAGAGACAGCTGCATAGGTGATACAGCTGCACAGCTTACAGTAAGAGACAATAACACCAATGAGAGATAGACAGCTGCATCAGTGAGAGACGGCATCTTTTCCCAGCCAAATGCACTTGAAATGTAACAATGTAACAATGTTACCATCATTGATAGGTTTTCTGGACATAATGACATGTTCATTGATCAAATCGTGAAATAAGCAATCGCATCTGTCAATTCCATACTGTTACCCGAATTGCCACCCGTAACTCTTGCAAGTCCATTTTCACAGGCGTTCGCTTGGTGAAGAATCAAACGGTATGAACAGACACCGGTGTCCTCTGCCGGTTATGAATAGTTGTAGCGACCTCTGACGACATTATTATAATTTTACCAGTAGTCGTCAGATGGCGTTAACGTACCATTCCGCCTCTGAAAAATTTAACTTCCGGAAGCCGGGTGTGAAAAGGCAGAATCTTAAATTTCCGACTCAAAATCATTTTTTGGGGGCTTATTTGTCGTGACAGTTTGATAAAGTTTTATCTGAAGTGGCCAACATGTCGTGGGGAGCACCACCGCCAGGACAGAACCCATACTATGTATGTTATACACTTTTCAAACTGTGATAAGTATGAAACATTGAACGTTAAAAACTTCGAGCGATAATATGGCAACATGAAACATTTGCTTTTGTTTCTGTTGACCATGCATCTCACTGTTTTGGGAGGGTTAGGGTTCAGTTATCATAATTATTGTGCATATTTTAAGTTAGTTTTAACTTCAGTTATTTCTCCTCAGACTTCAGAGACCCAAAAAACTGTCAAGAGTGTTAATTCCATTTTCAAAGCACTTCAGAGCACTTTACCTGAGGCATTGTGCCCCTAATCCTACATTCACCCAGATTGTGGCATGACACCTACATGCACCAAGTAGAGCATGGTGATAAATTGATAAGCTTAGTCAAGTACAGCTTGTTACTCAGTTTTATGATGCTGGCGACGAAGGTTTGTTGTTTGGCTCAGTTCACATCCTAACTTTACACAGGGAAGCTGTAAACATATTACATCAGGCCACAAGTTGCAGGACAAAAGACTGATTATTGTAATATACACAGCTTTTTGGTGTTTTGCATGATATTTTAGAGTTGATGTTCAACCATAATGATGGCAATTACTGGCTGATGATAGAGGCAGCAGTGGGTCAAATGAATCGCCACATAAATTCCACTGCTCCCATTGTCTATTTTAAAGCTATTAATTCGTTTGATATTTTTGTGACATGGATGGTCCCCACTGCAAACAGGCACTATCGGTGATCACTACTCTGTGATTGGTATGGTTCTCAAGAATGTGTAATCTTTTCTTTTGGGTTGTGAATAGTTTTTCTTCATTGTCAATATGGTTCACACAGGTTATACTACTGTGAAGTGTGCGTTCTTGACCATGTATTAGTTTCTAATTAGCGTGTGCCCCAGTGCATATGAATATATTTCTATCCCATGAAAACAAAGAAAAAGTAGTGTGTGATAACATCATGTAACAAAACAGAAAATTTGACATGATAACATCGTCATTGCCTGTCAATGAGTGAAATTTTGTTTTGTTGAAATTTTGTTTTGTTTGTTGAAATTTCACGGTGTTGTTTCTATACTTTTTGGTCTCTTTGATTAGATGTTATATTTTGATTCTGTACTTTCTATCTTGTTTGTTTAATTTTTCCATCAGTGTTACATGTGGAGCATCAAATTACACATCTTTTAGATTTGGATGATTACATATTCACTTTCATCTAGTGATCAATATTCTCTTTTGAGGTTAACCCTCTGTAAAATGACCTTCCATTATTAAGGGGTTGCACATATGACATATATTGATTGATAATAAGAGTATAAAAATATGACCCTTGTGTTATTTGGAGGTAACCTAGCTGCATCCATGTGATCATGTCAGAGACAAACCAAATAAAATTGTTTCAGTTTTGAAGAGTCAATTCAGAAAATTGTCTCAATAAGGCTTTTATCTTTTTAGATATAAAAAAAAATTCAGATTGTTGTTTGTATTGTAAATGTTTGTAATGTTTTAGGGCCAACAACAAGGACAGCCAGGTGGTTATCAACAACCACCACCAGGTGGCTACCAACAGCAAGCTCCTCCAGGTGGCTACCGAGGACCACCACCAGCAGGATATGCAGGTGCCCCTCCCCAGCAGAGGCCCCCTGGTGGGTATGCTCCACCCCCTCAAGGTGCTCCACAGTATGGGGCTCCAGCTGGATATGGAGGATACGGCGGCCAAGCACCGCCTCCAAGTGGATATGGGTAAAATTTTCCTTAATCCAAGAATAAATGTGAAGTAAATCCTTAAAAACTATGCTATTGCAAATATGAATCCTTTTCCTTCCATTCCCTTCATCATTCACACCTATAAATTCCAGTCATGTGAATGTCTGGCACATAGTAAATAACCATGTATTACTTTTTACATTATTTTTATGTTCAATATATTTTATCTCATGCAGTGGTGCACCAGCAGGAGGCCCCCCACAAGGCTACGGAGCTCCCCAAGGAGGATTTGCACCACCAGCCCCTCCACCAGGTGTCAGCCCAGAACTTTGGCAATGGTTCCAGGTTTGTCAATTGCCCATGCCATATTAGATTGATATTTTGGTTCAGTGTATCTCTTTAAATTATTGGCAATACATATAGACAATAAGATTTTTATATTCAAGATTTTATAAGATCTCAGTTGTATAATATAGGGGGAATTGTATTGAATAATATTTGTTGTTTGTAGGCAGTAGATCAGGATAGATCAGGAAAAATCACATCAGTTGAACTCCAGAGGGCGCTGATGAATGGAAACTGGACACCGTTTAATCAAGAAACATGTCGCTTGATGATAGGCATGTTTGACAGGGACCGGTAAGTTGATATTCTGCTCATTCTATATTACTATATTACTATCAGTCTTCCCGATAACCGCCGGTCCAGACCGATATTTTTTGCCACGGTCCGGCATATTTTCCGCCGTAGTCGGACCTCATGTCCGACATGTATTTTGTGAAAATTCTAACTTTTCTCAAAACTTATCCCTCGATAAGATCGGCAGTCATTTTTAAAGTAAAACGTAAATAAGAAGTGTCAGGGATCCATCATTGCGCAATACATTAATATTTTCAATGCAAATGAATAGCGACCGATCATTTTCGCGCCAAAAATAAGAGCCTGTCCCCGTCACTTCTGGTTTTCGTAATGACGACCTCGTGTCTTGTACGCATATTTAAACATTGTTAAACTTGCATTTTCTCTGACTTGTGCATACTTTAAACTTATTAAATGAAGGCGGACTATTGCTGACACGTGTCATAATATTTCTGTGTTTAAAATAAAACAAAGATTTTAATTATATCGCCGTTTGGGAAGCTTGTATCTGGCTTGTTTACTTTTCACGCTGATATTCTTTCTTTTTTTTTTCGGTCCGGTAAAAATGTCTTTGGTCCGGCAAAAAAGTCATCTTTGCCGGACCGAGTGTCCGTTGAAGGTCTGGTGACTATCGGGAAGACTGTACTATGTTAACAGAAGAGACCTGTAAGCTTGACCCATTTGAGTCGAGTCAGATTTGTTACACATTTTTGATGAGTACGGAATTTAAGTTGAAGCTCCCTTATATAATACAAATGAAATGATGAGACTATTCCAACAATGAGGGCTCATTTTGTTATCTATAGTATTACATTTGAAGTCCTGCAGAATTCAAGTGAACTTAACAGACTGCAGCACACTTTACAAAAGTGAGGTGATTAAAGTCAGATACCAACCCGTTAATACAGCAATTGCAGTGCAATGTATATAGTATTGAGGAATCTAGCTGCAGCCATGATTACTATTACTGTTGACACCACAGAATATTACTAATTTACACAATTTATCTCATTATATATTTTCTAACTTGTATCCATCTTTTTGCACACAGAAGTGGCACAATAGATGTTCATGAATTTTCTTCATTGTGGAAGTATATACAGGATTGGAAAGGATGCTTTGATAGGTATGTGGATGTTATATTGTTCTCATGATAATACTCTAAAAGGTAGAAAGGTAAATTTGACATGGTGTAAATATTTTTACCCTTAAATATTAATGATAGAAGGGTAAATAACATCTTATTGAACAGAACAGTATAACTTATTTTTTATTTCATGATGGACTTAAAAATGCTAGTTTGTCAGTAATGCTTGTTAGTTTCGGGTATTTCAGAAATGATTTGGTATTTATTATTTACTTTGTACAATATCAGAAGAAAAAACCAAAAAGAAAAGTCTTTCAGATGTTTTTTTATATATTTTTTTGCTGACCCTATAATAAATAATTTATTAGATATCTGAAGTGACTGGGATAGATCTAACCACTTAGAGTTGTTGTAAGGTTATCCACACAAGGAATAAGTGCCACAACTAGATGTATCCATTCTGTGTCATAAGTTTACTTTAGGACAATTTTATATCATATTCCAGATTAGTTTGATTTCAATGCTGAAAAGGAACAGTTTGAGAGAGTCATACTTTCTGAGGAAACGTATTTGGGATGCAGTTATTCTCTTGACTTGTTGAATTATGATTGCTTGGAATTTGTGTCTACAGGTTTGATTCAGACAGGTCAGGAAGTATAGCTGCTGCTGAATTAATGGAGGCCCTGAAGACATTTGGTTATAACTTGTAAGTATATGTAGCAAATACTTCTAAAATAAAGGTATTGTCTGCCATTCTACAGGTTTGATAGAGACAGATCTGGAAACATTGATGTCAATGAACTACAGAATGCATTCCGCACATTTGGCTACAATTTGTAAGTTAGATCCTTTCCATAAAATAATGGCAAATATTTGAATACATTTCCCCTTGTGGTCTTTTCTGGATAATATTTTTTATTATTGTTTTTATAAACTAGAAGACTGTTTGCATTAACAAATAACTTCACAGGCCTTTAAAATAACTTTAAAATTCCTCCCCAAACCAACATTTATCCTTACTAAATTAAATTATCCTGTCTTGTAATTTTGATATGCATAATCACCACAGGCCAATTAACCTATCTAAATCTAGAGCTTGTGACTGTGCCATGCCTTCGTATACAAACACCATTGAGTTGTTTCCTAGAAGTAGGCCTCGGCCATTGTCGCATTATGATGTTTAACCTAACAATTGCACTGAAAATTTTATATTTCTCAATGTCATGACTGAGAAACAAATTGTTTAGAACATTTCATTTCTTCTACACATTATACACTGATGTTTTAGGTCTATGCAGTTCTGCCAGGTATGTGTGAGGGTATTTGACAAGCAGAATTCCAACACCATGAACTTTGACAACTTCATCCAGTGCTGTGTAATGCTCAAATCCCTGACGGATCAGTTCAGGCAAAAGGACACACAGCAGCAAGGTGTGATAAACATCCAGTATGAAGAGGTGGGTCCATCTCATCTTATCTTATTCCAAATCATCTCGCCTCATCTTATTCTAATGGAATGTTATCTTATCTCATCTCATCTTATTCCATATCATCTAATCTTATTCCATATCATCTCACATTATCTTATCTTATTCCAAATTATCTCAACTTATTCCATATCATCTCATCTTATTCCATATCATCTCCCATTATCTTATCTTATTCCAAATTATCTCATCTTATTCCATATCATTACATCTTATCTCATCTTATGCCATATCATTACATCTTATCTCATCTTATTCCATATCATTACATCTTATCTCATCTTATTCCATATCATCACATCTTATCTCATCTTATTCCATATCATTACATCTTATCTTAGGTTATTCCATATCATTACATCTTATCTCATCTTATTCCATATCATTACATCTTATCTCATCTTATGCCATATCATTACATCTTATCTCATCTTATGCCATATCATTACATCTTATCTCATCTTATTCCATATCATTACATCTTATCTCATCTTATGCCATATCATTACATCTTATCTTAGGTTATTCCATATCATTACATCTTATCTTAGGTTATTCCATATCATTACATCTTATCTCATCTTATGCCATATCATTACATCTTATCTCATCTTATTCCATATCATTACATCTTATCTTAGGTTATTCCAGATTATTTCACGTCATCTTATTCCATATCATCCCATCTTATCGTAGCTCATCTACAAGTGATGTAAGACAAATTATACGACAGTTGACACACCATTAGTTTACAGACTTAATTATAAATTTTTGCTAATACCTAAAACTCCCATCTTACATAACACTCTGAAATGATGGCTATATATATTTTCAGTTTCTGCGTATGGTGCTTGACAACACTATACGGTGATGGAGATAAGGACCCGGGGAGAAGCAGACATTGGGACACAATGCTATGACTTACACAGCATCCGTACTAACAGCAGTCTTGTGATCAGCCAGCAGGCAACACATTTCCATCTCATAAAACCACACATTAACAAAATAGTTGGGATAAATATATAAAAAATGCAGTTGGAAGTGGCATTTCCTGTATTTAATGATATCACATAATACCTAATAAATCCACTTTGTGTTAGATAACTAGTTTTACTTCTAAGTCTCACAGCAGTGTATTGTATGGAAGATCAAACAGAATTTGTTTTGCAGGCAATCCCACTTTTAAACCAGTATTAATATAAGATATTTTTGTTCTAATATAGTTATGTTAACATTTCCCCTCAACCATAGATATACTTGTAACGACAAGTTGAACCACACTCCCATTCTTCACAGCAATATATGCAACTTAAGTCTAATATTAAACAACATTTTCTTATGTTTTTTATGGTAAAAACTAAATAATTTTTCCCCATTTAGTAATATAATTGTTCAACATGTTGAATTATATTCAGTATCATCTGGTACACAATATTGTGTATTTAAGAAAATGTTATAGAAGACAAGCACTCAATGCATGTCATCTGCATGTATGTACAAGTATGCTTTTATGACAATTACACTGTAAAAAATCAAATAATATTTCTTTATATTTCTTCTTTCTCTCTCTCTCTCATAAATTGTCATAAATTAGAAAGTAATGCAGAATTCTATATTAATTAAAACTCAAACAGTCTTCTAAATTCTGGTTTTCATTTTCAAAGCAATGTGGTTTTATGCTCTGAATTGCCGCTTATTAAACATGAGTAGTGCGTAGATCAGGGGATTACATATCAGATCATCTGTCACTCTGAATTCTTGTACAACAGATGTGAACCTAAAATTAAAATCTGTTTATAATTGTAATTCTGCTGTAAATTTGGGGTTGTATACTGTGTGAGTTTTACTTGTGGTGCTTGAATGGAAACAGATGCTGATAACACTGTGAAACATGATTTGTTTTGTAAAATAATTGTCTGTAATGTTTATATCTATGTATATTGCATATACATTCATTTTGTAGTAGACTTTATTAGAAATTAACCTGCTTTATTTGTTGCAAACATAAAACTTCTTTATAAGAAGACTTTAAAGATAATTTTTATATCGGAATTACCCAGAATGTAGTCATTCCCTTTTAAAACTAAGTTATCTTGATAATATTTCGATGATTTTCATTTTTGAGTTCACTTCTGTCCAAAGTGTGCTCATCATTTATGTAATAAATACAGCTTACTTGATTAAATATGACATTTATCTTTTGTATTAGTTTCTGTCATATGTAAATATATATGTTTGTGGAGGGTCTTTTGGGAAATTGGTATTGAAAATAATAAATACTTGCTATTCAGATTAATTTTCAATTATAGGAAATTGAATTGTCAAGATATGAAACCATATTGATATTATGGTTCCCACAGATACCTTAGTCTTGTTAAAAAGATAAGATATGTATTTTGTACAAAAAATATTAGTTAAAAAAAGCCTAACCATATATTAGTATATACTTTGGTTAAAAAAACAAAAAAAACATAATTATAAACAAAATCAGGTGTGTGTTGCCTGGAAAAAATAGATTTATAAATTCAGATAATTAACATTTCAGATATGCATTGAGATATACATATTGCATTATTATAATACCTTTAAGTGTACAGCCTTTGATGTTTAAGTATGGTTTAACAGTAAACATATAATTAAATTTTATAAATCAAATTCTTACATGCATTGAAAGCAAATTATTTCTCTTTGGTAATTATAAAATGTATATAGTAAGGGTATCTGTCAATGGGCTGTATTGAAGCTGTTGATGTAAAATACTAGTACTTTAAAACTTTCAAAGATCTAACTTGCCGAAGAAGAATGTGATGACTTAAATATATATATATAAGAGCAATAAACAACTAAAAGCCAACTTAACCTGTTGGGATGATATAGCTAAATATTTGATATATATACAGATCTGTATGTCCATGAAATATCTGCTCAGATTATACCTGGTTTTGTGATGACCTTTTAATGTCTTCTTAAAAGGTGACCCACACATTACCGGTGTCTCCCAAAAAGTTTGGGGGCAAGAAATAGTTTTATTTAGTAGGAAGAGGATATATGAAATAAATACAACTTATGATAAAGTATATTGATACCATACAATCAAGATTTCTGATCAATTTTATTGTAAATATGAGTTTTTGATCATTTCAGAGTAAAAAGATTAAAAGGCTTTGTTTTAAGAAGTGTTTTGGCAAATAAGAACTAAATAGTCTGCTGATATTAGGACTTTTAAGAAACTTATGATGAAGTGCCTTATGTATTTACTGTTATTATGAAATTAAACAGAATAATATTCTTCCACTACAAAAAAAATACATTGTTTATATTAAAAACAGTTTATTTTGTTGACATTTGTCATATCATTTTCAAAACTGAAAGTGGAAGTGTTAATTCAAATTTATTTTCACAATAGCAGAACAGTGGTAGTCATCTGTTAATTTCAGAAATAAAATTTAAGATACCAAATTCAATCAACTTGGTGTTTTCAATTATAGCATGGTACCGTGCCTATGTTATGGAAAGGGAAAGAGTTTTTGAAGAATTCTTATTGCATGTGGGGAGAAATCCCAACTATTGAGAAGAATGATTTAAAATTTCACTTAAAATAAGTCTTTTACATGAAAAGTACTGCCTCAATGTAATGTAATTGATATCTGATAATTACCGCATTTATAACTGTAACAGGAAAATATCTGTTTTCTATTCCTTTGCATTTTTACATGGAGAATTTCTGTGACAGTATATAAGAAATCTGCAATAAGTCATCCCGGTTCTTGAAATTTGAAATGAATGAATTTTGAAATGTTTATCGGCTAAGAAAGAATCTCAACCTCGTGCATGAGAAGTTTTAAAATCATTCAGATAAATTTGCATCAAAATGAAATAGCTTGTCTGCTTGGTAAAATGAAAGGAATTTTTTGTGCAAAAGAAGATATCAATTGACTTTGAAATCAACTACTGTTTTTCAGAGCCCAACAAAATGAATTTTGTCTGGTCAGTGAGACTGAATTCTTCTGTCATTGAAGTTTGATGACAAAATATTTTAAAATTAAAAATGTTCACATCAAAATGAACTACCGGTAGTTGGATCTTACATTTTTGTTCACAGGAAATAAGATATTTCAATTTGCACACAAAAACATAGTTCAGTGACTACCAGTATGTCTCTATATATATTCCTGTACCAAAGAAAAAGCAGTGAAAACATCATTGTGTGATGACATCAATGACAAAACAAAATCTTTCATAATGAGAACATCTGGAACATTTTCAACTTTTTTTGTTTGTGGAAATTTTTTTTTTTGATTGTATTGTTTCTATATTTTTGGTTTCTGTGTTCAAATATTTAATTTTCTTTCAGTTTATATTTTGAAATATTCAAATTTCTTCACAAGTGGTAATTTCAAGATGGCCATATTTATAAGTATTTAAGATTGTTTCTTCATAAAAAAATACACTTTTTTACGTTAATTATGGGAAATTATATATAAGAAAAGCCTACTCATTCCCATAGTCGAAACTGTGAGGAAAGAAAGAAATTTGGCAGACATTGTTCCCCTTAACATTTAAGTTAATCAAATATTTTATTTTCAATTGTTCAGTTATAACTGAGAGTGAGAGCAATAAAACTCAATTATAACTGTTATTTATTATTGCTCTCAGGTTATAATCACTGTTAATTCTTATTAATTGTATCCAGGGAGAACAAGTAAGGCTCCCTGGCTTATCCATCTTTCGTCCAGATTGAACAAACCAAAATATACAGCTGGGAGAATAGATGAAACAAGCAGTTCGAGAGGGATGTATTAATGGCAGACACAACATGGCCACACTGTGAAGGCATGTCACTTTGCACATAAAGATTTCGCTCTTTATCTTGCTCAAGGGTGATATTTTAAGATCAGTAGACTATGAAAAGGTAACATATAAGTTATATGAGGTGGATGTTGTCAGAAATATTTTCATAACTTCAGGGAAGAAAAGCGTTTTTACCGAATTGTCAAGGCAAAGAGGAACAAATTTTGACTTCAGAAGTTTGGTCCTGTCAGTCACCAGTATCAAGCATGTGATGTGTTCGTTCGTTTTATCCACATTTAACTATTACCGCGAGTGGTTATTTATAGTATGTTTAATTTTGTCCTTTAATCTTTTAATCTAACTTTGTATTGTCTCAAGGCTGAGTTTATTGGGAGACAAAAGCCATTCTTCAGGAGAATCTCATTAATTTAATTATTGCCAAAGACAACTGACCTGCGGGTGACAACAAAGCTGCGATGTAGTTTATCAATCGTTTGCTGGTGTTTATTACACCATTTGACTTTGTTGACACATGCATGCATGTGTCAGACAACAACAATATGAGAATATTTTGGAAGTGCAGACACTTTTAAAATGTTTTGAAAATGGAACCACAGCTCTGTTGTCATCCGCAGCTCTGTTGTCGTCGTCGCCTGTAATCCAATATTCATCATCAAACGACACTTGAAATCCACTTTTACCAGAAACACCATGAACAGTACTCTCCTTTGCATCAGGCTCAGTATATAACACCCTCTCCGATAATGTGATCAGATATGATCAAACAGGCCCGTTCCATAAGCCCCGCCCCTTGAATGTAACCAGATGCACGTGCACGATGTGATGACATAATTACAGCCTTTACAACAGGTGCACGATATGATGAAGTAACTCGAATCTCTTGCTCATTAATATTCATGAGCGCCCAAATAGTACGACATTTGATCGCGTAATCGCTAGGCCTATATTGAAGAGGCCTAGTAAAGCTGGGTACATGCACAGCCCATCATATTGAAGTTTCCCAACAATATGTACTCGATCTCCGGAAATTAACTTATGTACTTCTCTCCCAGTCATAATGTCTCTAAATGCAAATCAGTGTGCTTTCTGTAGTGTCTTTTCTACAGTTTTTTTACCCGATATTAAACTTGACAACATGAAATGGAATTTAGAAGAATCCAAGTCATAACGTCATGGAAACACAAAGGGAGAAACGTCACATGATGTCAGAAGCATGTAGTGTAGTGTAGATTGTTACTGTCACTCCCATGATTAGACTGACCCACTTTCACCAGATTGCACAAACTCATGAAGAGTGGTGAAATGATCAAGAACAAACAAAGAAAGATTTTCTGACAAGCCTTAAAAACAATGTTGAATTAATGGAAACATGGTTCCTTAAAACCTGTTGCCGGAGAATGAGTTCTTTTGGAGTCATGACTTAAATTGGATAGGCAGTGCATGGTATATATGAAAACAGTGGATTTCAAGTCTTTTTTCCATGTGGAATATGGGAATAGAATCAAGGGAAAACTGTCACACAGTTGTATTGAGAGAGAACTGATCATTAATGGAAATATTAAAGAGTAAATCAAGCTGTACAGGCCTCTTTTCTTTGAGCCCTTTTCTGTGATTATTGGTGGCATGGTAGTGAGTACAAAGCAAAAGAGGGGTATCTGTAAGCTTCAAATTGCAACCAAACCAGAGGTGGGGGAGCTCTGAACTGTGCAGCTTAACTGGGTGATATGATGTCAAACCAATGTTCTGAACCTATCTGTACAGAAATCTGAATGAATCTTATGTGATTCTGTATCACAACTTCTTGAAAATCACATAAATTGCATTAAAATCATCACAAAATTAACTTTCTTATAGTTGAGGGTATAATCGTGCATGGATTATGATGGGGTAAATTTCATAGTAAATATTTATTTCATTACTCCCACATTTGTTTACTAAACATGATTCTATTGATTTACAGCTTTTTGTTGATGACTTAAAGTTAAAAAATTCAAGATCAGATAAGTGCACTATTTGACACAGTCATCATTTGAATAAATGGAAAATTATTTGTCTTTTCAGATATGTCTCAGAGAGTGTCTTTAAAGGGAATATTGTTGCATATATTCAACATGTTGCAGAAAGTGATGGCTTATATTCGCTTCAGATATGTCAATCTGATCAGAGTCGGACTAGGACAGGCCACTCACCCCAAGATCGATGATATTCATGTGCTGTATAAAAGCGATAACTTTGTTGTTGTTAATAAAATACAGGACATTAAGATAAATAGTAACAGTCCTGAGGATGTTGTGACCGTTGCCTCTCAGTTGTCAAATCTCTACCCAGAACACGTGGACAAAACAGTGGACCATAACTTTAGGTAATATGCCAAAATTTGTAAACCATCACCTTAACTTGTAAATATATGTGTTTATATATATGTGATGAAAATATTGAGTTTAGTGACTCTTAGTTGGGCTTTTCTGTTTCAAAGTACTTTTGAGTTGGCTATGATTTTTTTTTTTTTTATTAATGATATAATAATTTTTATTGCAGATTTATTCATCGCCTAGATTATGCCACGAGTGGGGCACTGTGTATCGCACTTAATAAGAAAAGTTCACAATGGGGAAGCAAGGCTTTCCAAAAGAGATATGTCACCAAACATTATCTGGCCTTAGTAAGTCTCACATCTCCATATAACCACCATTCATTTCTGTTTCCTTGAATATCTCTATTTGAATGAATATATGTATGATTTGTGTGTGTCCTTATTGTCAAATTGACATAAATTAGTTGGCCTAAAAATATATTCAATTGATAACCATTTTGATGACCTTGACCTTTTTTCAGTTTCAAAAATTGATTGATTTATGCTATATATTTGGTATCTTTGATATATTAAGTCAGTTGTACTGTTATTTTCCAGTTGCGGGGTCATGTACCCTTGGAACTTTCACCCATCAACATAGAGGATGGCATTGGAGAGGACAGCTCAGTGACTGATGTGAACCGTATGTGTGTTGAGAGCCATCCAGCATGCTGCTACCCTCGTACTGCCAGCACCACTCTCATCCTCCTGGAACACGGCACTTACGCCGGAGAACCCGCCTCCAAAGTCCTGCTTATTCCTCACACAGGTACAATAAACCTTCTTACATCATTTGATATGTGGGAGCAGCAATATTATTTGGTTCATTCAAATTACCCACTTTGAGTGAGACAGACTATATACATACATATGTCAGTATACCAACTTTACCACAGCCACTTCTTATTTTACATATACTCAAATTAATACTGAAGAAAAAAATGCATTTCATTTATTTTACAGTGGAAAATCTTTATTATCTTTGTATTGAAAAGTATATTTCATTATTTTATTAAATTTTAATGCATTGATATTTAAAAAATCAATTGGTGAGTTTTTACAGGGGAGAGTAATATAAGATTTATTGCAATATTTGCTTGTTTTCAGGTAGGACTCACCAGCTACGAGTACACAGTGCACAGATAGGCCACCTGGTGGTGGGGGACTACACCTACAGCAATCGTCAGGATATTCGACCCTACAGAATGATGCTGCATGCTCACCGCATTGTGATACCCATGAAACATGAACACATCGATGTCACAGCCCCAGATCCCTTCACCAATGACAAAGACTCCAAATGGCTGCCACACCATGTGTATAAGACATATAAAGACTATGTAGAAGCCGTCAACCTGCAGAGTTTAGAATATAGAAATATTAATAAGCCAAAAGAGAAGAAACTGAAGGGAAAAATAAAAAAGAATGAAGATAATGACATGGAAAAATGCTTTTCAGATGTGGATGGGAGAAGTAACATTTCTGCTATATTTAATAAATCAATCCATTATGATCTTAATCCCAAAATCACTGGAAATACAAAATCCTAGCACTGCAGTGACCTGTTAAATTTATGTACATAAATGTGTTCAACATTTGTTTATTATGAATTTTGTACTTTGTTTTCAGTGAAAAGGCAACAAACAAGGACAGCTATAAAATAAAAACGACAAAGTAAAAGTCAATTATGAAAAACAATACTTTCAAAATATACTTTGAATTTGTGCCGATTGATGATACACAGGCAATGAATCAAACAACTTTGTAATGCACTTTGCCTTTGGTATGACAGATTCTTTAAGGATTGAAAAACTCAGATAGTTATGTCAGGTCAATCACCAACTGCTTATCCAGAGCCAGGTTTCTATTTTTAACCAAGACTATGATAAAGTGAATATAGAAAGAAGTTTTTGGACGCAAGAAAATGTGTCGTATAGCTTTCGAATGATTCAGTGGTGCCACCTGGTGGCTAAATGTGTTTGTCTCTGGTCATTTGTGATGCATTCGTTCGCCAAGTTAGTGGTGCCTTCTATATAAGGTTCATAATTTGTTGTTACAAGATATGCATTATACCTATGTATAAAATATTAAAAGAGTTTAAATTTTCTACAATGTTGTTAGTTTTTGTTACAAAGTAATGAAATTTCGCTTGTCAATCATTTTTGTATCATACACTAGGACATGTCATGCCTTTATTTTTCACCTCAAATAAATTGGATGATCATGCTTCACTTATTTATTTAAAAGAGGTAAATTACACTGAACGTGGAAATAGCTTTATCCCGAATCATGGAATATAGCCATTCTCATTTGGCGTTTATTTGAGATTGCTCGATCACGTATAATGCGGAAAAGGATTAAAAGGCCACAAATTGCTAACAATTGATGTTATATACAAATATCCTATTTTTATCACTTTAAGTAATCAAGTAATACAGGCAGAGTAGTTTATTGATATTAGGAAATTAGACTGAATATGAATAAATCATACTAAACAGGACATGAAAATGTAGGACAGGACAGGAATATATTAAACATGCTGACCTTTCTCCTTTGACCTTTCTTTAAAAGTGATGAAAGGATTATTGGAATCGTAAATCAAAGATAATATCACAGACTCGCATACCACCAAAGGATATGTAACAGATAACAAGGAGACATTTGTATGTAATATGATTGGTTTATTTATAAACCATTTCTACATAATCCTCATGGTCTACACAAAAATGTGAGACTGGCTGATCTAGATACAGTCTATGAACAGTTTATAGCTGCATACTGTGAAGCATACTCATGTCAGCAATAGCTCAACCTGCATCCGTCAGCACGCAACACTTTGCTCCATAGAGCACAAGCTTAATTGTATCTCAGTCAGCTAATTACTGACAAATATAAAGTAAACATTGAGGTGGTTCCTCAGTTTTGATTGGATAGACACATGAAGTAATAAATATCGTGTATTTTCAATAAATATCATCATAATTATTAAAAGACAAATTCAAAGTTATATCAGAGGTTCTTCATAAGCTTTCCAATGATAATTACATGATATAATAAATGCAAAGTTTTTCTTTTTTGTATATATTTTTATACTGTATTTAGTAGGTGCAATCATTTTTTTTGCAAGTATTATAGAGAGATATAGCTACTCTTAGTTGCGTGTGACTGGCGGATACCTGTTATTTTACAAAGAATACTTGAGAGAAAAGGTTTTATCTATTTTTGAAAACCAGCATGCAACCCAGATCTAGTAATAAATGTTTCTAAACAATATTTTTACATGGGAACATGTCATTCACCTTGGAGAAGTTGTGCACCTATCACTAGCTTTTTCCCCCCCAGAGATTCTCAGATTGGCTTCAGTTCTGAGATTCTGCACCACCTTTGAAGCAGATAACCCTGGATGCCAACGACTTCAGAATGGAAAGCTCTCCAGCTCCCCCTCAGACATTGCATAGTGATAGATGCAATCATGTATTATCATATAAAAAGCATTATAAATATTGATACATCACATCATGTAGATCTAGCTATATTTTACAATATATACTGTGAGTTATCAGAAATCACTGATATGGATTCAGTTGGAACAATTTCATTGCAGATTCTATTTACACCAAATGTTTATTTTCATTGTTCTTTTCAAGATATCAGTCATGTGTGGGGAATTAAGTGTTATAACATACATAATTCTTTAATGTTTCAAATATATTGTGTCATGATTTCAACAACATTTTGATGCTATTGTTTCACATATTTAGTGCTCTGCACTTATAAGTATAAATACTGTCAAGAAAATTGTGATATCACAAACTCCTGATGCTACATAAAATACATAAATAAAATAATCTTTAAAATTCAATTAAAGCACAAGCTTGAAATATAACTATAATATAAATAACTTGTGTGAAAAAAGTGCTACAAATATGGATACAAATTAGGCAGTTCTGTGCATGTGTCTGATAACACATCAAAATAATTGGTTATTGGAAATAAGATAATATATATATTAATATTGAGTTTCATAAATGGTCAAGTAAGCATTGATCCTTCTTAATTCCCAAATATGCATTATTTTCTGGTAGATGACCAAAATGGACCAAAAGAGCAAAATGGTATAAATACTATTTCTTTGGTTAAAAGACCCAAAGGTTATTCTATTTTTTAAATTATTTTATGTCATTTTGCAAGCACATGTATTAAACTGTGATGAATACCAAGTCTGTATTTCTGATTTGCAATCAAAACTTTTGTTTTGTTTTGTTTTGTATATTACATCAACAAACAATTCATCAAATAATTTCTGGTTTCTATATTGCCCATCGTTTTCATTGTTGAAAACATATACAAAGGTCATAATAAAAACAATGATAATAGTAACATATTGTATAATTGTTTTGTTTGGGGTTGTCAAGGTTTTAGATTCTACATACCCTTCTGTGATCCATCTTGGTTCGATATTTGTGGCAATTACAATGTTTATGAACAACCCCTAACAAAATGGAAGAAAAATGTACTTTGTGAGAATTCTATTTATAATGTTTTGTTGAAATGTACCAAAAGTACATCATGTCAATAAATTATTAATTTTTTAGACATTTGTCATGCTTTTAATTTTATCTAACTAATAGATATATATATCTATATATATGTATATACCAATAAAAGCTGCATAACAAAAAATACCACAGAAATCTAAGCTCAGATAATGTGAGGAACATATTGTGTAAATCGTTTTTAATGGTGAGAATAGAAATTGAAATACCAGTCCCCACATAAAATTGTATCAAGAATTGAGAAATCTACTGGAATTTTCTTTATCAAGCATGTGTATTTATAAAAATATATCTTGGTGCATATTAAACCCATGAGCATAAATTGACATAAAATGATTTGACCTGTTGAATACAGTTGTAACTATATGTGCCTTGTATCAATATATAAGGCTGCCCTCTCTCTTGTCTACATGTATAAGCTTATAAATAATGATAATATTTACTCTAGAAAAAGATGAGAGATTTGTTGAAAGCTATCTACATGCCAATAGATTCATAGGTGATGGCCTCTGTTGACCAGAGTGCCACCTATAGGGATGATTAATCTACGCTAGGTTATAAGTTGTTCATAGAAGCAAAAAATGATCACAGAGAGTAGTTAACATTAAGTGTGCGACTTCAGCATGCGATTCCTAGTTCACTCGTAATCATATGAAACCCACACAAAAATAAGTTCACCCTTATGTACACAGATAAGAGAAGGGCTTCATTTCTAAGTAAGATTTTTGTTTCTGAATTAAAAAAAGAAGAAATAGCCCTTTAATGTTCAAAAATTGTATGGAAATTTTTGTCGGGGGGAAAAACTTATTCCAGAAGGAGGCATTTTTAAAAAATCAGTTCTCTGTCACATTTTATAACATAAATTGTATGCCAAAATTTTATCATAAGCTTTCAGATATCTTTTCAAGATTGCTGTTGACTGGAGGTTTATTTGCTGCATTTCCAGTGCTTTTTCTTGCAGATCAACTTATGTTTGTCTGAATTAAGAATATATATATAATATCAAAGGAAAAGTCTACAAATGTATAGGTTTTATCACATTTCACTCTCTTCTCCTTGGTGGACCTGTGTATGTCAAAACAGTTTCAAATCACATCAGCGTGTGATTCTGTAATATGTGTTTTTTGTGTACATATAAGGATAGATATGGAAAAAGATTTTCGATGGCCAGTAATAAACTAATTTGCGGAATTTATTTTTTTCTTCATATATTTGTTTACACAGTGGCCCATGAAGGAGAAGATTAAATGATTAGTAGCTCATACATCAATTACTACCATGAGTGAAGAAAGGTTATATTAATACTCAATGGCACACAAATCCTCATCTAACACAGCAGTCTTTTAATACACATATATTGAATATAGTACAAATACCACACATATCTTTTTTGACATAAACATTTTCAAAATCTACAGAAACAGCTGTATTTTTTATTTTTTATTTTTATGTTTTTTTTCGTTTTGTTATTTCTGGTATAGTCTAGAACAATTTTTCCTAAACTTTCAAGCAGCTATTTTGATTTGCATACCACTCATCTGTTTAATATGGGTAGAGAACCAATGTCGTCAATCAATAGCTGATTGAATTTGTGTCATCCCTGTTATATATGATAATAAACTTGCATGTCACATTTAAGTACATTTTATGTCATTCAAGATTATAACTTTAACTACTTATCAGCAATTGCCATTTTCAATCAAATTATTGAAAGTTTAAAAGTACAATGGTTCCCAATACTTTGCTTATTTCACATGGTTTCTGAACCCATAAGCAATGCAATGTTGTTTTACAGTTTTTACCTATTTGTTTAACATTTCACAATATTTTCTAAACATTAGACAAAAGCAGCGATATGTTTCAAAGCAATGATAATCCTTATCTGAAACAATTCCCCAAAACAAACTGCTTTGTATAAAATTATCATTATTTCCACACTACTGTGACACTAACTATACCTAGGACCTAATAATGATCTGTAGGCCTTCCCAGAATCTATTTTTTCTTCTAATTTTTATTCATAATTTCACAGTGTTCTACACATGTATATAACAGGTGAAGTGGCAACTGAATTGAAATGTTAAAAACTGTGTGAAAAGTCTTTGCTTTCTATAAAGTGAAAATATGAAACTTTGAGCACATTTCAACTAAAACTAACATATATTCAGAGAATGGAAAATCTTCCATAGCTGATATGTATATAGCACAAGAAGTGACTC
The DNA here is from genome assembly GCA_949316495.1 of Amphiduros pacificus. Classification (NCBI taxonomy): domain Eukaryota; kingdom Metazoa; phylum Annelida; class Polychaeta; order Phyllodocida; family Hesionidae; genus Amphiduros; species Amphiduros pacificus. Next base: position 47,232,081 of record OX439002.1, on the reverse strand, counting down.
CAGGTACACACTATAATCTATATACTCTACCTACACATTGTTTTGAATGGGATCATTAACCATTCATTGGCAAATAATAATTCATGTTTTTTTTTTAATTTCAAATAATTCTGACTTTGTTGAGACATTTGAAATTTTTTAAACTTACTGTTATTATGAGTGAATTACAAAAAAGGGTTTTTATATGTTATTTGGTGTGTTTTTATACATGTCTCAGCCATTAAGTAAAAATGCCTCTTTTTGGCTAGAATAAAATGTATTTATGTAATCTTTCCTACAAAAACTTGGTGACCCACAAAGATTTAGTTGACAAATTGGTTTGTTGAAATACATCAGGATTGTATTATTGTAAATGTGGTCAACTGTATACACTTGCTATTTACTCATATATAAATAACCATGATCACCTTCAGAACAGACCATTTCTTGGAGTCTCCACAATACAAGCAAATTGAGCCACATTATTTGAAAACATTCTGAGCCAAGTTGAAAAGCTAAAAACTCCACAAAATGTTATGATCTGCCACATTCTTTACTTTATCAAAAAGCACCATTGAATCTTTACGTCTGGAAATCCATAATGTGAAAATGACAAATTGTCACACTTGTATACCAGTGTGTCCACTGTAGCATTAGAAAGCGAGGCTATTTTTAGTATCGACTAATAGCTTTACTCTGCAAGGCACATTGAGTTATCTGTACTGTGAGTGTCTATGCCTAACTGCCTAACAGAGTAACTTAAATTGTTTAAGTCGTGATCTACCAGTGACTAGATCTACTGATATCTACAGGCTGACCCAGCCAGCAAATCGCATAAGCCTCATTAGAAAATCCTCTTTCTAATTTATATATATATATATAATATATGTGTGTGTGTGTATTTAATTTATCATTATCTTATACGACAATTATCTTAAATCATCTAATGCACACATTTTTGACTTTTTTTTTCATACACAACAATCATGACAATATAATGTGCTGCAAATGCCAGTTTGAGGAGTAACTTGTTTCACATTTCACCCATCAGTATAGAATTTTTGTTTTTAAATTGTCATATTGCTCATTCAAAAGGTTAATTGGTGTTATTGTAAATGCCTGTATACCCATATTCAGGATGATGATTAGCAGATGCACGGTCTACATGGTAGACAAGGTGTTAAGATATTATTACAAGAGTTATACATATTTGGAGGGAAAATTGTGTTGTATTCTAAAATACTATTTGTGAAGGGAAAAAAACTGACACAGATATTTAATAATCATTCGTCACTAGATTAAAAAAAATATATATTAATTGTGTTTGTTACCCCCACTGTGAACAGATTATTTGATACTTCATTGTGACATTTTTGTTTTTTGATAAACTGTTGTTTAAATATATCAGGAACCTGGTGAAATTTCTGAAATAAACTTAAAGACTTGTGAACTTGAAGTGATTTGCTAATTAAGCCATATTCCCATCACCTCTGATGCAAATATTGAATTAGAACTGATGCCCACACCAGAATGACTCATTATGTCAGTACAGATGCTTATTTCTACAGAGTATAGCCCCCACAACTTTAGATTGGGACTACAACAATCATATAAGCATATGCTTTATTTCATGTTTAGATTTGAAAGTTTTCCTCCATAAGATATGTTTTCAAAGAGGGAAGCATATGTGATCAAGTCTATTCATTAAATAATTTCATCTTCAATCCCTTCAAGTTTCTGATATAATGTTTCACATATTTTTTCCAAAATATATAACTTCTGTCTACAAGACTAGTATTAAGTCTATCCCTTCTCAACCCATTTCTTGACCCTAATATTGACTAAGTCTTCAACACTCCCAGTAAACATACATATTTAACACAAAGCTTGAGCTTTGCAGCCAATCAGCATTGAGCTTTGGGCCACTAGGTGGCCATATTTTTCATCCATGTTGTGCCACCTAGTGAGAATTCTCAAACTTTCATAATGTATTTCAACTTTAAAACCTGTATTTCACCCCCTGGATTATTGACATGCACGACAATCTGACAAGTAAAGTCTTGTAAACCCCATTCAAGTTATTTTAATATATTTATAGTTTATCCTAAACTTTTTGGTCTGAACTGACACAGTTGTCAAATGCATTGTCATGCACAGCAAGACTAGACCAGTGGTACACATGTGTACACATTATACATTACAAAGCATATTTAGTCAAATTCTGGTTTGAAATGAAGATAGTTGATAAGCTTGAGAGGGAGAGGAAGGTCAGGAAGGTACTCAGTTGAGAAATTCTGCAGAATGACGATTCGACACATATTCTGCAGATTCATGGCTACAGGAAGCTTGTAGAGCTGCACAAAGTGCACGTTCGGGAGGTCAGTCATGTTCATAAGGAGAGACATACGGTTGCCGCATGTGGAGAATGCCGGACTGTAGTTGATGGGGCATAGGTGCTGGGTGCATGTGTACCGCTGATACTGAATGCAGTGCAGGGTCTCGGTCGTCTCTCCACTGAAAACGTAGATGCTACAGTTTATGGGGCGGTAGTTGCGGGTTTTCTTTTCACGACAGTAGCAAGTGGTGTCCAGGATTGTAGCAATGATCAGGGATCCATCTCTGGTAAAACATATGTCTTTCATGTAGGGGTACAGAGAGCTGCGTGTATCAGTGACTCTGGGATTGGTCTTCTGGATGGCCCACGTGTCGGTCTGCACCAGACTCAGGCTGTTATTCTGTCCAGCCTCAAAGTTTGTAACGGCTAGTCGTTTCCATGTGAAGCGAGGATCAAAACTAAAGTGGCACATATTATAATTGAGTTCAACCTCGGCAAGAAGGGTTTTCATTTGAAGGTCATACAACTGGAATACATCATTTCGCTGTTGCTGACCACCTTGACCTCTCTGGGAAAGATTTGGCATCTTGATGAGGCACTTTGACTTATCGGGACTAATCTGCCCCAAAAGTGCCTCATTCACAAACTCCACACGTTGTTTGCCAAATATTCCAATGAACTTATTGATGCGTAGGTCCAGCAGTCCGAACTGGGAAGTGGTGTTCCGAGAGAGATGTAGAACAACCAGACTCTCTCTGAAGCACAGCACACTCTTGACACGGAAGTGGTGGATTGAAGACAACTGGGCTGGGATGTGGTTGTACTCAAAGTGCTCTGCCATCTTGGCAAACTTGCTGCGTTTGCGGAAGCTGAAGAAGGATGAACCTTTGTTGATGTTGATGATGCCCTGTCGCGACATGCAGAAGGAAAAGCTGCAGTCCTTGTAGATGACTCCATCGCACACCAGCACGGTTTCCCTGAATCCAGCAGCATCTACAAACACACAACATAACCACATTATCTGATGAACAATTGAAAAGAGCAAAGAACACCAAATTACAGATGGATTTTTCAAATGCTTGAGGGTATCCTTCTTTATGTGAGCATGTCAGACATGCTGATTTTATGTACCCTAAACCATAATGATATACCCCCTCTTCAAAGACAAATCAGATATGAGCATAAACCCTCCCTTCCAAGTGCGATGATCAAGAAAAGAGTGTTGGTGAAGCTTAGTCCCCTAACAATATACTGATCATTGCCATAGAAAAAAGATATCTTTGAGCCCTTGTAATTTAAGCATTGTTAATTAAAACTACTAAAACTCCTTCACTACCCATTTCTCTCCTGTCCTAATTAAAGACCATTCATAATTATTATTTATGACACTTATTTAATCTCATCCCAATTTTCAATATGATCTTTTGTGGTAGATAAGGGATCAGAAAAAACAGATTAGAGATGGAAAAGTCAGAGTTTGAAGAAAGTAAAGATAAGAGATTAGGCATTAAAAAAGTGGTCATATATTGCAGAATAGACACAGAACAAAGATTTAGGATGGAAATGGCAAGAAGGTAGACAATAAAACCTTGTTGAGCATTGTGTTCATGACAATATTTGTCCTTTTCCGACCACCACTTTCATCATCAATTGCATCCGTGTGAGCAAACACAGAGAATTCACACGAGATGAGCATGTTCCTGACTGTGATCAATATATGGTGTACAAGTGAAGTATGTAATTCAGTAGGCCATAATGTGAGCAGTGAGTACACACTTGTCCAGGCAGCCACCTGTCCACCACCATCTGCTGTGAAACCAATTACCATAGCCCGCGCACACCACTGCTCGCTCACCACTGCTTGGTGTGTGCACTCCCACAACTACCCATGGCTCAATCACTCGCCTACATTTATCAAATGTTTTTCTCGACATCTCACATCACATTCCTTCAACTTTCTTTTTCAGATCATCGCATTGAAGCACAATATTTATAAAATTTTATGTGAAGTAGTACTTTAGTATAAGAATGTATTCATGGTTTTTGTTTTATATGGTGTTTTTAACTTGTCAAAGTTTTGCCCTTCTGACATTCCATACATTGTTTGTCTTTGTTTTACTGTTGGTACTGCTATGGGTCCACCACTCCACCCACATCTTGTCTGGCCAATGTTAAATGACCTCCACTGATATATGACCTTTGTTTGACCTAATCACCATGGCAACTCATATCCCAGGATTCTACTCTGTCATTGTGGCTTTACCAGAGATTTACACAGACCACTCATGTGGCAGTGTTGGTATTTCCTAGAAGGATTTATGAGGTCTACAATCTATCAAACCTTAACATTTTATTCTAAGCTAAACAATCTATTTCATTCAGAATCATTTTATATCCAAGAAATTATTCTGAAATAAATAACATTGAAATTCAGAATAAAACTGAATGTTATCACTTCCTATCTGAAAAAAAGTCCTGCCAAGGAGTTTACAGCTCTGAAGCTCTCCCTGCGGTGATATCATTATCTCTGTGGCTCTATAGTCGCTTATTCACACCTAGACTTGGCCAGTGTGCAAATAAGCAAACAGATATTCCAAAACGGTCATAAATGCTGCACAAAAGAGTCAATTACCTCAGCCATCTCGGATGATACAATCCGTGGAGATCAGTAAAGTGGTGCCCTCACCTGTACGATCTCTAACAATGATGCTGCTGTGGTATTAAGCTACTGGCAGTTTCTGGACGCCACCCACATGTAAGGCAACGCGGATGTCAGTAAAGAGAAGAGAAATAGAGAAGACATTTTTTGCCCATTTTTTTTTTCGGCCCATTTTTTTTAACATATGTATTCTGACATCAGTGTGTATTGTCAGGTATATATTATATTGAGAATGTTATACATTTGTAGAATAGTGGAGTAGTGCAGTGTTTTGCTGAGTCTGAATCAGTCTGTATTGTGAGCAAGGTTCTCAAGCTACAATACCCCAGTGTACACACTGAGTAGCTCAAATGATATGTCTAGACACGGTGACTGCACAGCAAAACAAAATTACCGCACCACAGGACACGATGTCTGCCTGCAAAAATTATCCCTCAATATGCTGCTTTGACTTTTTTTTAAATAAAAGAGAAACGCACACATTTCCTCCATGCCTAAGTAAGCACAGACGGGCAGCGTGCAATTCTATTTGTTGGCCTGTCTGGCCTGGCAGTTATAAATATACACATATATGGTAAGGAGGGCTTTGACTAATTGTCTACTCAGCCGTATAATGTCTGTGTATAAGATTCCCATTCGGAAATAAATACTGGGCTTCCATGGTTTATAACAAATATCTTTTGTAGATTTAGTTGCCACAAAAATTATAATTTTCTATTTTCTTATAAAAACTGTTTTAACACATCAAAGTATTTTGTAAAAAAATGTTGTCATGTATTTTGTAAAAAAAATGTTGTCATGCCTACCCGCTGTCTTGTTTGGGCAAATATTTGTTTGGGTTTATAACAAATCTATCTCACCTGTGCAGACAGACCATTAGCAGATCTTATATATTCCATACAAAAGACTTTTGAGACATGTGCTATATAATTCTGTTTGATATTCAAGTGGTGGCTTTTGCCTTTTATGAATTATTGATTGGTTTATATATACACATTACTTTCTAATGTTATTTGTTATTGTGGGATGTGGTATAATGACTATCTGGACTCTGTATTTGATATCAAATAGACCAGAGACTTTCAGCATGCATAGCCTCCACACAGCATATAGCTGGATCTTCAACAGTGAAATCATATATGATATGGTCAAAGCATAACTCGCATCCCATAGGCCTCGCACCACTATTACAATGTCCCATTGAAACCCATAGTAAATGCCTCACCTTCAAAAATTCATAAAAAATATTCGTATCGACCTAGGGTATTTTGAAAAATACTTATCAGATGGCAAAAATATTCATCCTTCTAAAAGCAGAGTATGAAGTGAGGTTGACCATTGAATTTTTTTGCTAGGATCTGTTAAAGCGCCACCTACCTTGAAAACAAAGAACACAACATGGAAATATAGGAATGAGCCCCTGACAGCAAAGATCAATACATAGTCCCTTCAATTATTCTCATTATTTTTCTAATAACTTCGACAAAACAAGCCACTATTGTACTATTAAATAGCACTTTTCATTTTATGTCTAATGTGATCTGCATCTCGTTATTATCATGTATAATAAGGGGGAGTAGGAAATTATCAAGCACTACTTTCGTATGCCCTGGTCCCACATATCAAATAGTAGACTCAGGTCTAATAGAGATCAAATATAGCCCTAAATGCAACTTTATGCCAATTATAGTCATCTATGATATTACCCTAATTAAGTGCAGGTGTTAAAACAAGCATGCATGCTTACCTATATACCATAGTGCCACCTATTGGCTCCCCTGGTCTTGCCAGATTAGAGTATCATTCAGCGCATTTTGGTGCCACACAATAAGGGATGATTAAAACTGGTATTTCATTTTATATTGACTCCAAACTTTCAGAATTAATTTGTAAAGTAGGGATGCACATGTCTAAATTTTACATAAGTACGTAAAAGAATTTTTAACACCAAAAAAAATCAAAAAGTTTTTAAGAAATCATGAAAAAAATGCTATTTTGTGCTGTAAAATGTTGTTTTGTGCCAATATCATAGGATAAAGATTACCAAATGGTACTTTATTATGCAAATTATCTAAATTTGAATGTTACCTTCTGATTTTATGCATAATTTATGAAATATAAATAATAGAGATCCCTCTTAGAGCAATATATTAGGATGTTATACAGAAAACAGAGAGTCTGAGAGCATGAATTTTGCCTATTTGATGAGCATGAAGTTCACAATAGACATTTTATACAGTTTTTCCTTATACATCTACACATTGTAAACTCTCTCTGCTGTGCATATTTATTATATAAAATACACCTATTGACTTGTGCAGCATGTGGTTCAGGTGCCAGTAGAGCATGCACTTCAATATAGAGGTTTATAGGGGTTGTTGGCATTGTCATACATTATATCAGGCAAAAAGGGACCTGTTATGGATTAAACTACACTGGATCTATTTCCTATTTATATAAATTTACTAAATTAATTGATAAATCACTGCTCAAAAGAGTCACAGTTGAAAGTGAAACTCCATGCTGTTTGCCTATTAGGCCTCGCACCACTATTACAATGTCCCATTGAAACCCATAGTAAATGCCTCACCTTCAAAAATTCATAAAAAATATTCGTATCGACCTAGGGTATTTTGAAAAATACTTATCAGATGGCAAAAATATTCATCCTTCTAAAAGCAGAGTATGAAGTGAGGTTGACCATTGAATTTTTTTGCTAGGATCTGTTAAAGCGCCACCTACCTTGAAAACAAAGAACACAACATGGAAATATAGGAATGAGCCCCTGACAGCAAAGATCAATACATAGTCCCTTCAATTATTCTCATTATTTTTCTAATAACTTCGACAAAACAAGCCACTATTGTACTATTAAATAGCACTTTTCATTTTATGTCTAATGTGATCTGCATCTCGTTATTATCATGTATAATAAGGGGGAGTAGGAAATTATCAAGCACTACTTTCGTATGCCCTGGTCCCACATATCAAATAGTAGACTCAGGTCATAGTAACCCCATAGTGTGCATCATCGCCCATTCATCCAGATGTCCCCACTGTCTGCCTAAGTGAATAAAAGTCATATTCTCCCCAAAAATCCATTTACATATTATTAATACTATTTTTTACACAATCTTAATAGCATTCTTCAACTTTGAAATCATTTTGATGAAATATCTAATAAATTTGCAACAAAATGCTACAAAATACATCCTACGAAGCATAATAGTCTTAACTGATGTATGTCTCTCATAGCAATCTATGAAGATACGCCAATTAGGGACAAAACCTTGGTGTTCAATGTGTCAAGAAGGACAAGATGTGACTTTGATTTGTGTGCGTAGGGATCTGTCGAACACTGCATGTTACATCCCAGCAGGTGTCAGAAATGTGTCACTGCCCATCATTCCCGCTGACCACCTCCCTATATAAACCCACCTTCTCCTCATTCCTTCCATTCATTACTGTCTCCTGTTACCTCTTGGATTTACCTGGTCACTGGTAAGTAACACCCCATTTGTTTTCCCCTAAATCCTTTTTTTTTAAATTTAAATTTGACCAAACATGCAAGGTCTCAGTATATTACTTAAATTGTTTTTGATTATTTTTTAATTATTCTGTTCAGCAAATATTATCATAACCTCAAAAAATAATATAACCTATAGAAGTACTTCAAAAAGTATGAGATCAAGTTTATATGTGAGCTTCTTCTATTTTTGCCCTTTTTGCAGCCACACAAGATCAAGTCAAGATGTGTGATGAAGATATAGCAGCGCTGGTCATCGATAATGGCTCTGGGATGTGCAAGGCTGGCTTTGCTGGGGATGACGCTCCCCGGGCTGTCTTCCCATCCATTGTGGGCAGGCCACGACACCAGGTGAGCAATATCAAAACATTTTTTAACAGTGGATATTTCACTGCAACCTCTCGAAATAGAATCCTGCTAACAATCAACTCACAGACAGTCACCATTAAGGCTTTATATGATGAAGGTCTCTTATGTTATATTAGAACAGGTGTGTTTTATATCAGAACTTATTTCTGTCAGTAAAAAAAATTGTTTCCTCATTAGACATGTGTCTAAAATAGGAACATGGCTGACATGGGAATCAGACCACTCCTCTCACAGCCAATCAAAATTGGTCATTGAAAAAATTGCATTTTCCCTCGACCTCGTACCCACATTGTGTGGTCTAAATGGCCTAAATTTAAATTATCACAATCCATAAAAACAGTGCGAGATGATGAAGTAAAGTGGATGAAAATGATTAGCTGGAGAAAGCCAAAGGAAAGCCAAAAATAAGCTAAAAGAAAGTACAAGGAAAGACAAAATTGTAACACAAATATGATGATAGCTGGACTAAGTGGATAAGAGGGAAACTCAAGCAATATGAAGGAAACAGTGGAAAGAAGAGAAAAGGAAGAGCAACCCGAACCTGATTTTTGTTTAATTTTTGTTCGATGTGCCCAAAAATGTTAATGCATTTTGGAGCTGCATCCTGAAGCTTTTTGGGTGAACCTTATACCATAATATGTCACATGATACCAAAGGGATGACACCAGAAATGATCCAAAGACAATAAGAAGGTCATATGTTGGGCTACGGTTCAATATCATCCATTAATATCATAATAATATCTGATATGTAACTGAGACCTATCTTTATAATAGAATATCAGAACATGTATGTGCCAAATGAACATATTTGACACACCATATTTCCTGTATATAACATTATAGTATAAGTCTCTTCAATTGGAAAACAAATCTTAACATTACATAAAAACGTGTGTCAAATATTAATGAAGCTATTATATCAGAAAATGGTTTTGTCTCTTGTTTTGTTGCATCATATATATATATATATATATATATATATATATATATATATATATATATATATATATATATATATATATATATATATATATATATATATATATATATATATATCCATAACATTAATGCACAATCAGAGCAAGTCTCATAGTAAGTCTCTTTAATAAGCACTGGAAACCCATTCAGTTCATTCATGTTTTGCATTATGTGCAGTCTCAGCATTTTCTGGATTTCATTGCAAGAGATGGCCAAGACAAATCTTAACTTAATTTTGATATGCTTAACTTATTCATTATTTGCACACATATCTTCACAATAAGAGTTTAGTAAGTGGTCAATTCTGAGATATTGTGGATCTCACCCCAATCTACCAACATGATACAGTGAAAATATCAGACAAAATCTCCACTGTTTGGGGTGTGTAAATCTTATATAGAAAAGTGAGTGATTTTGTCTGTAACATCAAACCTGTATGATTCTTGGAAATAATAAGAGAGTTAATGAATATGTCTAGCTTCATAGGAAGAGGTGGAGAACTTTGCCTGCCTCCGTAGCATTGCAGGTTAATGAAGGCAGGCAGCTGGCACAAACCACACCCACAAACACAATGGACATCTTTTGATCCCGTGCATGGCTCATCATAAACATGGATGGATGAGTTCCGTCAATCCTGCGGACAGAATAGCTGCCAGATATATTAGCGCTTTTATCTCTATCGAGAGACTCATTCTATGTTGCACACTATTGGTCCGTGTGGCAGCTCATCTATGCTGAGTGGCAGATTCTTAGATTTGCTGAGATTGCCAAATCAGCCAGAGAAAAAAGTCCAACCCTACCTTGTAGTGGCGTCACCTTGGTTATACAAGTTCATCCATGTGTGGGTGGCAAAGGCAATGGGCTATACACATATACCTTTAGTGAATGATTAAAGCATTTTATCATTCAGAGATGGGGAACTCAAATGAAACTAGCTCGCCACACATTTTTCAGACAGACTCTATGTTACAGCATGTAGAGCTGGTAATCCTGTGGATAGGCTCAGAATAATAGATCATTCTATACATCAAGATTCAACAATTATAATGTGACTTCCTGCCAAAATAATATTGTTATTATCATCTGTGTGATTCTTTATACCTTTATTTGCATATTTGCTGTCTGGTTCATTCCATGACCATATTAAACCTTAACAGAAATGATGAAATTAGCTCTTTAAAATATTTTTAAACCAATCTGCACAAAATGCATTGAAATACATGCACAAGTGTTTTGTGTCAATTATCACTTAGTGGGTCTACATGAGAATATGGCACACACTTTGGCATGGATTGTAGATGATTTTTGTCATTTCAGGGTGTGATGGTTGGTATGGGCCAGAAGGACAGCTATGTGGGAGATGAGGCCCAGAGCAAGAGAGGAATTCTCACCCTGAAGTACCCCATTGAGCACGGCATCGTCACCAACTGGGACGACATGGAGAAGATCTGGCATCACACCTTCTACAATGAGCTGCGTGTGGCCCCAGAGGAGCACCCCGTACTTCTCACAGAGGCTCCCCTCAACCCCAAGGCCAACAGAGAGAAGATGACTCAGGTATGATGAAGACTGGTCACTACTACGCCCAACAAAGATTGGGTTAACAGCTTTTATCAGGACAGAAAATTATCGAAAGAAACTACCCTAGTGTTTTCATTGAATGTTTTATATAATTTTCTAAACAGCATGCAATCTTTGTATTTTCAGATCATGTTTGAGACCTTCAACTCCCCCGCTATGTATGTAGCCATCCAGGCTGTTTTGTCTCTGTACGCCTCCGGTCGAACCACTGGAATTGTTCTGGACTCTGGAGATGGTGTGACCCACACAGTACCCATCTATGAGGGATACGCCCTGCCCCATGCCATCCTCCGTCTTGACCTCGCAGGACGTGACCTCACAGATTATCTCATGAAGATCCTGACCGAGCGTGGTTACAGCTTCACCACCACTGCTGAGCGTGAGATCGTCCGTGACATCAAGGAGAAGCTCTGCTACGTCGCCCTGGACTTTGAGCAGGAGATGGCCACGGCTGCAGCTTCCTCCTCCCTGGAGAAGAGCTACGAGCTTCCCGACGGTCAGGTCATCACCATTGGCAACGAGAGGTTCAGGTGCCCCGAGGCTCTGTTCCAGCCATCCTTCTTGGGTATGGAGGCTGCTGGTATCCATGAAACTACATACAACTCCATCATGAAGTGCGACGTTGACATCAGGAAAGACCTATACGCCAACACTGTTCTGTCTGGAGGCACCACCATGTACCCAGGTATCGCCGACAGGATGCAGAAAGAAATCACTGCCTTAGCCCCTCCCTCAATGAAGGTTAAGATCATTGCTCCTCCAGAGAGGAAATACTCTGTATGGATCGGAGGCTCCATCTTGGCATCTCTGTCCACCTTCCAGCAGATGTGGATATCCAAGCAGGAGTACGACGAATCTGGACCATCCATCGTCCACCGCAAATGCTTCTAAATTTGACATTTCTAAAGTAAAATCAACGAAAATGGTCTAAATTTACACCATGATTCCTTCTGCTGAACTTTGTTGGTTAATCACTTGGCATCAGTTCATGCAATTCCAACTGATTTTCCAATTTGGGCAATCTGCCAAATGTGCCAATTGCATCCAATCAGACAAACTCATGCCACTCTATGACAATATCATACCATTGACCATGCCTCAATATTAAAGTATTGCAAATTCATTTAGAGTGACACTTCCAGTATCATTTTTTGACACCATAATGAACTATTACTTTTATAAGACCAGTAATACATATGCTTTCTCTGACAAACAGTGTCCTTTGCCCTGGGGACAACTGAGGACAGCCTAAATAAAACAGCGATTGACACAAAGTTTAAACTTGTGCACTTTGCTATTCACCCTCTGCAACCACTCAAAAAAAATGAATCCTTTTGTTAAAGTTCATCACTGAGAATAGTGGGTCCACAAAGGCATATTGATTACTAATCAAATAGTGAAATGACCTTTATTGCATGGTGCTATTACTTATACCAGCGCTTGATCTAGCTTTTACATACTGTATGGGGCTATGACCAACTTACTTTCTGTCTCAATATGTTGCTCAATGCTTGCTATTAAAGGAGGCTGCAGCAATAACGATATGCTCTCAAAGCTTGAATGTGATGAAAACTTTTTAATTTTTTTATCATTGGTGATTTGTGCTTCAAACTATGCATGATAACTTCCTATATTCTGCTCCCAAGTTCACTCAGTGTGAACTCTGTGTGGCCCCAGATGCCTTATACAATAAAAACAGTTCCAATACACAAGAGAAAACAGTGTAATAAACATCTACAAATGAAAATCTCAAGTGTTTTCTCCTTTGTGTTGTAACTTTTGCCTCAGGTTGCCCCTTGCCCCCTACTTCTAAAAATAAAATATAATTGTGTTTAAAATAGTCCCTACTTTTTCAATTAAAAACAACAAATAATTATGCTCACAATTCGTTTAAAGCTTTCATAAAATGTCAGAGGTCACAGGCAATTTTACAGAAATGTGGGGTGTGTTTAAATGATATGAGGTCATGATACTGTGATATATACAAGTCATCTCCCTGAAATCGACCAAATATACCCACCATGATTATTGTGTTTTGCTGAAAGTATCTAGTACTATGCTTGTACTCATGTGAGCACTATGGTCCATAAGGGTGTCAGGCCTGTACCAATAGACAAACACTAACAAACCTCTAACTGTAAGCCAATTTGCTCCAGTATCCCAATCTGAAGGTGCCCATTCTTAGCAATCCTTTACTAAGTAGGTGTTTGCACAAGATCATTGGTCAGCTAAACAAAGTTTGTTCATTAAAGGTTCAATGGAAGATTTGGATTTTAGCAGAAGACTCATCTTCTTTCAAATGGCACAGACATTGGTTTTGCGGAGTAAACTTATAGATGTAGATGTAGAGAGTGGTAATATGATGGTAATAAGATTTGGTCACAAGGGGGTAAACATTTATATGATGAAAGGAAAAAGTGCTTGAAAATCTGATTTCATGAAAGCTTTAAATTCAAATGTCAAAGAATGGGTCTTGGAATAACGTTAAATTTACCATCCTGGAATTCACACACGCTTGTCACAAACACGCAGATTCAATAAATGGAACAAAATCAAACATTTGCACCCCACCAATGATTTCATGAATCAATTGGCAACTATTACAGAAACAATATTCAATGTGAGGTTGATGTTTATATTGGCTTTTAACAGTATCAATAGGAAGGCAGGTGTTGTTTGTATGACCAGGATTTCACCCGGAGCTGCACACCTATAAGCCCTCAGATGCAAGGTCACCCCGAGGCCAACAACCATCTGCCAAAGCCCATCTTGGAAGCTTAAGGTCAAAGTGACCCAGGGGCCAGGTCATATTGACCTATCACATTCTCTCTTTCATCTTTGATCTATTGACCAATGTCTTCATCTGTTTCAGCCAATTATTTCTCAGCAGCATATTCTATATCTATGACCATCTTGCAGAACATTATATAAAGAGAAATACACATTTCTGGATATCTCAATGAAGAAAAAGTCTTTTTTAATCCCCAAGCTTCTCAAAGGGTCAACAAGTTAAATGGATTTATCATCAAGGAATGTCGGAAACAATAAGAGAGCTTGATAGAGATCAAAATAACACCTTGGGAGAACATGTCTCATTTGACTTGCTCTGTCCCCCTCACCATTAACTTAACATCAATGTCAAGAAATTCCAAACCCAAAATGTGAAAGAAGCCATTATGAAGAATCATACAAATATAATAGTATGGCATCTGGTACATTTTCCTGATCATGGTCAAATGGCAGTTTAAATCAATATAAATGGCTTTACGCACTAACCTTGTAGTGATCTCTGCAAAAATACTTCCGAAAGATATGAGTTAGTCAACAAAATTGCAGCATACATCCCTTTGTCAATGACTGACTTGGGGAAGGAATAATAGGCAAATCTATGAAGGACATGACTTGGCATGCTGATGCTCTCCTTAAACTTGAAACCTCAAACTTGACATCTTTGATGCTTACATCAACTATTATCAGTTTTAGAAATAAAATTGATGTTTTGTAAAGTATCATGCCAGAGAAGGCCTGAGTGGATGGTGATTCCTATCAAACCCATTAAAGGAGAAAATACTTGTATAACTTACATAAATAAAGATATTGGAAAACTCTTCTTGAATTCTTTAAAAAAAAACCATTGATATTTTATGTGTAAGTAGATTTGGGATGTCATCTACAGATCAAATTAGTATGATGGTTTGGGCAATATTTCTTGTTTATCATTCATTTATATAAATTCATTTCAAGACTTATATACATACATGTTAAGTATTTAACTTTCAATTTAAAGAGAAATATCATCCTCAAAAGTAATTACAATCAGCAAACATGTGTTTGAATAAGAAAGCAGCAGTAACAATAATGTAATAATAGGAATGAAGCTTTACACACCAGCATGTCCTTCTTTCCACTTGTCCAGAGTACACTGGTGGAGCAGGGTCCAGGCAGTAGCATCGGACTCTCGTCGGCAAGAATTTGGGAAGTCCACAGAACCACTCGCAAAGCTTGGTGAGCCAGAACTACTGGAACTCTTACTTTCCTCAGCACCCATGGCACCACGACTCACATACTGTAAATACAACATTAGCAGCCATTAATATCACATCCTCAGCAGCCATGGCACCACGACTCACATACTGTAAATACAACATTAGCAGCCATTAATATCACATCCTCAGCACCCATGGCACCACGACTCACATACTGTAAATACAACATTAGCAGCCATTAATAACACATCCTCAGCACCCATGGCACCACGACTCACATACTGTAAATACAACATTAGCAGCCATTAATATCACATCCTCAGCAGCCATGGCACCACGACTCACATACTGTAAATACAACATTAGCAGCCATTAATATCACATCCTTAGGTCCATGACATGCATGCTGTAAGTATGACACAAGGAGCCATTAATATCACATCCTCAGCACTGTGACATGCATGCTGTAAATATGACACAAGGAGCCATTAATATGACAGCCTCAACATTATGACAGAAACAATATGAGGAGCCATTAATATGACATCCTCAGCACCATGACATGCATACTGTAAATACAACATATGGAGCCATTAATTTATAGGTTGCTTTTGTTTCTGAAAGTGAAAATAATTCAGGAGGCTGATTAGATATCAAATGTTTGTCCTTTAATTACCTATTCTGAAACTATAGTGATATGACATGTAAATAATTTGATATTTATACATTCTAGCATGTGGCTCTGCCAAGTAACAAAGGCTTGCATAAATGCCACAGTTCGTTATGATGTCATAAAGTAAAAAAGAAATGTACATGAATACTTACTACATTCACACAACTTAAAATTACACCCTAATTGCTTATAAACCATAAATATTTCAGAGCATTTTTGAGATAAGTCTTTTCAGTCAAGCTATAAGTGGGCTAGGAGCCAAGTGAGAATGGTCGTGATAAAACACAAGGCATTTCAATTGGTCTATATGTGGTTCTATATTGCCGGTCACCCACTCCAGTACCATGGAAGGACACATACAAGCACTGTCCGCAAGTGTCAATAGCACATATCTGCTGTTGCTATGTGTGGTAAATACTTTTTCTATGATATACTGCTGCAGACACTCTTGTGTTGGTCAATGTCAACAAAATCTGTCTACCATCCATATGGCCCTATGAGACACTTCTGATATGCAACACACACTTGACAATCTAACATTATCACTGATGAACAGATACAGTTCCTTGAGTTAAACTTTTCTTAATGATGCTTGTATTGATTTAAATACAGTTTATGGAGATCTAAATCTTAATGAAAGATCACAACTAACTCTCACCTTGAAATTATTTCCTGTCCAATTTTAACCAACATCAATACCAAAACTAGTATCCTCCACATTAAGCTGTCCCATATATCATTTATCGCAATGCAGAATATAATACCAAGCTGTGTAATGATACTAATTATATATAATTGATTTATCCTGAACAAAACCACCTCTCATGCACACACCAGTGCCTAACATGCTTGGGGCAATCTTTTTTCTTCTGCACAGATTTCTGCAAAAAAAAACACAAAAAAAACCACTTGTACTTACCAGTAAATATAGAACTGCAGTATATGTCATTCGATGTTGATAATCTATTTGTGATCCATTCACAAAACGAGACTAGCCCGCTTGTGAACTTGTATTCATCAATATATAAGGCACTATTTATACTACTATCACAGCTCCACAGAGCATGAAACTGCGTGTCTTCCAATGGGGGACCTACTAAATTTATATGATCTATTTAATTATGAATAAATTGCCTTCTAAGAATGTCCCATGTGACACTGATCAAAGATCCCAGGCCACTAAGTTCTGGCCACCTTGCACTGCAACATGATCCCTGAAGATTAAATAACACACCTTGCGATCAATGATTTTTTTAAACAAAGATTACTCTTTGCATTTCAAATCTCTAAATATTGATATTAATCTTACGATGAAGTGGACAGAACATGTGTTTTACTCTTTATAGACTTGAAAGAGGCACCTGAAAACTAATCTCGGCAGGATGCCAATTGATTTTGCCGAGTGAACTTAAACCGGTAGATGTGGAAAACAAATTGTAGTTTGAGGGATAACAAATGTTGAATAGTGTTATGTTGAGAATGCATTCACATGCATCATTTGAAGAGAAAAATCTATTGTAAGTGTGGAAGCCAAGTCTTGAACACCAAGATAACTGAAAGTAGATTAAAAGTTGCCTCAATATCTAAATAAGCCAAGCACATAATGGAGAAAATCAAAGGAAACACATCCATTTGAGCAGTGGTCTATACCCAATAAATACCTACCGGTAAATGCATACAATCCTTGCAATATCAGGTCTCAATGCATACAATCTTTGTGATATCAGGTCTCAATGCATACAACCCTTGCAATATCATGTCTCAATGCATACAACCCTTGCAATATCAGGTCTCAATGCATACAACCCTTGCAATATCAGGTCTCAATGCATACAACCCTTGCAATATCATGTCTCAATGCATACAATCATTGCAATATCATGTCTCAATGCATACAATCATTGCAATATCATGTCTCAATGCATACAACCCTTGCAATATCATGTCTCAATGCATACAATCATTGCAATATCATGTCTCAATGCATACAATCATTGCAATATCAGGTCTCAATGCATACAATCCTTGCAATATCAGGTCTCAAACATGACTTAAAAGAGGCAAAATGATTGAAACATTTACATTTCTCTTCAGAAGTAAACATAAGGAATGCAACTTTCTTAATCTTCAGTTAAATAATGCAATTCCCATTGTGTGAAAGTTGACCAGAGTTGTGTGAGATTAAAAGACCTACTTCTGTGAGTGATAATGCACTTATATTTGTAGTAATAGACACTGGACAACCAATTGTCTCATATATGATTAATCTCTATTGATTAATCTCTCTTGATTAATCTCTCTTGATTAATCTCTTTTTATTAATCTCTCTTGATTAATCTCTCTTGATTAATCTCTCTTGATTAATCTCTTGATTAATCTCTCTTGATTAATCTCTCTTGATTAATCTCTCTTGATTAATCTCTCTGAATTTTAACAAGAATTTTTTCCCAATTTTACTACAAAAAGGTGTCCCAGTTTGAGACTGCAAATGAAGAGTAATCTAAACTTGGTTGCACAATATTTACTCTAAAAATGTTAAAGATTTACAGCATAAATTACACCATCTCAATCCAGACAACATTACACTTTCAACTACTACTTTGTTATATTTTGTGATGATTATGAATATTCTTAGAAAGCTATTGTAAATGTAAAATTGTTAATATTAATATACTAGAATGAAAATAAAGATAGTTATAATGGAAAAAATAAAAAATATATTTTTGATGATTTTGATGGGATTTATATACCATTATCACTCATAGGGCCTACTATCTTCCAGTTTTACTGAAAGAAATTCCTATTGGTGAAAAGATTGTGTAGAAGAACATAACCTAAGTACTACACATCCATGTTACCGGTATGTATCAGATGAATGTCATCACAAATGTGGAGTGATTTATAAGATCTCTGAACTCGGTCAAAGACAGGCACTCGGGTGTGTAATTCTGCAATTCATAACACATTTCATCACAGTTCCTGAAAGGAATGAAAGCCTCCTTATACTGAGTCTTTAGAACCTGACATTTCTTTAGGTATTTGATGATATATTTGTATATATATATAAAACATTAACCATGAAATGATTCTCAACATTCAAGTCCCTGGATACCTTGTCAAAGTACAATTCACATTCACTCTTGTGGTGAATGCAGATCATATTCCAATCTGTCATGAAGTTGAAATGAGAAAGGTGGATGATTACAAAGCAATGAAATGGTAGTGTCAGATCTTTAAGATCATATACTTAGATGAGGACACCTGGCTTTATAATCTCCTGTGAATTGGAAGTTAGAACTAATTCATCTTGTGATAATCATATCAGGAGTGACAACCTAGGGGTGAAAAGTTATCAGTCTTATTCACAGAAATAAACAACACTAAATATAAATTATTCACATTTTCATTCTTAAAGGGGTGCACTATGAGATGTAAATAGGAGAATTTTTGACAATCATTATCATGTAAATTTGTTATCAAATCAATGTTTTAATTCTAATCTCAGCCTTGTCAAAAACTTCTATCTTTTCAGTTTATTCTAATGTTGATGAGTTATCTGCTGATGTCAATATATATATATATATATATATATATATATATATATATATATATATATATATATATATATATATATATATATATATATATATATATATATATATATATATATATATATATATATATATATATATGATTTATCTCTCATTAAAATCAACTGAATTCTTAGTAGAAACATCTAAAGAGATTGCATTATTTCTGTTTGGCATCTATTTTTACACAAGGAATTGCCCTTGTCAATCAAGCCTTACAAATATAAGGGAGTGGTGCCATGTTATTGCCAAGTAAATTGACATAAAAAAATATCACAGATACACAAACTGTTAAATACAAGGTGATAAAATAGAAAGAATCTAAGAATCCTATGGTGATTTAGATCTTGAACATTGTGTGGGGGTACAAAGTAGCCTTTTTGGCTTTAATTTTCCTGTTTTGTAAAATCAAGGTGCCATTCAAAAGTACAGAGCTTATGTTCTAAATCATCCCTTTTAAAGTCAAAAACCAGAAAATGGAAGAACGGAAGTCATTGTTGATGGCATTTTCGTTTTCAAGGTTTTCTTTTCAGCATTGACAGACACACCCTCTATAACACTCACACATTCACACACTCATACTTGGGTTAGTTGCACAAGTGAGATGGACATGAAGATCTGACTAAACTTCACATAAATATATACTGTAAGTTAGGAAGTTATCATTCTTATTAAAATTGTCTACTTTTGATAATTTGTTAATTAGAAAACGAAAATACTATCTACAATAAGTTTTGTTATTCAGTTTTCTGGTTTTTGATTTCTCAAAGGGATAACTTAGAATATAAGCTCTGCATTTATGAATGGTGTTTTAATTTATACAAAAATGGAAAATGAAAGTAGACAAGGACGCTTGCTCCACTGACCCGGTCCACACACCTCCCCATTCATCTCAACATCTACTCCTTGTTGCATAAAAAGTATACTTATGTACCTTAAGTGTATTGAAACCTGTATCATAACAAGGCATTAAAATGCACAGTTCGACAAGAATTGATAATCAAAGTTTGTTTTATATCTAGCAAATAACATGAGCATTTCTTGGAATTGATATACACACACCTGTGTGTGATTTATTATTTTCCTGTGCTGCACATGATTATGTTATATGGAATTGATACTTACATCTGTCTGTATGGAATTTTCAACTGTCCTATTTACCTGAGCTAGTTACTTTGAATTGACTTAGAATGTTCATGTGCTGCACATATTTCACATGGGTCTGCATTGGAACTATATAAAAACTGGGTGAGTTACTTGGAATTGATATGTGCACCTGGGTCTGACTTGGAATTATATAAAAACTGAGATTGTTGCCTGGAATTGATATGTGCACCTGGGTCTGACTTGGAATTGATATGCGCACCTGGGTCTGACTTGGAATTATATATAAACTTTGTGAGTTACTTGCAATTGATATGTGCACCTGGGTCTGACTTGGAATTGTATAAAAACTGGGAGAGTTACTTGGAATTGATATGCGCACCTGGGTCTGACTTGGAATTATATATAAACTTTGTGAGTTACTTGGAATTGATATGTGCACCTGGGTCTGACTTGGAATTGATATGTGCACCTGGGTCTGACTTGGAACTAAATAAAAACTGTGCGTATTACTTGGAATTGATATGTGCACCTGGGTCTGACTTGGAATTATATAAAAACTGGGTGAGTAACTTGGAATTGATATGAGCACTATGTCTGACTTGGGACTATATAAAAAGTGTGTTATGTGGAATTGATATGTGCACCTGGGTCTGCCTTGGAACTATATATAAACTGTGTGTGTTATATGGAATTGATATGTGCACCTGGGTCTGGCTTGGAATTGATATGTGCACCTGGGTCTGGCTTGGAATTGATATGTGCACCTGGGTCTGACTTGGAATTGATATGTGCACCTGGGTCTGACTTGGAATTGTTCTATATACACCTAGGTGAGTTACTTGTGATAGTTCCTCACAACTCCCTCACAATACATTATTCTCTTTAAAACTGACTATACCTCTCACAAACGGTGGTATACATCATCCTATAACCTTTAAGGGTGTTGTATCTGAATCATTAATGCCAAATAATAAAGATGATAATAATGATGTATAAAATAATCTTGGGATCAATTAACAAATTAGTATTCTGAATATTATATGATTAATATGTGTATATGGTATCAAACATATTTGTATCTATAACAATGTAAATTGTATATAAAATCAAATAATTTGGCATGTTTTATGTCAAACTACTCATACCAATTATAATATTTAATGAGTAAATGATCAAACAAAAATTATCCCATGTATTTTTCCATACAAATCTTGCCATGGATCAGATATTCTGGACTTGAATATTTGTAAATATCTGGACGTATTTCTGCTTATTAGGCAGGTTTTTGCTGGATCTGACTACTTCACAGAGACCCTTGGTGTCTATCTGACTGTGGGCTTAGAATCATGACCAGACTCCACACTCTAAATATGGTTTCAAAAAAACCCACTGCAAACATGTAGTATCATTGCACTGGCTGTGTTGGCTGGTGCCCTGTCTCCTTCTATCATGTCGGCCTGACTAACAAACCACATGGCACCAGTGTGCCTGCCATATATCAGACTTACCATGCTCATTGTTAATCACTCTGTGTCCTTATTAACGGGATAACTGGGCGATATGTGACAAGATGCCATCTTCATTCAGCGTCTGTCACGACGGCAGGAGCCGAGCCTGCCACCACATTGCCGTGAGTCGCACTTTTAATCATCAACTGGCTCCCTATCTGAGCCTAGCAAGTTAGTCCATTCTCATTGTGAGTGGGCACATGGCAGCTACGACGCAGGGCTGCTGCTGCAATCAATCTGAGGGCGCTCTTTCTCTTTCTGGCTGCCGTCCCCTGTGCTGTCCTCATACATAAACACAATGCACCCAATATGAATCTGCATCCTAGTTATACTGCATAGCACCAGGTAATGACATAATTCTGTGTCACACTTTGACGGGAGTATATGCACTGCCTTCAAGTATTCCTGCTGCAGAAATCATTGCCATATTCTTTGTGTTGGCGGGACCAACATTGACTTGGTAAATTAGACCAAGATTTATTTGTGCTATTCATGCTACTGCCATTTCCCTTGGAGCACATTTACAGCTTGAATTCAGCAGAATCGCAAAGTAGAAAGCTTATAAACATCACACACTGGAACATTTAAAATCCCACTGAGACCACCATATGTCTCTCACTTTGCCACCATATTACACCTTGTAACTGGGTTGTCTTTTTGGAAGAATATCCATTTTTCTATTTGTCAAAATATTTAGATCTCTTTTTGCTTTGAATATATCTTTTTGACCTTTTTTTAGCATGTCACTGATCGACATGTCAACCCCATATGGATTCTGCATATCATTATTAATGTTAACAATCAGTTACACTGACTCCACAGGCTTAAATAATAGTGAGTAACTCAACTGAAATATTATACATTATATGGATGGAATCAGGGGCAAAATGTGATGTTACAATAATATAGATATTAATATATATCTGAAGAAAAATCTGGTATAACTGTGGGTACATAATAACCGATACATGATATATAACTGTGAGCATGTATGGCAGCTGTATAAGATTGCAGGGGATATTATGCACACCACACATCACACTGTCCATATGTATGCATTAATGCAGCACAGAGGAGGAGAAATGAGAAATGCTTCAAATCGGTGATTCCCCTTATATTCACACCATATTGCACAAATCTTTGTCTTAAAAGGTGTCACTTGAAAAAAATATTTACTTTAACCATTAAACCATATTTAGATATCAAACCATCTGATAAATATGTATAACTGTTGATATCTCATATCATTTTAATCATGTGTGAAAATCTTGTTGCTAAATAGAACACTGCCTTATGATATACACCTTTGGCCACTCGAAGAGAAATGAATTGGTTTAATTTGCATGGTTTTCATGCTGCGATTTCAAGCAAAATGACATTTCAAAGTCAGAAAAGAAGTGTGACAGGTTCTTTTCTTCAGCGATTATTTGCTATTAGAGATACAGAAACATGAATATTTATCCACCCACATTAAACTAATGAAAAAAACCCACATAATCTCTGTTTCCCAGGAGGATATCTGTTTGGGTCATATAATGGAATATTAGCTTTGTGTAAAACATTTGCTGTGGTCTTCATCTTTGTGCAGTTGACTACCAGTTATAAAGTTTGAAATAGGGTTACAAAATTTATCTGGAAATGATAATGATATCCTTGAATATGTATCACAGATACAGTCAAATTTGTGAAAATGAGACAATTTGCACACACAAATGATTATCTTACGGTACCTTACAGTTACCACCCACCAACATTTTTTTCTGCAGTTACCAGGTAGACACTACATTAAGAATAGGATGAGCTGTGGTTTTATTAATATAAATCTATGAGACGGCATGTTGTGATAGATGCCTGATGCCATCCACCCACATCCATGTTGTGCACACAACAAATGTTCATCATTTATACCTGCTACAAAATCTCTTGTCACTGTCCCAGTTCTAATCAATTTGCGACACGATATTTATTTGTTTTTTTCATAATTGATATTATTTAGTTCAAGATTACTCAGTCAAGTGATCTTGACCCTCATGTAAGATATTCTACGTCGTTAAATTTTATTAAATTTTTATGTGATATATCAACCTCCACTAGTTCCAGTCAACTATTCTGAAATACTGTTTATTAACAGAAAATGATCAAATAGGAGATCCTATCAATTGCCAAGTTAGGTATGTGAGATCATGATATTTTCATTCATGTACTAAAGTACTATTATTTCTAAGAAAACTTATCAGAATAATATTTCAAGTAAAACATATCAAATTTGGTCTTACTATTAACACTCTATGTATCACTTAGATTTGGATAATAATAATAATAAATATATATATATATATATATATATATATATATATATATATATTCTACATGGCACAGACTTTGATATCCTTATATACCATCCATATTGGTTTGATATGTGAGGAAATACCAACATGTATTACATCAGTAGAAATCTGAAGCCACATAGTATTCCAGCCTGTGCATCTAACCCTCTAGAGTCTGACAGATCTGATGCCCCACTCAGATATCCACATCTCTCAGCATGAATTCTCTAATTAACATTTAATGAAAAACAATGCCGTCCATGATTTATTGTCACTAAAAACAATTTAACTTAATCCATCATGCAATACTAATTATGATGAATTTTCTATATATTTTGTTTTGTTTTGTTTTTATATAATAAAAATAGTCCTGCAGTTGAGATCATGACGTGTACTCCCCTTAAGAGAAATCAAGCACTTTCTCAACCAACATTCGGCCATCTTGATTTCTGTAATGAGTGAACTCATTGAGTACATATTAACACATTAACTCCCTATGAAATTAACATCCTACCGAAGTACTTTCCATATGACTTCTCCAGAAAAATGTGCACCACTCCAGTAACTGATTTTCTTTGGCTAATTTCAATTCTCTGTTTTATGTTTTCGAGTTAAATATATAAAATGTGTATGGACATTATATGACACACCTCATATTCAATATAAATTATTACATGCTAACCTTATATACCTACCTACAGAGAATCAACTAGAAAATGGTTAGATTTAAATGAGAGATGAGTTATAGATATCTGTTTCTTTTTATCGATTTGCATTACTATTGATATCATCTTAGACAAACATATTTTTGGAAAATTTTACTCAAAAATTTAATTGAGGCTGTTGTGTGAAATAACGGAATATCCCTTTATAAAAAAAACTTGATCAAGTGATAAAGATGTTGACTATTTGTGTGATTTACCAGTGAGAAGGTCAAATCATACTAATCAACATGGCTCAGTGGGTAAGACATCTGTCTCACATGCTTAAGGTCTGGGGTTCGATTCCCACTGGGAACAATATATTTTTTTTTTATTCATGCTGAAACTGAAATCTTCATTTTGAAATTTTATTTTTGCAACATGCACATCAGAACATATAGAATTGAAACATTTTTTATTTTGATAGAAATTATTAAAAAATAATGACAATACAATAAACAAAGGTGAAATCTTCAAAGGTGAAATCTTCATGTCGGGGTCTTTTTAGAGCAGAATGAAAGTCAGAACACATAAAATGTGTTTTTCTTTTGTTTTTTCTTTTGTTTTTTCTTTAGTTTTTTCTTTAGTTTTTTCTTTAGTTTTTTCTTTTGTTTTTTTTTTTTTTTTTTTTTTGGCAAATGGAAAATATACAAAAAAATAAAATAAAATGTCTTTATTAGCAAAGAAATGGAACAATTTCAATTTTCATACAATGCTGTGACTCCAAGTTTTCGACAGTACTGACAAAGGGTGATACATGGCTCAGTGGTTAAGATGTCTGTCTTCAATGCTAGAGGTCCAGGGTTCGAATCCTGGTTGGGAAAAGCATTATTTTCATGCTGAAGGTGAAATCTTAATATCTGTTTGAGTGATATTACAATATGTACTTCAGGAAACATAAATTGATTTGTCTATTGCAAATGCAGAAGAATAAAAAATATTAGAAATGATTTGATAACCCCCAAAAAATGAAATCTTTATATTGGAGTTCTTATTGAGCAATTTGCATATCAGAAGAATATAATTTTTATTTTTTTATTTTGCAAACATAGACAATATTTGAGCAATATGCATGTCAGAACATATAGAATTGAATATGTTTTTTGCCAACATAGAAAATATAATTTTTTTTTAGTTATATGCAGAAAACAAATATGAAATCTTCATATTCCAATTTTATTTCAGTTTAGAAAAAAATTAATTATAACATGGGTCCAATTTCAAGAATTTATCATAGACTTTAAACTTCGAGTAAGTTGATCAAGAGGCCAACCTTGAGCATCTCTGAATGTATCCAGTGCGTTGCAATAGTTCCCAATGTTTCAGCATTATTATTTGTCTCACAGTTCTGATGATATGCTTTGACCTTTTCTCATGGCAGGATTGCTCACTCAACATTTCGCCTGGATCCACATTTAAAAATAAACATGGACTGTACCTATCTAAGGTGTTGTTACAATTCATCAACACTTAAAACATACCTGCAAACAATGCTCATTCTTAAATACATTCAATCAGATTGGTATATTATATATTCCAAAACAATTTTCAAGATCTTCAAAATGTGTAGTTGTCAATATTTGACCATATCAGTCACTGACAGGATGGAAATCAACAGGTCACATGTCACCTGTATGTGCATTTCTCTGTTGTCCAGTGAGATCAGCCAACAATGCATGTACTCATATGTGCAAAGATCACCTCTTGGAAATGGTGTTGATACCTCTAAAATAGTTCTCTAGTTTCACAGTTGTTTAAACACTACTAACAATATAGAATTAGAATTTCTATATTTGAAATAAATTCAAATATTGCAATCATTATTTTAATTGTCAAATAAAACCACAATTTGAATAAGAAACATGTGTAATAATAATGCTCAGATGTGTGTACAGTGATTTACCCACTATTTTTGACATGTGAAAGTGACTACACACCCCACTAATCTGAGTACTAATCTCAGTAAGCAAGTGTTCCCAGCAGGATGCCAGCTCATATTTTTAATCTCTACCTACGGTACCCTTACCTGAGACTTTCCTCTTTTTGTCAGGTATGTTGGCTTAAGGGAAAAACACGTAATGTTTTATATTGATCTGTTTCTGGGATATGTTTCTATACATAATAAATTTTGGTTGGTTCAATATGTTTTCTTTTTATGGTGAAATAAGTGCTGCACCTTTGCCTAATGTAAACAATGATAAGAATAAATATCAGTGTTGTTATGTTTGTTTATTGGCACACAAGCCATAATGATATAAGTTAATTTCCGATTCTTAAGTTACATGCAAACATGGAATGGTTCTGTTTCCATGTACATAATATCGATAGTGTAAAAATAAACACCAAGCATTTATCCTAAATTGACTGTCTCCATTCCTTATGAACCTTATGCAGTGAGGGTCCATACAGGGACTGGAATAACATTCAAAATTGTACCATTTTTGCACACTTCCAAATCCTAAAATTCCCCAAATAATTTATTTTTGTCTGACTAACCTGTCTGCCATCTCACCCCACGTCACCTCATGGGACTCACACCTTTTGTATGGCACTTATCTGTCTGGGTGACTGGCTGTCTCCAAGAACATTCCCCCATTCAACCATTCCCCTTGTTGGTCTGTAAGCTGTTCGACCATAACCTGTTTGACCGTGCATGTTCAACAGTGTGATTTTAATTAAATCACATTTTTTTAACTTTCTCATGTCAACATTACTTTGTCTTTGAGGGTCAACAGTCAAAAACACCAGCAAACCAGCATGAATCATAACTTGAATATATGAATTTTAAAAATGACCTAGGGTTGCCCGCTGGGACTGCTCAAAACCTCAGTTTCCTTCTGTGAGGGAAGACAGTGAAACTCAGGCAAATCCCTAAAGCGTGTAAGTCAAATTTGTGAGCAAATTAGCTCTATCAAACGATTGGGTAATTTTTCATTTTATTACATCATCTATTCATAAAAGCCGTGTAGATTATGCTTGGTTGAACAGATCAATCATCATAACACTGCGCAGTTGAACCCTCAATCAATTTATTGATAGCCTTCAATGAATGAAAATTGTTTTGGAAAACTTACCCTCTTAAATCTTTTGAAACTTAACATTTTTCAATGCAGTTTCCTTGTTATGTTATAACTTTCTCTATGTCTTCCGGATGGCGAGGAAGTGAAAGATCACACAAGATGCACGTGTATTGGCAAATACCATCCAACATGTAATTCTTAACAATAGGATTCCTGACTTCAAATGAGATTTGTTTTTGTTATTTTGCCTGACAGACAGATTGAATCTGCGTAATATGTTATTGATATCGCTATCAGATGGAGGTTCAGTTAGACATATGTACTCACATGGGGAACCTCTCACATTGTGAACCTGACTACCCATACGCACACACATCCGTGGACAGTCTGGCACAATAAAATGATTAACTGAATTCTCACTTTCCCCTCAACCAAAAGCAGGTCAAGGGGGTTATCATATTATCCCATCAACCACTAGCAGGTCAAGGGGTTATCTTCCATTATCAAGAGGTTATCATTCATTATTAAAAAATAAGTTTACTGTCATTGGTGATTTCCTTGTCTGCTTCAGCTAAATTGTGAGTCAACATATAATTTATCATTCTATATAAATATATTCTCTTTGATTTTTTTTGCTTATTTGTGTTTTAAATCTTATACTTATCAGACTTCTCAAACATAATAAAAGACTGAATATTTTTTCTCATGAAATAAATAATAAAACAATAATTTAATAGAATCCTATCCTTCACTTTCAAATTGCCAAAACATATATGTATATGATACACACACATATGCTGTTTTAATATGGCAACAAATACACAAGAAATTCTAGATTAATTCCCAAATCCCAGAGGATTAGATTATGAAGATAATCTAATCATACCCACATTACAAAAAATGATTTTATACAGGAAAAAAGCACCATTTCTGTGTTCTAATACCTGTGTTCTTATTTTTTGCACATACCACTTTTGTTTACGTGACTTTAACTATGTATTTTTTTTTTTGCTGGGGATTTTGCATGTGTTTAAGAGAATGCTATGTTTGATAGGACCGTGACATTGGTCATGTACCTCTCCTTTATATAGGACATCCCTATCTGACTATCATAATTTGCTTGTCAAGCTTACAAAAAAACTCTTATTAGCTTTGTTATATACACATAATAAACCATGGCTTGATATGAGTATTAGCATGTCATGTATTATAAAAAAGTGGTGCGTGATCTTCATCTAGCTTAAAAGCTTAACATCAGAGGGCTCATGTTATTAATCTGCATTGTAAGATATTAATTACAGCAAAATATATGTATATTCCTTAATAAAACAAAATTCATCAATTAATTCATAATCGATCATTCATCAAACACTCAAAATTCTTTTCAGTTAATCTAAACGTTTTCATGAGTTAAACAAAAGCATCTGTTCTTTTTTTAAATTTTCATTTCATATATGCACTTGATACTCTTAGTAATATGGAGTGTAAACTTGTGCTTTTGTTTAGTGGGAGAGATTTATTATTATTTGACCACAGTGGTCACATATCAAGATTCATATTAGCATATGAACTATAGCACTTGAGAGTGAATACAAGTAACCACTATTTGTATATTACACACAGAGTTGAAATGAGTGCAAATTTTTCTAAATTTATTTTACTTTCAAATCCGGTAATGAATTTGGGTGGCTTGCCTGACCAGGAAATATTCCAGTGATTGAAGTGTTGAGTGGGCGAAGGGGGAAAAAAATTTATGATGCAATTCATTTAACCCATTTGCTGGGAACAGGTCACTGCATACATCATCCAGTCAACTCCGTTATATCTCTCCACTGAGCTATGCCCATACCTAATTGCTGTTCAATTTCCAGTGTGCTGGAGCCTTGACTTGGTAAATGATTCTTACTTATAAACTCTTTGGTTATATCTATTCCTTGTTTTTTTTTATTTTGCCATCTAAATAATTGTAGTCTTGCATTCATTTTCTTATACTTTATTGCTCAATACTTCCGATTTCCATAGCAAAGTTATTTTAGCATATCAAATGGTTTCATCTGTGTTCTATGACCCGATATACCCAGAGAATAAAGAACCATAATGGGTGAAAGTGTCAAAGTCTGATAAGAGAAAAAAACCTCATTTATTACATTTATTACCTGTGAGGCGATCAGCCTATGTCCACTAACCTGAACTGACCACTGACCTCTGTTGGATCACAAGATATGGCCAGACAATTCACCTCACCACCACAGGTCAACAGGTGAAACGTATCATTGGTTACAAGTCATATCTAACGAGGCAGCAAGGTATCTGTGAGGATGGCCATTGTGAGTGATAGGTAACTCCAGGAATGTATACATCATCAGGTTTATTATAACCAAATGTTAATTGTTATCATGATCATTGTATCCACACTGAGAGGTATCATATGAAGCTGAGGCTGATAACACTGCCTGAATAACAAGCAGGATATCTGTGGTCAGTGGTAGGCTTGCCAAGTGTTCCTCACCACCAGCTGTGTGGTCAGTGGTCGACCACGGCCTCTATCTGCACTCTCTCTGACCTCTCTCTCACACAATCCCACTTCATTGTCTGGTCACAGATGCAATTTTTCAAATACCTTTCCAAGTCTTTATGAAGTCAGACATTTCCTGTCTTAACTTCCGATGATTTAAACTTTATTGATAGCAGGAACTTGTGAGAAATGTTGTTTTTTTTTCAAATTGTCCATCAATCTGTCAAAAAGTCAGTCATTTCTGTTTTTCTATAATTCCCACTAAGATGTAATTTGTGTTGGTTCTGACGCCATAAATTTATCAATGGCTCTATTTTTAACATGTACATTCATATCCAATCAAGTTTGAGAGGCCATTTCACTCTAGGCTCAAGACATGGTCACCCCTTAGAGTAATATTACTCTAAGGTCACCCTGATCAATATTTTTATGACGCAATTTGATATATTGAAATATTGACTTCATTTACCAGTATTTCTTTTATTTTTATGTAAATGAATCACTCTTAAAAATCTTCCATAAACTAAATTGCATATTCTACTCATTAATTTCTCCAAATTAATAAATTACAAATTGCATGGACATTAAAACCAAAACCATGGAATTACAAATTGCAGTGACATTAAAACCAAAAGAGACTGCTCAATAGAACTAAGAGCACAAAACATGTGACCTTGATTCAACAATAGTTGGAAACATGTAAATTGACACTTTTCCATTTCACTCATTGCTTTGCAGTTCCTGCCCTAAACAAACACTGGATTTCCTCCCTTAATTCCACTCTGAGATCATATCCAACATCAGTGACAGACACAGACACTCGTATAAAACCTTCTCAAATACCTGTGACACTTGTTATAGAAATCTGCCACCATTAGATTTTCCTGAATCCTCTCGATCACTCAAATTTATTGTTAAAAGTAAGTTTCTTTTTTTTGTGACTTAGCCAATTTGACATTGGTTCATTTTATTTATTTGGAAAAAAATAGTGAAATGGTGTTTTTACAACCCTTTCAGCAACTATGGCCATATCAGGTCAACTTTCAAGCCTTTTAACCAGTGTGAAAGTAACACTGTCAGCAGTGGGAGTCAAACCCACCGCATCCTGTCCTCCACTTATATAACCATTAAAGGCACAGATCTTGCACTCTTCCAATTGTGTTATTAGTGGGGCCGATTTTATTTATTTGGAGTAATTTTACACATTAAAAAACCTGATAGAAATTTTATGTTAACATTTAAATGCATAAAATGGGAAAGTCTTAATGATTAGAAATAAAGAGGCCTCTATGCTCAGTCTGGTACATACAGCATGACAGGTCGTGAGGCTCAGATGGGAGAATAAAATGCTGGTCTTTCCTGTTTCAATGTCTTAGGTGTATTAAGTTACCAATTATAATGTACATTAGTCACAACTGCTGGCATTAAAATTGACACGGTAGTCTAACACCATTACTGGTTTGCACATAACATTTCAATACACACATATATTGAATGCCTGCCAGAACTGAAAAAAAACGGATAAAAACATAATTCTCCTGGTAATAAAATCTCATTTTTCATGTATCTCACTGTTCAATCAATCAAGTTGGTCCATTTTAAAATGATCCATCACTGTTGATTAATCATGCAAACTATTATTGATATCATATTGAAATAAATATCCTTAAAATGCCTTACAGATCACCAGGGCTGGTTATATTACTCTTATCCAAGAGTCAGAGATGTGATTTTAATGCCCATTGGTAGAATGGGTTACCCAGCAAAACTGCATGTGAATGTGAGAGGGGTATTAACACATTTTATTTGTTTTTTGTCATGTACCCAATATGCTAGATATAGAAGAAATATAATCTATTCGTTTTAGAGATAGGGGGGATGTAAAATTTTGTTATCTAAAACTTTCATGTTTTAGCATTATGCATTATCGGCATATTATTTATCCATCAACACATCGTTTTCAACATACGTGTAAATCAAGTACTGATTTTTAGATGAACTTACACAAAGCTTCATACAAAACTGATATATCCAACATGAATAGAATATGTAAACTCATCTCCAGCTTGCACAACCCATACCTTGCCAAGACAAACAGACCATTTATAACTCCAAGTGTTAATTCCTCTTTGAAAGGTTGGGAATATTAGCATTAAGTGAGAGCTTCCTGGTAGTGATAGTATTAATAGAATATGTGGAATGAGTACTGGGAGAATAATAAGCCAGGTTCAATAACCTTCATGTTCCCTTTATCAGGCAGGTCTCTTTGCTTTAGTTCAAACCGCTCTTCCCTGTTTACCTTTCTTTTTGATAACCATATGAAAATATGACAACTTGAAGGAATCCTAAGAGTCATGGCAGGTGTATTTATTTGATTTATGTGCAAGGTATCATGGTTTGGACTTAAATGTCAAGATGGCTGACAACTCAATTTGAAAGCAAAGTGGCTGATGATTGGTTCCAGAAAATGCCTTTCTTCATACAGCTAAATCCTCAACTATTTATTATATACAGAAAACTCACTTTGCACTATCTATAATAAGATCAGATAGAAAGATATCTATGAAAAATATGATTGAAATGTGCTTCTTTCCCTAAAATATTAACAAGTACAAACTTCATGTATTTTCTATAAGAACAGATATGAGGTTGGAACTAAAGAAAACATTAAATGGTCATAAAAATGAAAGACAATCACATATTGCCCTTGAAATAGAAATAACCTCAAGAAATGGGAATGAACTTCTAACCACGACCTGTATGCCCTTGGTAATTGAGTGACGCATTTGATTAGCTGAAGATTATGCACGTGGCTAGAATTGTATTGGGGTTATTCTTGTCATAAATAATTTGTTTCCTCATAATGAAATTAACTACTTGAGTTCTACCACCAGATCATCAGACAAGGCTTCGATCAATGACACGGAAGCAATCAAACTACATTCACAGTATCATGATCACCACAAGATCTTAAATATTTCTCAAATCCTCCACTGAATTAAATTACAAAAATATAGAGCTGAATCCCTCTTTACTAAAAATACAAAACACCTTTAGAATATACATATTATACAATATGCACCCTACGATGGATTATCAGTTTTTGTATGCATATGTGTTTGAATATCAGACTGTACACCCCATGATTTAAATATCAGACTGTACACCCCATGATTTGAATATCAGACCATATACCCCAAGGTGTGAATATCCGACTGTACAACCCAAGAATATCAGACTACATGCCACTAAGTTTGAATAACAGACTACCGTATTTAACCTCCTAGACTACACACCCTTTATGTAGAAGAATATAAGACTATATGCCCCTAATAGTACTGAATATATGACTATATGTTCAGATATTAGTCTAATAATGGCCCCACCCAAATAAAACTGCTGACAATCAGAGAATAATGGAACAGCATCACAGGCAATACAGAAAAAAATATTTCTCATGTTTCTGTCGCCCACCTTCAAAACATGACAAGCATATGACAAACTTAACAGTCCCAGGCCTGAGCAGGTGAAATAATAACATCTCACTTCCAATGGTCAATGTCAACTTCAAGCAATCATACACAGATTCTTATCTCTCTTAAGAAGTTAAAATGAGTTCTTTTTGGCTCGGGAATGGTCACATTTCCATTACCATCTGTCAACTACATACTATCTGAATACACTGCCATAAAGCAGGGAGACTGGTAAGATAAGCCTTGTTTGACAAATTATATAAAGGTGTACTTTTTATGATACTTGTTGATGTTAAGCTTTGATGTGGGGATCCTTGCCATGTGTGAACAGTAGCCAGGTGTGAAGATTGTGGTCAATGAGAGACACACCTTGTGTTAACCACTGCAGCCTGGGTTCATGCCAGTCATTTCCTACACTCTATTTTCTTATTCATAAACTTCTGGTTTGAAAGATTCTGACCCTCGATATGGTGTGTTGACTGATATGATGATAATAAAGCAATCTTGCATTCCAAAGTATATATGAAAGAGCCATTCATGTACCGGTACTTAGGCCTGAGAGCTGCTTGTACAGCCAATTATAGCTTTCAGGAACAATATTTGCAGGTGTGAGTGTGTATAAGTAAAGTTTTCAAGTTTATGTTTATGAATATGAACCTGCACTAAAAGTGGCCAATGGAATAATCTGTGAATCATTTAGCTTCTTCTAAAAAATATCAAACATCTTCTTGAAATTTAGAGTTTCCTGGTTACACATCTATTAATGTATGGTAATGAGGTAAAATAGCTTTATATATAAAAACAGTTTATTTTAACAGATGCAGAGTGGCAAGCATTTCTTGCCAAAACTAAAGAATAGAAATGTCTGATCAGTTGAATCTCAGGTGACAATCTTTTCCTGGCCTCACTTTTAAAGCTGGCTGTTATGACCAATATAAAATATAATCAAGCTGAAAATTAACTTGTTTACTTTCAGACTCGTAAACCTGGCTAAGAAAGGTCACTGAAAGTTAGAAAGCAACTTACCAGTATGTGAAATACATATCTGAATAATTGCTTGTTAATCATTCTATAAATCGTTCTAGAAATCCTGTAGAGTCAGACTGTAAATAATTTGAATTGAGTGTGAACAGAATAAGAACTTAAAAAGAATGTTTTGTGAATATGTTAAAGGGAAAACAACCCTCTCAACTATAATTTTACACGGGCCGTGGCGCAGTTGGTTAGGGCGCCAGCTTATTAGCACCAGTTCCTCTGTGGTGATCCAAAGATCGTGGGTTCGAACCCCGGCCGTGCCGGGATTGAACTCATGATACAATTTCCCACATGAGCTGAGGCCTGTGCCAAAGGGTTAACCCATTGTCCTTGTAAATCTGTGACCGGGTGGGTTGTCATGTCAAGGACCTGCGACATGACAATTCAGTGAGGCAGCACTATATCTGCTACAAGTAGGTCTCATCACGAAATAACTGAAATAATGTTGAAAGTGATGTAAAACCCCAAACAAACAAACAAACAAAACTATAATTTTAATACCAAGATACTTACAAAAAAAACAATGTCTCATGGTTATTTTTGTTTGATGTGATCAAAGCCTCAGATGTTTTTGTGGAAAGAATAAGGCAATCATTCATAACTGTATTAAGACATCTCCCGACCAGGAGGCAATGGGCTTGGTAATATTATGTACCAGAGAGAAAAGCAAGTTTTTCTCATATATATATATATATATATATATATATATATATATATATATATATAGACTGGTTGACTTTCTTTGATCAGATAAGCTTTCCATCAGTCACCACTTATTGTGTAATATCATAAATTTTATCCACTCCACTTGGTATAGTGCATAAACTTCAATTTCAGTGTATGGATGAGCAACATAAAATCATACCATACCAATTTCTTGGCAAGGATTGCCGTTAAAAAGTTCACATAAGCCGAAGTTTGCATGATTAAAAGCAGTTTAGACTAACAATGTTGTCAAAATGTCGTTGCAAGCCATCCTCATTATATAAACAATACATTGGCAAAGTGACCATTTAATGGGTGAACATAGCTTTGGGTTATCTCTCTCTCACTGCACACCCATTATTGTACAACGATCCTCTCAGCAATGGGTGAAGTTTGTGACTGGCCCCATTAAATGAGACAATTCTCCTTTTGAAGTCTGACATTCACATTACCTCTTGTTCACTGTACATTACACATCAGCACAGTTCTGTTTCTGTACAAGTCAAGAATTGAAATTATTTCTACACTTTATAACTTTATACCAATGTAATATCAATATGATCAAATGGAATATATTAAGTTTTTAAGCAAGCCCAATCTGTTGATAAGTTCACATCATTTTTTTTTTTCAATTAATTTAAAGTTTTAACTGCAAAATTTCAAATCTCTAACATCATAGTAGAGTAGCTTTTAAACAATCCTGATAATCTGAGTCTATTTCTTAGACACACTCGCGAAAACAGAAGATTGTGTTTCCATTATATTGAATGCTCATGAAGAAACAATATTTTTATAGACTAGTTGTTACATAAATCTCTCACACAGTGCCTACTGAGAAGAACAAAATGAAAACTTACAGATTTTACAATGTCTATCAGAAGCCCAACAACTTCACATCTGTTCATGGCATAGAAATTCTGTGCATATTTATGGACTAATGGGAGGAGCACATGTTGACCTGGAAACTGAGGCAATATGGCAGAAGCAATATGAACCTCCTGATATGATCCAATCCCCCACAAAACTGGCCTCACAGCACTCTGTCCTCAAAGGTGAAGACTCAGTCTACAGACAGGCTGCATAAGGCCACAGCAATATATATTCATGTATTAATATATATATATATATATATATATATATATATATATATATATTCATATGTGTCAATTATGTGTTAAAGGCTTAAAGTTGATCTAAGTACAATAAAAAAATACTTGGTGTGAATCACAGTTCATTAATAACAAGAGTTCAAAGCATTAGATTCATGCTAACTTTGCCTTTTCATAAAATCTGGTTGAGAATTAAGTTAAATCAGCAGCATTTCATTATATCTACATGACGAAGCTGTTATAATTCTTTACTTAGAGTGTGAAGTGATCAGCATGCACTGCAGACATATATGACCTCCTCCGGCAGAGGCACATTCCTCACCTCACCCTGCAACCCTTGCATGTCTATCATGAACATGCACCTCTACTGTGAGAAGATGTAGGTAATATTTTTGCCATTGCTTTTTTCATGCTTGAATATTATAATGATAAAAATATGCTGAATAAGCACATATTAGTGACTTGCAATATATAGAGGGAAATAAAAACCTCAAATTTGCCTATTAAGTTATATGTAGTACAAGGCCATTAAGAACTTGCATTACATGATGTTTTCTCTTTTTTGTATCATATTATGCCTCACAACAAAAAGAGAAAAAGATGTAAATTTAAGGTATTTTTTGTGTGTTCTGAATAAGGTATTCAGTAATAATTAAAATCTGCAATATGACAACTGAGTTGTCAAGCTATAAATAGAACAAACTCCTGCAAACTGACAGAAATACTTAATGAAGCATCATTTTCTCAACATTCACACTAACATAATCCAGAGTATCTATAACAATCAGAAATATTCCAAGCAATTATATTTACCAAGCAAGAATTATCAGCAAAGTGTTATACTATATGGATCAAAAGTTATCATTGTCTTCTGTGTGTCAAAATATATATCAGCATTTTAGTATTATTTCTATTTGCCTGAAAATAATCTATTACCTATGTATAATATTATGACAAATTGCTTGCTACATTATATAAAAGCCATTATATGCATATATATATATATATATATATATATATATATATATATATATATATATATATATATATATATATATATATATATATATATATATATATTTGCACTAAGAAGCTATTTCTTTAACATTACAATGATAGAGGAGGTTTACTTTCAGGCAGCCTCATAAGCCATATCCATTGAGAAGGCCATGCTGGCAATGTCGACTACAGGCATGGTCCATTCAAGAGAAGTCTGCCTGCGTGAAGCAAATCAGGCGAGATGACACACCTTTCTGTGGCTGTTACACTGATGGCACGTCCACGACCATGTGCAGCATCCTGTCTTCTGTTTCTTGTTTTTCATTCCTTAATATTATGAGTTTTAACCTATTATTACCAATGCATTAATGTCAGCTCTCTCTATATTTCTTTCAGACATGTATTTTGGATTTGATTGAACTTTTTCTCACACGAGGCATGACATCCCGCTTTAAGTTGCAGCAACAGAGAGAGTAATCATCGGAGCATGTAAAACTGTGTCACACATTCCAAACTTGAGTAGTGCTTGTCATGTCCTGCAGAATGCTCTCATTAGTACCTGGTCTGTGATGACACTGGGGTACTCTAAATGTGGCGAGTATTGAGCGGCTAGATGTGCCAGCAGCCTGCTCTACTGTGGCTGTCCTCAGCTCAATGTTATCAGGTTCTGATCCTCAGACATGGCGGGATATTCCGGCCTGTCTATTCCATCTCTGCAGGTTTGCAGCATGAGTTTGAGGGAGGTCTGGAATGATGATATGTCGCTGATGGGCTGAGGGGTAGTTTGATATAGAGACTCGGGAGAAACAAATGGCGGCAAGCCAAGAAGGGAGAGGGGGCGGGTATAACTACTGTCACACTGCGACTGGATTCCATACTGCATCACCGCACCCCTACACAGCATAACAACTACAACTGCTACTCATGCAGTACTCCCCGGTGCACCACAGTGACTGTCTCAGACTCTCTTGGATCTCCGAGGCAAAAGAAAAAGCAGACTGAGAGAGTCTGGTGAGTGAGTGATAGGTTGACAGGCAAACTAGAGCAATTCCTTGTTATGTCTTCACTACCAAATCCTCATCACCCGCAAACTTTACTTCCTCAAGATAAAACATCTCCTGACTCTTCATATTTAAACCGAACCTGCCGCTTCTTAACCATTGCCATATTCGCATAGAAATAAGCCAATCGCAGAACCACAAGACAAGCTTTGCTCTTGCCAATATCTAACCCCTGCATGGAACAAGGCCAATACTGCCTGTGTTTTGGTTATCAATTGTTCTGAGAGGTTTAACCACCCTCTGTGTACTTGCCTCACATTCTTCATCCTCCTTATAGATTGCTTGCACAATGTATATACCATATTCATGCCAAACATTGTTCTATGTGTGCTGAAAACTAGGATTGTTTTACTGCACACTGCACATAGATCTTCCAAGCATGTATTCACAATTTATATATATATATATATATATATATATATATATATATATATATATATATATATATATATATATATATATATATATATATATATATATATATATATATATATATATATATATATATAATTTTCCACCCATTTTAAAAAGTTACAATGATTTTTTCAATGGTTCATGCATCTGAATCCAGAGAAAACGATGTTGCATGCAGGTCTTTGGAGTAATCAATAGACATTCAAGTTGTCTTCAATACAAATGAACTGGGTTGTCTGAGGAAAATAGGTGGTGCAATAATTGAGATGAATGCAGCAATGGAATCCACCTAATTTTTGGGGATCACATTTTCATTCTGACCTCTTTCTCAGCTATTTCTTTAACAACACATTTGTGTACCTGCCACAGCCAGGATATCAACAGCAACTACGTGAGGAATTGCTCGGGGATTAGCATGGCGATTACACAGAGTTTGGCTCAGCTTTGGCATAAAAAAAATATACAGTGATCTTAACCACACCAAATTCTCGATATCAGATTGTTACATCTAGATTAAGATTAATATCATCAATTTTTCACATACATCCTTTCTCATAAATGATGACATTTGCATTTCAAGATGGATTTTTGTTTTGTTTTTTGTTTTCTTTTGTCCTGGTTTTTTTTTTCTCCAGTTCTCTTGATAAGGCACAGAAGATCTCTTGACTGGGACATTGTTTATAATATGTTATCTTATTTGTAATGGTGTTGATATTGGTCTTAAAGAGAGATCTCTAATTCTCTAATTCTTGATGTGATCTGCATGGAACCTTACTCAAGTAATACTTTTAAAAACGGACAGCCTGACTGAAATGTTTTTATTCAAATCAAGTGAATCTCAATTAGATACATTCTGATAACTATTAAAATGAGGTAAATTGTAATTGCATCTCTTCAGTACTGTTCTTTCTTTCTCAATATTTAATCTGGCAGCACAAAAACGGCACTGAAATCATGTTACAAAAAGCAATCTACTTGTAATTCCAGTCACCGGGAATTTAATATTGCCATCAAGTGGGGATCAATAAGTCATCCATTCTTCAAAAGCTGAGAGGATTTTGAAATCCACCACATAAAGAAAGTCCCCTTCCTGTGTGGAAGTACCATAACATTGTCAATTGTCAATGCTCTCATGAGAGACTTGACTATGAGGGTTGGCATTTCACTTTGGATATCAGCCAATTAATGTTTTAGCATCATTTTATCTTCGTTATTGATTTTTATCCATCAGTCCAGTTTGAGATGCATGTACTTTTATTGCTTCACTCAAAACAGGAAAATCTTCCTGTGTAACAGTTGGGTCCTATTTGGTTTCAGTGGAAGTTATTGAGTTATTGACATATCATACTGGCTCTGTGGCATCCTGGGGAGATGAGGTCCCTCTGCCAGAGATCAAAATGCCACCTCTCACCTGAAGGAGATCAAATTGCTAACACTTATTCAAGGAAAAAAACAAACAAGTTTACAGACTGAACTAAGATTAAGTCCTTTGGAAATAATCTAAAATTACCAAAGAGGAAACAATTTTTGAATTAAATTCTAACTTTGTTTTCTCCTGGGAAGATCTGGAGTGCAGCCTGGAATAAGAGCGATGCAAGTCATCATTGTTGTCCATGGATACAATATCTTAATATAGACTGGGGAATCATGTGCTAAATATAATTCTCTGTGTGATGTCAGGGATGTCAGGTCTGCTTAGTGTCTCTGCCTCATTCACCGAGAGGCTGTCAAAGACAAACTTATTCCATTTTCCACCCGACCAAAAAACTCATCCCCGACATCAACTTCCAAAATATCATTGATAATAAAGTACAATTTCATGACTGAATCTCTGGAATCTGTTATTTATGAAGTAGTGATGAGTAAGGCTAGATTTTGGATAGCACATTTTCTCCATTTGATCACAGCTTAACTGCACACCGAAACAGCAAGCAGTTTATCAAGCAAAAAAGGGACACTTTTTTAGATGTGTCGGATATACAACAATTTATACTGTTTTTCCAGCCTGAAATCACAGGCAACTCAACCGAAAGAGGACAATTGTCACAAATGGTGTACGGGTATAGTAAATGTGGTCTGTTGTTTTCCTGAGCAGGTGTTGCTGCGGTCGGCCATTATTTAGTGCCACCCCCATACTATTTATGACAAAGCATTGAACATCATGCACTGTCATCTTATACCACAATGCCTCACTGTGAAGTTCTGACATGGCCCACATAAACCCTTACATTTCAAAAGTAATCATCACTGCCGAGAATAGTGGAGTATCTCTTATCCAAACAAGACAAGTTTAACAACAGCAACAAAAATACAAGACAGACAACTTGTTCTGCTTAAAACAAAAACAAAATTACATTGGAACTTTAATAAATACGTTTTCTCATTGCTGAATAATATCAAAGGAACAAAAACACTTAAATACATCCTTATGTTAGTGTCTCATTGCAACTAAAATTCTCCGTATTTTGAGACCAGTTTGTGATAATGCTATCATTAACATTTCTTTCCATTCTGTATCCGGATTCTCAGAAGTAGTTAGTGACGCCGACAATGTGTGCTAAATATGATTCTCTAATTAGTGCCACACAATCAGTGCCACACAATCATTGTCACACAATCAGTGTCACACAATCAGTGTCACACAATCAGTGTCACACAATCAGTGTCACACAATCAGTGTCACACAATCAGT
Organism: Amphiduros pacificus; assembly: GCA_949316495.1. Lineage (NCBI taxonomy): Eukaryota > Metazoa > Annelida > Polychaeta > Phyllodocida > Hesionidae > Amphiduros > Amphiduros pacificus. Next base: position 47,189,737 of record OX439002.1, on the reverse strand, counting down.
GCCACACAATCAGTGTCACACAATCAGTGCCACACAATCAGTGTCACACAATCAGTGTCACACAATCAGTGCCACACAATCATTGTCACACAATCAGTGCTACACAATCAGTGCTACACAATCATTGTCACACAATCAGTGCCACACAATCATTGTCACACAATCAGTGCTACACAATCAGTGCTACATAATCAGTGTCACACAATCAGTGTCACACAATCAGTGCCACACAATCAGTGTCACACAATCAGTGTCACACAATCAGTGCCACACAATCAGTGCCACACAATCAGTGTCACACAATCAGTACCACACAATCAGTGCTACACAATCAGTGTCACACAATCAGTGCTACACAATCAGTGTCACACAATCAGTGTCACACAATCAGTGCTACACAATCAGTGCTACACAATCAGTGCTACACAATCAGTGTCACACAATCAGTGCTACACAATCAGTGTCACACAATCATTGTCACACAATCAGTGCTACACAATCAGTGTCACACAATCAGTGCTACACAATCAGTGTCACACAATCAGTGCCATACAATCAGTGTCACACAATCAGTGTCACACAATCAGTGTCACACAATCAGTGCCACACAATCAGTGTCACACAATCAGTGCTACACAATCAGTGCTACACAATCAGTGCTACACAATCAGTGTCACACAATCAGTGCTACACAATCAGTGCTACACAATCATTGTCACACAATCAGTGCTACACAATCAGTGTCACACAATCAGTGCTACACAATCAGTGCTACACAATCAGTGCTACACAATCAGTGTCACACAATCAGTGCCACACAATCAGTGTCACACAATCAGTGCCACACAATCAGGAACAATACCTCTATCAACCATTAATTAAAATTGTGTGTTTAATGATGGAGCATGAAGAGTATACCCAAGCAAATATACAGGCTTTATACACCCCCCCATTATGGCTCTGTTCACCATTGACAGATTAGTGAAGCCATTGCCTAGCAGCAGCCTTCTCCAAGTATTTCTCTGACATCTTTCGGTCAATACAACTATTCTCAGAAACAATGGTATGGAGATTTATTTTTCCAATTCCCACAAGGTTGATAACACAACATTTAAGATTTTTATTTTGTAGTGCATATACATTAGTAAGAATATTTTCAACAGAAATTTAAACAAATAGAGTCAAAATCTTTTTTTTTTTTGCATTTTAAGAAGAAAATGTATCTTTCTTAATTTCTATACCCTGATTATCTTTAAAATGGTAAATTATCAACTATTACTTGAACTTAAGCAATTTTCAAAGCACTTACAAATCTCACTAAAGTAGGCACTTAATACAGGAGGTGAACAAAATACTCCTTAGCTTGGACATTATTCCACAAGGACCATCATGATTCAGCATCATGTCCAATAATATCTAAGAACAACATTATCTGTGAAATACCTTGTGGTAGTCAAGTATAGATTCCTTGCATAAACAAAACCACCATTAGTATCCATTAAATCCTGCAGCCTCTCTTAGTGCTGTTACATCATAGAGGGCGCTGTTAGGTATAGCAGATACCATCCACATTTGACATCTTCACAAAGGGATATGCATTAGTATACTTTATATTATGCCATTTCAGAGTCACAAAATAGGTGCAACCCAAGGGCACCTTATTCAACTGAACATTATTCTATCATAATGACATGGAACTACCCAAAGGGCAAGCATGTATAGACTTTATATGCTCAGGTTACAAATATCTATTTCATTTTTAGGGGTACTAATTAATGCTTTTGTAACACAAAACATGTCCATCCACAAGAAATTATATGTTTCTAGGATAATGACTTATATGACGCATGATGTTCTCGATGACAAGGACTCTTGTGCCTTAACACCAGCAAATTCTTCTTCTTATTCCATCATCTTAGTTCTGGGTGAAAATATAATTGATTTAATCCTGACACATCACATGAATGGATTGAGGAATCATTTGGTTCCACAACTTCTGTTCTCAGCCTATCCTTGATGTGAGTAAGTATATTTCCATTTAAACCTTTGTGACGTTAGTTTGATATTTATCTCAAAACATGTAAAGTTTTTTTCACATTAAAATTGTGTACATATTATAAGGACACATCTATCAAAGTATAAAGGTTAACTGTGAAGAAAAACACACTACATGGCACAGCACTGCATTAATGGAGGATGGGTTTTCCCTTTTTTATTTTTGTGTTTCAAGGAATACATTTAGCTTTGCCTGCAATGTCCAGTACTTCCTGGTTCAATTCAACCTTAAGGTTGGCCATCCAGCGAGTATTGGAAGCAAATGTGGGCCCACAGGTCAGCGTGCACCCATTGACTGCCACATTATTGATTGGAATTGTCAAGTTGCAGATGGAGAATGATTTGGGGACCAATTTATGTCCTATGTGGTGGCCGGCAAGTTTTCTGTGACCGCACTTTAATGTGACTTTGACAAATTGCCTTCACCAATCTTGGTCGAACACACTTTTTTTTCTTTAAAGTAGCTAACATTACATTCAAGATGAACATTTAAACCAGACTGAGCTTCAGAGGTTTTTCCAATCAAAACACACTAAAATTTCTCACTCAATTACAGCAGTGTTACAGCTTTCAAACATAAGTATAACTTTCTTCAAGAATTAAATAATGATAAAATCAATCGTCCAGTATGGCAGTGTGTCTAGTGGGGAAATGGGTTGCTATAGGTGAAGCATTGACTTCACCAGATCTGTCAGTCGTGAGACATGCAATCCATTACAGCTGTAAGAAGTCTAAGCCTGCTGTACCTCACTATCTGGCTATACCAAGACAGTCAGACAACAACGACCGTCTCATCACTCTGCATCTGGCATGTTCAGCTGTCGGTTAGAATTGTTTTGAAAATAAATTAAACTGAGATATGAGAGGAGTGTATCTTCTCTAGGTTAATAGTACATGAGATGATTAAAGATAAATTTTATACAGATTTTAACTGAGGCAGAAAACATAACTCATTATGAGTAAATGTAAAACAAAACAAAATAAAAGCTCCAAATGACCCATCTGTCTAATTCGGCCCTATTAGGAAAACTCTGTGATGGTGATATTTCCCAATCTATGATTTTATAAACATTAAGTGTTCTGGGTTGATGATAATGGCCTGTTTTATTACAGCAGTAGGATTCAGTTCGCTGTGACTCAGGTCAGTAATGAGAGTAACGGTGGCAGGCCCTAGGACGATGATGAATGGCTTCAACAATAAGTCCAAGAAAAATTAGGCCAAATCTTTGGCACACCAATATCATACATGACAAATCAATCCCATTTATGTCCACTAATGAGCGGAAATAATAATGTCTTGTGCCGGTCATGTCTTGTCTATGTCCGTATCCGACCCCATTATCGTGGTCAGGCAAACTGTATTATTAACTGTCCCTATTGTTTCACTCAATGCAGTGTCTTTTTTTTCTTTATGAAATATAGCATTGCTGGGTGTTATAATCATAGTAGCAATTACTGGTGTGTGTGTAGAGAAGGTGTAGGTGTATACACTTACCTTGACAAGAGAGTGTATATTTGATCAATGAGAGGTGATGGTGATGATAGCTGCAGGAGACATGATGATGGGTGGCTTGGAGCAGGCAGTGGAGATATGCTTGTCTGTGAGGTAGCCCAGGTGAGCGATGGATGATGGTGCCTGTCACACTGCCCTCACAGACAACCTCTGTGTCTCCACACCGCTCCCCTCTGCAGCAAGGCTATGCAGTCAAGCATATGTGTAGTATACGCTCGCTGTGCTGACTTGTTGTTTCGTCGCCCAGGTTCATTCAGGGTTATTCCCCCTGCGTCTGGCGATCATACTGGCAGGACGACCCCTACATGCCGCGGTGACAGCGTCTTAGTGACAGAGTGAGTGCCACCACCAAATACAAATCACCTGGCTTGCTGCAGTCTGTGACGGTAGCCTGCCTGCCTGCCTGCCTGCATCTGTGCCTACCCTTCATCTGCAGCCTGCTGTCTCCTGCAGCTATGCCTCACTCCAACCTTACCTGGCACAGAACGCAGTCCCATGTTGCCAGCCGCTTGATGAGCTCTGTAAACTGGGGATAACACTGCACAGTTACCCCATCGTTTGACAAGGGAGATGCCACTAACACAGAGGCATCTAGACGTGCCGCTGGCTGGGAGAGAGGGAGGGGTAGGGAGCTAGGAGGGGTAGGGTGGGGGGTGAGCTGAGGTCGGGAACCGGGAACTGTTGTCTGGGAGACAGATTCTAGATGTGAGTCTAGATGGGAAGGACCACCAGGACTTTCATGATTTGGGTTTGGTAACTGATGGGAGGATGTGACCTCAGATGAAGGGGAGTGAGGCAAGTCAGTGATAGCAGGAGGAGCATCTCCAGAGGAAGGGGAGGGAGGCAAGTCAGATATAGAAGGAGGAGCATCTCCAGATGACGGGGAGGGAGGCAAGTCAGAGATAGCAGGAGGAGCATCTCCAGAGGAAGGGGAGGGAGTCAAGTCAGAGATAGCAGGAGGAGCATCTCCAGAGGAAGGGGAGGGAGTCAAGTCAGAGATAGCAGGAGGAGCATCTCCAGATGACGGGGAGGGAGGCAAGTCAGAGATAGCAGGAGGAGCATCTCCAGAGGAAGGGGAGGGAGGCAAGTCAGATATAGAAGGAGGAGCATCTCCAGATGACGGGGAGGGAGGCAAGTCAGAGATAGAAGGAGGAGCATCTCCAGATGACGGGGAGGGAGGCAAGTCAGAGATAGAAGGAGGAGCATCTCCAGAGGAAGGGGAGGGAGGCAAGTCAGAGATAGCAGGAGGAGCATCTCCAGATGGCGGGGAGGGAGGCAAGTCAGAGATAGCAGGAGGAGCATCTCCAGATGACGGGGAGGGAGGCAAGTCAGAGATAGCAGGAGGAGCATCTCCAGAGGAAGGGGAGGGAGGCAAGTCAGAGATAGCAGGAGGAGCATCTCCAGAGAAAGTGGAGGGAGGCAAGTCAGAGACGCACAGATTGGGTGATAGCAAAGTTGCTGGTTTGGCTTGAAATGATGACATGTTGAACATTGATGAGGATGTATGAGAAAGAGACTGCATAGAAGAAAATGAGCGTATGTGAGGAAGAGATACTGGTGAAAGTGGCGAAGGACAGAGCAATGTGTCTGGAAGCGGAGATGTCTGAGCCACGTTCTTCAATAGTGCCTCAATAGCAAACTTCCCACTGATATCCAGAGCACTAGAATGTGATTGACTGATACCTTCATGAAGGAAATCCAAATTTTCATAGGTGCGTTGCTGTGAAAATGAGAATGTGGCTGAATGAACTAGAGATGATAGTTTGAAACTGATACACTTTCTTTTACAGTGGTAAGGTGGAAATGACATAGAGCGAACTAAAGGTGATCTGATCCGAACAAAACTGTTTCTTCTGACATCATGAGAGGGGGTTGCTACTGGATGAGAGATACTTGACAAAGAAGAAGCTGGAGAAACTGAAAAAGAAGATGAAACAGGAGAATAGATTGGAGATTCAATAGGTTGTGGCTGCTCTGTGAAGGAGAGGGTGGAGGTGGAAAAGGAAGATGGTGTGGGGATAGAAATGGGTTCAGAAAGTGAAAGGTTTAATGCACATGAGGTGGGGATGGAACCGATGGAAGGGGACAGGGTAGAAGTGGACATGGAGGCAGAAGAGGGGAGAGTAGAAGTGGACATGGAGGCAGAAGAGGAAAGGGTAGAAACGGACATGGAGGCAGAAGAGGATAGGGTAGAAGTGGACATGGGGGTTGAAGAGGAGAGAGTGGAAGTGGACATGGAGGCAGAAGAGGAGAGGGTAGAAGTGGCTATTGAGGTTGAAGAGGAGAGGACAGGAGAAGATAAGAAAGGAGAAGAAAAGATGGTGAATGAGGATACAGAGATGGAAGGAGATATGGTAGAAGTGGACACAGAGAAGGAGGATGAAAGGGTCGGAGTGGGTGTGAAAATATTAGGACAGGCAGAAGCCGAGGCAGCAGGAAATTTAGTGGGAGAGATAATAGGAGTGGCAATAGCAGAGTTAGTAGGAGAGGTAGTAGGAGGGGCAGTAAGATGGGCGGTAGGAGAGATAGCAGAAGAGATAGTAGGAGGGGTAGTAGGAGAGGCAGTCAGAGAGATAGTAGGAGAGATAGTAGGTGGGGTAGTAGGAGGGATAGTAGGATAGGTAACAGGAGAGATAGTAGGAAGGATAGTAGGAGAGATAGTAGGAGATGTCATAAGAGGGGTAGTAGGAGAGGTAGAAGGAGAGATTGTAGGAGGGGTAGTAGGAGGGATAGTAGGATAGGTAGCAGGAGAGATAGTAGGTTGGGTAGCAGGAGGGATAGTAGGATAGGTAGCAGGATAGATAGTAGGTGAGGTAGTAGGAGGGATAGTAGGAGGGGTAGCAGGAGAGATAGTAGAAGGGGTAGTAGGAGGGATAGTAGGAGAGGTAGCAGGAGAGATAGTAGGAAAGGTAGTAGGAGGGGTATGGGATGAAGGAAATGAACTAGTCAAAGGCTGAGGAAATACAAGATTTGGTGCTGAAGAGTGGGTCACAGGAGAAGTGAAGCAGTGATCCTGGCTGGTTGACTCCACTGGGCGAGGCCGAGATGTCTTATCTGTGTCACCATCATCCACCGCGACAATACTAGTATCCATATCAGAACGTACAATATCCATGCTTATGGTTACTCCACCTGGCAAGACTATGACGATCTGATATGATTTGCGATTATATATGGTCCAATCATAGCCTCACTGGTGTCCATTTCCAATAATATCTCCCGTGTATTAGTAATCGGTACGTCATTCAGTCAATAATGAACCTAGATGAATGCTAATATAAGTAAACACATCAATATATCCATGTACAGGATCCCAATATGTGCTGTAAATACCCTGCCTCACACACCTGAGCCCATATTTATTACATATTGGCAAATTGACCATTTTCTATTATCTCCAAATGTATTCATACAGTTTTGTCATTTTGTAAATAGGATCTCCAAATTAATCCCCTCTCGTTAAACTGAGATCTTCAAGATAAATGACTTGGATCATTATAATGTAGCAATGTGACTTTGATCATAAAATTCAACATCACAACACATGCAATCAAATCTCAACTTTCCACTGAAATCCAGTATCAATACTTTAGTATTCAAATCATGTTTGGCCATTTAATTAGACTAAAATCTGCTCCTATGAGATACATATTTCTACCTGTCAAGATTTAAATATCTAGTTTATTTGCATATTCTTATTATATACAAGATCTGTCAAGTGTGTAATGTTATGCTCTGTCATTGATTTCCAGGGATATTGTTATAACATTGAGCAATACGTCCATATTAACTATGTTTCTCAGTTATTTATCTGCTACTTGGTGTTATATAATCATAAATTATCAATAACCTATGTGATTTCCTCCATACTGCTCAACATTACAATTTCCATGCCAATTTTGGTATTTAAACTCTTTGAATATTTTTTGATTTTGTGGATTAATTTTCTTCATTTTTCTCAGACAGTTATGTGGATTAACAATATATTGAACAATATGAAGTTTGTTGAATTATGTCACACCATGCCAATTATTTTATGTGTCTCACTCTGGAGATTTAATTGTCTAAATATCATTAAATCAAGGAGAAGTGGCTATTTGACCTTGAGAATGAGGTCAAGGCTAACTACTTACACCATGTGTTTCTTTGTCTTATCAAGGCAGATGCAATATATAAAAAAGGCAAAAAAAAACTTTAAATAAATATGGAATACCATGCTTATTGACCAATAAAATATGAATGGGAAATGTGAACATATTGCACTCAAGAATGCTGAAATATCAAATTTTGCAGGCAAATAAATTTAGGTCGCAGTCAAAAGACATTAGGCAAATATTATAATATTATGGTGCTTTCACTAAAACTTATTAGTGGAAACCATGTGAAAATACCACCAAGTTTTACCAGCTCCATCCATCATAGTCACTGAAATCAGTCCATCTCAATGAAATATTTTTTCAAAATTTCAAGGAGCACAATCGTTCACTCATATTTGATACATATTTGCAAATTTGCATGTTTCAGGTATAGGTATAGTCAATTTTACAAGAAAATAGTCAAGTATTAGAAATATATGTTTCTTAAGTCAAGATATGAATAATAATAAGTAAATGATAAATGCGATTTGTAATTTTCTGTATTCACCATATCTACTCTTGTACTATTGCGCTATGCATTTTGTGCCTACATGTATGTATAAATGATGCGAGGAAAACGATGATTTGCTTCAGATGATGAAAGACAGATATACAGAAAGAATGGTACACATTAGTCTCACCAAAAAACAGCAGCAGACAAGACAAAAATGAAATGCAAGGTTTGTTCATGCATTTCAGAAAGATAATTCAACTGATAACAACACATAACTCTGTACGTCTTTCACTGATGGAAAACACAAATCATAATCAACAATGGTCATGAATGGTGCTGAATTCTATTCATTTCTTCTACATGAGTATCTGCACGCCACTTAATGCAGTTCTTATGTTATGGGACATCTGGAAGGAAATAGTTTAACCAAATGGTTCTTTCAGTTCTGACGTCACCGTGGTGAAATTTATCACAGGAAGGGCAATCTGCCATTTCTAAGGCACTGGAGAAAAATGGTCATAAAAATAACCTCAAATGGAGCACAGACGCTTGATCGAATCACGAATCCAATTCTAATGAAATAGAAAACGATAGTGACTTCTGAAAAATACACTTTCTTTACACAATATATATTTCAACACCTTCTTACCATCCTTGAATAAAGGCTCATATCATATTATTTGGCAATGATTCATTGTCTTTAGGTTAACTCAATCTAATCATCAACCACATCCGGGTCAACAATAAGAAACCATAGACCTTTCTTAACTTTCACACGAAAAGAATTGAACTTTCATGGGAGCAGCATCCTGGCACTTGTGTTTGTACAATATGAGGAGCTAAATTAGTTACACTGCTTTTGACATCATTATTTCATCCTGTTGTGCATTTATTAGTCATTAATGAAGCTTATTTGGAGCAAGATCTTGCTCTCATGTCAAAAAGATGCGAAAAACCTCCCAAGGTATCCCATAATTCTTTGTTCTAATGTGAAATCCCCTTCTCTATAAGACTAAACAGAAAGTGTCATGCTGTAAAAACATCATCTCTTGTGTTAAAAATTCCTGTAACATTAAAAAGACAAAATGAGTAAATTGTAGCATTTAGAGAATACTAGATGTTGAGAGATAGTACCGTTAGTTTGGACATGTGAGGTTTCAACCATTCACAAACACAGGAAAGCCTCTGATGAGCTTTATGAAAGTGAGTATAGTCTCCGTGATGAGGGTGTCTGGCCAAATCAAGTCACCGCATGACGTCAATTGCACGATTGATTTTCTTTTAGAGCTCTCTAAAATCTATAGGACCCAGGAAGCTTGGTTTTGCAACTGCACGGACAACTTTCATTGAGTTGGTAACTTTTTGTCATGTAAAACACTATTCAGAGAGTGGGCATATAAAGTTTTAAAGTAAACAATCTAATTACTCCCACCTCACTCTAGAACTCTCATTATTCTTCATTCACAGGATACACATGGTTGTTCACACAGCAAATTGACAAATATATTTTGATCTGCTTTGGCATTTATACAGAAAAATAACCTCTTATCTTTTGTAATCATGAGCAATAATATTCAAACATCAACACACAATTTCCAATGTGCCCTTTGCTAATTGAGTGCAACATTGGATGATGAATGAAGCCTATAGATTCTAAAAATACCAGTCTGAGACCGCAGACCCTTCGGCTATAGCAAATGTTGAAGGAGTAGAAATTGAGGGCTGCTATGCATCAATGGTATAATCAAGGTATTGTCATCCTAATTTGTAATCATCTTATCACATATGGCCTTGAAATGAAGATCAAGGTAACAAACTAGTGCACAATAGTTCAAAACATTGATGAGATGCAGCTATGGTTTAAGTGTTGTAATGTTATTTTTGTTGTTGTCATCTCATGGCATCCACAAGATTTTCTGAGATTGGGTCACATGACCTTTAAATGAAAGTCTCTTTGTCGACAACACATCATTTCAGGACATTGATAAAGTGTTTCCATGGTTTCAATTTGTTGATGGTTTCTATATTGGTTTTCAACTTGTAACATTCACATGGTGTTCAGAGACTGGGTCATATGGCCATGAAATGAAGGTCAAGGTCATCAATTAGTGCATCATTATGAGACATTGAGAAGACGTATCTGTGGTTAGAGTTTGGCAATTATATTTTAATTTGTCCTCAACTTATGGCCTTAACAAAAATTTTAGATAGGGTCACATGACCTTGAAATGAAGGTCAAGGTCAGCAACTATTGAATCAATTTAAAGATTTTCATGTGATACATTTATGATCTTAGTGTCAAGAACAAAACATCATTTTTTCTAATTACAAGTGCCTTCGGCTGGGAAAGGATGCTGTCTCTCACTTATGCAGCTGTCTCTCACTGCTATAACTGTCTCTCACTGTTGTAATTATCTCTCACTTATGCAGCTGTCTCTCCCTTGCACACCTATCTCACTGATGCAGCTGTCTCTTATATGTGCAGCTATCTCACTTATGTAACTCTCTCATTTGTGCAGCTGTTTCTCACTTGTGCAGCTATCTATCTCTGCTGTAACTACCCCTCACTTGTGCAGCTATTTCTCACTGTTGTAACTATCTCTCACTTTGCAGTTATCTCACTTATGCAGCTGTCTCTCACTTGTTCAGTTATCTATCTGTGTTATAACTGTCTCACTTTTGTAACTATCACTCACCTATGCAGCTGTCTCTCCCTTGTACAACTATCTCTCACTGATACAGCTGTCTCTCACTTATGCAGCTGTCTCTCACTTGTGCAGCTATCTATCTCTGCTGTAACTGTCGCTGTTGTAATTATCTCTCACTTATGCAGCTGTCTCTCCCTTGTACAGCTGTCTCACTGATGCAGCTGTCTCTTACATGTGCAGCTATCTCTCACTTATGCAGCTGTTTCTCATTTGTGCAGCTATCTATCTCTGCTGTAACTAACCCTCGCTTGTGCAGCTATCTCTCACTTGTTCAGTTATCTATCTGTGTTATAACTGTCTCACTTTTGTAACTATCTCACCTATGCAGCTGTCTCTCCCTTGTACATCTATCTCTCACTGATGCAGCTGTCTCACATATATGCAGCTATCTCTCACTTATACAGCTGTCCCTCACTGATGCAGCTATCTATCTCTGCTGTAACTGTCTCTCGCTGTTGTTATTATCTCTCACTGATGCAGCTGTCTCACATATATGCAACTATCTCTCACTTATACAGCTGTCCCTCACTTGTGCAGCTATCTATCTCTGCTGTAACTGTCTCTCGCTGTTGTTATTATCTCTCACTGATGCAGCTGTCTCACATATATGCAGCTATCTCTCACTTATACAGCTGTCCCTCACTTGTGCAGCTATCTATCTCTGCTGTAACTGTCTCTTGCTGTTGTTATTATCTCTCACTTATGCAGCTGTCTCTCCCTTGCACAGCTATCTCACTGATGCAGCTGTCTCTTACATGTGCAGCTATCTCACTTATGTAACTCTCTCATTTGTGCAGCTATCTCTTACTGCTGTAACTATTTCTCAATGCTGTAACTATCACTTTGCAGTCATCTCACTTATGTAGCTGTCTCTTATTTATGCAGATATCTCTCCCTGTTGTAACTGTCTCACTATTGCAGCTATCTCTCAATATTGCAACTATTGTAACCATTTCTCATTTGTTGTAACTATCTCTCACCTTTTCATGTCTCAATACAGCTATCTCTTATTCATGCAGCTATCTCTTATTTATACAGCTATATCTTATCTATGCAGCTATCTCTTATTTATGCAGCTATCTCTTATTTATGCAGCTATCTCTTATTTATGCAGCTATCTCTTATTTATGCAGTTATCTCTTATTTATGCAGCTATCTCTTATTTATGCAGCTATCTCTTATAAAAATATCTGCATTTCACCCATATAGACCCCTTTGTACAAAACCTTGCAGGGCCTCAATAAGTAGGTCAATAAATAGGTCAACCTTGCAGGGCCTCAATAAGTAGGTCAATAAATAGGTCAATTTACCGATGGTTGAAAACAAAGCTCTAATACAGAAATATAGGCAATTTGTGGGTAAAATGTCACATCTAACATGATTCTAACAAAAAATAAGTGATAATTGTGCCATTCATAATATGCTAAAAGAGCAACCCTTCACATAAACTTGCAAAACAAAAGTGAAGTGGAGATTAGTTCAGCGTCACTTCCACCAGAGGGCAGGCTTACGTGGTGACGCAACAGCGAGATGACACGCTCTTATCAGTGGCGAATTTTATTGCAGCCCATACCTCATATAGCAACTTTTTTTTTTTGTTTTTCAAATCTCGTCACCCTTCCTCTCTGATCACGTTCATGCTTTTTTTATATATGTATGTAATCATGTTCACAAAAACTGAAAGAAACCCAGACACCCAGAAAATGTAAGGACAATGAAAAGCATAAAATTACAATGTGTTGTAAAGTTGTTTTTGGCTTGAGTTTAGTAATGCGATTTATATTTGTTATCATTTTGACATGGTTTTAAAAGATAGGGTTGCATGACCTTAAAATGAAAGTGAGGGTTACGAATAACAAATCATTTTCTGGATTTCCATGTGATGAATACATGGTTTAAGTTTCAAGATCCGAAAGTCACTTGTTCTAAAGTTATCACATTTAAAACAAAGGGACAGATGCCCAGGCAGTGTAGGCTCTGATAATACCTCTATGAAAAAATATGCCAAGGGGTAAAACTGATGAGAATGTGCATTATGGTGATGTATAGACATTTTGTGACATCCAGTCTATGATTAATTTTGATTTTTAAGGCACAGTTTCACATTATGTTCCCATTTGTGGACAAAGAAGACCAATATATTCTCCTATGAAACAAAAGCCCAGACAAAAACATATCTGGTCTGTGACTAAGCTCACCAATTATCTTGGCCAAATGGGGGACACAAATTGGTATTGCTGGAAGCAATGATCAAACATTTGTCCATAAGCTACCGTAGTTACTTTTTCAAAGGAATGTTTACTTGTTTGCAAAGTAACATTGCTACATCTTTCAGTCTTACTAAACCCATAACTAAGCACCACTAATGCATTCCATTCCCAGATGAGCCAAAACAAGGTTCAGCCGAAAATAATTGCCCACTTTAAATAACAGGAAATGTGTTTGTTAGGTATGTGTTTTTTCCCTTTAATTTAATGATAATTAAGATACTACCACTATAAATATCATGCAATCTGTAAATAACTTTGCCACAGTTCTGTCTAAGACCTTGTAACATCCAGTTTCCATGACTGAACTGAATCATCTCACTCTATTGAACAAAAGACAAGGCCATGTGGTAAACATTATAAATTTGTTATCAGGATGGCACATAATATTGGCATATTTCCAATGAATGTAGTTCAAATATTTGTCTCAACACCCTATGTCTTTATCAGAATTTAGGGTAAAGAACAGGCACTTTATAAAGAAATATTCTTGTTTGTGAAATATTTGGTGACATCAGATAATAGTCTCAGATTTTAAAGGTCTAAAAATAGTTTCCCCACTTCTTATCATTACACAGCTGTTCGTTCTGCTAATTTTGAGGAATCAACTTTTTGTCCATCTTTACCCACCATGACCGAAGAAAAGAAATGAAGTTTGATGAGAAAGGCAAAAGAACAAATTGAAATATGACATTTTGGGACAGCATTTGTGCCCATAAGACGACACTCTATTAGCTGAGCTTTCCTTGCAATCTTTATCTATATAGAATTCATGCAGCCAAGTGCTGGTGGGTATTTGGTAAAAGGAGAAATCGATGCAAGGGTCTGTGAGGCATGAGACCTCCTTGCAGGCATCCTGCCCTCTGAGCAATGATCTCCCTTGTCAAAGCAGTACACTGTTTGCATCTTCTGCAACCATATGCTAGATTAAAAGCAACAGATTGGGTTGGGTGGAATAGCATAGTAGGGGCAGACAATGTGCACTGCTATCACACCCCTGCACCACTGCCACGTCTGCCTTTATCAGACAATCAGCTCACAGATTTTTCTTTATGGAGTGTATGCTGTAGTTCTCATCACCATCGTCTTTTATCACAGGATTTATGATGGCAAGCCCAAGATTTCCCCCACAATGCATCTCACATCATCAGAGGTGGTGAGCACTTCTTATGCCATAGGGCAGAAATATTACATTGCATTTTCTACAGAGAACAAGGTTCTAACATGGGAATTATCTGAGCAACTGCATGCAATCTTGTGAGCTTTTGCCGAAGATCTATATTAAGTTATCAGCACTCTACTTCACTCAAAGCTCATATATTACAAATACAAATACATATTTTGTGGATTATATAAAGCACAGATATCTTAATACCTTTTCAGTCTTTTATCCTGAATAATGAACAATAATTTTAATCAGAGTAACCTTATAGTCTGCTCTTTTAAATATGGAAAGCATAATTAATGTGCCCTTCAGAACAAATTTTAATTATTTGTCCTACCTTGTCCTTCTTTCTCTTCTTCTGCACTTGAGAGTGCCTCCGAAAAAAACTCATTGAGAAAAAGATGCACATTTCACAAGGTATTGCCAATAATCCCAAAAGGAGCTGTGCAATATGATCAAGATGCCAAAGTGTTGAAAATATTGATGTTTTTGGAACAAATGCAACAGCCGTATTAACCTGACACTAGTGTCGGTTTGTTATATTGCAGCAGATACGGCCGAGCCTCCAGAGGCACTGCGTCCAAATCTATATTGGATGCTAAATAGGCCCACTGCTACATTATCCTTCAAATTCATAATCCATAGCTGTTACTACAACCATTATGGTTCCTGCTTTCTGGGAACTACAAACAAATTCCAAATCCCCCTTTTTTTGGCTGTGCTTTCATGCTACAGTGGTTTCTCTGTGATATCTCATAATTAATTAATAGCAAAAAATGGCATGAAAAGATTGGTCTATATATATATATATATATATATATATATATATATATATATATATATATATATATATATATATATATATATATATATATATATATATATATATATATATATATATATATATATTGATATTAAATGTGATCAGTGAGGATAAATGTGGCCCCTTCACAGCTTCTGAATATGGCAGTTCAGAGCTTTAAACCGCAATACAGAATCTGCTTTGAGGACAATCAATGGGATTGTCTATGGTTTACGAGGTGAACAGCAAAAGGAGGGCCATATCATTAGTGAATACTTGCAGCCATGTTCTCATTATGGTTATTTTCTGGGAACTGGCAGGACACTCAGATTCAACTACCACAACTACTCTACCCAAAGGTGAAAATACTGTAAATAATCTACACAATTTAGAGAAATACATTCTGATACATCTTTTAAATGCCCTAAAAATTATCTACAATCTAATTGAACATTGTCGTTTATGGAATAACTGCATTTTGAGTTTTAATTCATATTGTAAAAAAAATAAGTTTTTTTAATGTAGGAAATATAATGAATATTACACATTATAGGCCACGGGCCGTGGCGCAGTTGGTTAGAGCGCCAGCTTATAAGCACCAGTTCCTCTGTGGTGATCCAAAGGTCGTGGGTTCGAACCC
Source organism: Amphiduros pacificus (assembly GCA_949316495.1). Lineage (NCBI taxonomy): Eukaryota > Metazoa > Annelida > Polychaeta > Phyllodocida > Hesionidae > Amphiduros > Amphiduros pacificus. Next base: position 47,173,997 of record OX439002.1, on the reverse strand, counting down.
CGGCCGTGCCGGTATTGAACTCATGATACAATTTCCCACATGAGCTGAGGCCCGTTCCTAAAGGGTTAACCCGTTGTCCTTGTAAATCTGTGACCGGGTGGGTTGTCATGTCAAGGACCTGCGACATGACAATTCAGTGAGGCAGCACTATATCTGCTACAAGTAGGCCTCATCATGAAATGACTGAAATAATGTCGAAAGTGATGTAAAGCCCCAAAAAAACAAACAAACAAACATTATATTTGACCTAATTGGTAGTAACTGTTTATTGACTAACACAGTGTCAAACATTGGGACCAAAGGCTTCACTTGTATCACATTGATCATACCAAATCACCGGGGCTTTGATGTTCAAATGCAAGTGATAATGAGCATCAAATGTGTTCAAGAAGCCATTTCTCCTCAGAGGAACTCTGGTATTTTATTGTAACCCCCACAGTTCACAAACCATCATTTATAATCCAGTTGTTTTGCTATATGGCTTATCTACATATTGTCTCTTTAAAAATAAAATATTATTAATATTACATGCATAGATTTAGATATCCACAAGACAACATTTATAAACATTTATCCCACTCACAAAAATATTGCCACACCCACCCGTGATATTGGCATCATTATTCAATGCACTTCATCATAAACCCAGGCCATGCTTTCAAATAAATGTAAAGATCATACAGCAGAAATACTCATTACTGAACCATGAACCTTTTTAGGTTGTTGATCACCAGAATAAATAATTCCATCAGAGGCATACCACAGGCCTGAATGAGCCAAGGAAAATAGATCATAAAGGTTTTTTTTATCAATGACCAAAATTTATCAATCTGTTAATATTTTGATAGCACAAAACATGATTGTGAAAGGCTTTTCCTGAACATTTTGAAGGAAGGAGTGTTGGTCAGGAAGGAACAAGCCTGGGTGTTCTGCACCATCCATTACCATGTTACTTCTATCTTATACCATGGTCCTTTATCCTGTAATCACATGAAAGTTAGCCATATTTCACTGCTTACTCATTGATCATAGGGCAATGACCCTTCTAAGCAAGGCCTTTTACCTTCCGACTGACATTACCGTACCACAGCAGTTACCAAAGACAAATGCCTGCGGGGACACAGTCACCAATATGAAGAAGACTTGCTCTAGAATCCATCTCATATATGACATAATTTCCTCTCATAGGCTTATAAGGGAGGACAGATTAATTCTGCATTAACCAGGCTTATTTGAGCAGATCTCAGAAATTCAGCTCATCCAAGTATTCAAAATATAACTGATGAAAACATAAATCTAACCAGGCTTATTTAAGCAAATCCTGCTAATCTAAGCATTCACAATTGAACTTTTGAAAACATAAATCTGACATTTTCTGCTGATAACTGAACAATAACAATATCCTCAGCATACACCATCAGAGAGTCTTTTCCACATATTTCACATTTATCATGATGGATATATGCAGCTTATCTAACCCTTCTCCCTTCAATCATCCCCCAGACACTGAGTCATCATGCAGATAAGATTCATACTCTCTCCCGTGAGTAACTATTCATAATAATGCAACTATTTGATTCTCTATTATTGAGTCAGAAATATAATAACAAAGCATCTTTTTATCTTGTAAGCTTATTAGAATAGGATAAGATATTCAAACATTTACGATATCAATATTATGACAGATGAAACATAAATTATAATCATGGTGCTGAAAAATATATATGATAACTAATAAAGAAAGAGTGATGTAAAACAATTCAGTTGGGAAAAATTCCCTTTATCTTAAACATGGTAAACCATTCACATTTTCCAAAATATATCTTCAGCATGTAGAGAACAGCTTATATTTTGTCCCAAACGAGTGAACAATTTATCCTCAGACTGTTCCTCTTCGCCATAAACTAACACTAAACACACAGATGCAAGCCGGGCCGGTCAATATTCACTAACAATGCTTATGGTGGTCATCTCCGAACACGACCCAGCTCAATAAATAGTTTTGTCTACACTCTGCTCGCGACCATAGTTTATTAAACTGCGTGGAATGTCTGACTCGTGTCTCTTCTACTGTTTTTGGCCTGGCTATAATCAATAGGTGTAGGACCAAGAGATCGATGAGACTTGTTAATAATGCAAGCAGAAAGCACAATTACATTATATTATAGAATCATGCAAGAGGAGAATTGTATACACATACAAGATGACAGCAGAGTTATCACACTTGGCTACAGAGGTGAACTCATTAATAAACATCATTGACACTTTAGTGTTTTGTTCATCACTGTGTAAACATTTAAAGTACAGGCCTGTCTTACAACCCTGCTACACAAAAAGTCCACTTAAGAGAAGTACGCCTTCAATTTCAATACATCCTTCTGTTGAACTAAAAAATAGATTCTCAGATTCTCTAATTTCTTGAATGTGCAAAATCCTTATTTCAATTTGATGATTATCATTGATTATCTAGAAAATAAACTATACTTAAGTCAGCAATCATTCAGTCAAAATTAAAATTCTATTCATCTAAAACTTGACTGCAATGGAAAGAATGTGAACAATGCCAGGATAAAAGTCTAATGACTCCCTGAATCTATATTTCATTACATGTGGATTCCTTCATCTTTGTTTTCATAGCACACAATGCATTAAATAATTTAAAGTACTAACATTATCTATATCTGGATGGAAGCATCGTCAAATACCAAGAGATCTTAATGGAGGAATGTAGGAATGGATGAGTGGAGCGTGTGTGTTTGTGTGTGTATCATGCCACCTCATGGTGGAGAAGGGTTCACTCGGGGGTTTGGTATGTGGTTGCTGCAGCAGCACAGGTCACTGAACTTCACTTGCTACAACTGCGTATATTAAACTCCCTCAACCGTCTGCTAAATTAGCCAAACTTCTCCCATTGTGTCAGATATCCCATTTTTGAAACCATGACATGTACTGTCCCATTTGTCTGGGTTTTTTTTTGCCAATCAGCAATGCGTAAAGCTCACGATTTCTGTGATCTCTTCTGCATTTCCCAAAAGATAATCCAGATGATTATAATACAGCTATGTTGATAATTCCAATCAAAATATTAAATAAGTTTTACTCTAATTAGGTTTACTTTAATTATGTTACAATTTTTTATTGGTAGCTACACTGCATATATTATTATCTTGTACAGGTTCAGAAGTATCATTGTGCATATAACTCAATAATATTAAATGCAGTTATAAACAGCACAGACTATTTTGATTAGATTGGATTTCAAGAGATCTCTAACGTTTTGAAAAACCAAACTCAAATTTTTTTTTTTTAAATCCTATGCTCTGATTACTTTCAAATATATCCACATTTTAAATAGGACATTTTTTTTCACAGCCAAATAAGGAAGTGATTATGATAAAGAGCTTAAAATCAAATTATTATGAAAGAATTACAAATTATTTTCACCACAGTATGAAGATTACCCTTACCTTTGCACACTGAGTGATTTGATGGAGTGAAATTTCACGTACTGCTTTGATGCTAGAGGCTTGCAGTCTAGCAAGGTTTTATGTGTCAGTCATTTTACCATGTTGAATGCAAGTTCTCTTTCAAAGGCACCATTTACACCTGATCCTAGCCAGTATTAACTCACTAACTGCCTCCCTCCACATATAAATCTCAACTTTTTACAACAACCTGATTCATTGAGGAAACATTCATTAATAAGAGCCCATTCTTCACTCTATCTTGTGAGGACCTGACGGTTTACATCACAAAGAATATTCAAATAGTTTATGCCAGAATGTAGAATAAAAATAAGACAGTGATGCATAACACTCAAAGATCAAAGATGTCAACAAGGAGCTGGGCAAGAGGGGGACATGGAATTTAGATAGAGCATATTTGCAGAGAATCTCAAACACTGTACTGAGAGACTAGTACTGATATTATTAAAATCTGGGCAATATGATCATGTATAATCTTTAAAAAATCAGAAACAATACTCACAAGTGCAATAGATCTGTAATTACTCACTTTATTATTTGCGAACAGACAGAGGGCTGACAATGTACAGTAATGAATTTTTAGATTTGATACACTTGACCAATTGTTTTATTGTTGTTAAAAACGAATTTGCAAGCTTCTTCAATTTTGTCATGAACCATTGAGCATGACGGCAAGACTTGTTGAAATGAAACAATGAATTACTCAGAGAAACATAGTTATCTGCTGCAGTTAATTATATATATTTCATCAAATAAATGTGTGTGGAAACTGTTCTAAATTAAAATTACTTCTTGGCCTTTCTTTTGTGCCAATATTACATTATAATGATCATTAAAATGGTCCACAATTAAGCTACTGATTACTTATCCAGTATCTATGCATCTATGCTTACTAATTGGACAATTAATACCTACATTTCTTACATAAATTTCTCATAGAACAATGTGTGAATGCCAACACACACACACACACACACATGCATGCACACACGCACACACACATGCAGACACACACACATGATATTTGGCCCTGTGCTTATGAGAAAGGACAGTGTTATTACATTGATACATAAAGAGATTAATAAAGATATTAGTTTTCATGCTCAAGAAAAAATCTTGAGAAATTCTCACTGTTTGAGTGAAAAAAATCTCTCATGCATGGGTGAACTTTGTAGACATGCAGACTTGGCTCATGGTAGTGACAAATGCTGATTGACATGTTATTTTCTCTCAATCAGCTTATTACACCAATATTCTTTCTATTATTCTCAAGACTCCAAAACTGATATTTTTTCCGTACTAAAATATTAAATATTGTCACCAAAATATTAATGTATTCCTTTCACAGCACACAGTCATCATATTGGTTGTTCTTCCTGCCACAATATACATTTCAAGGGTATCCACACTCAAAATTATTTGAGTTACACTATCTTTTTTAATTCCCCAAGACTTTTTCCTGGCATGAAAACTGATATCTTT